>JASXSY010000176.1:0-455648 GCA_034509805.1 Sipha maydis
AACTTAACTTAACTTAACTTAACTTAACTTAACTTAACTTAACTTAACTTAACTTAACTTAACTTAACTAACTTAACTAACTAACTTAACTTAACCTAACCTTAACCTAACAAAACCTAAACCTAACCTAACAACCCTAACTAACCAACCCACACCAACCACCCAACCACCACCCACCACCCACCCACCACCACCACCCACCACCACCCACCACCCACCACCCACCACCCACCACCCACCACCCACCAAACCCACCACCACACCACCACCCACCCACCCACCACCACCACCACCACCACCCACCACCCACCACCCACCACCACCACCAACCACACCCACCCACCCACCACCACCACCCACCCACCACCCACCACCCACCACCCACCCCACCACCCCACCACCACCCCACCACCCACCCACCACACCCACCCCACACCCAACCCACACCAACCACACCACCACCCACCACCCACCCAACCACCAACCCAACCACACCCACCACCACACCACCACAACCCACACCACCACACCAACCAACCAACCCAACCAACCCACCAAACCACCCCTAACCAACCCAACCCAACACACACAACCAACCCCTAACCACCAACCAACCTAACCTAACCTACACCTAACCTAACCTAACCTAACCAAACCTAACCTAACCAACCTAACCTAACACTAACCAAACTAACCCAAACTAACCTAACCTAACCAAACCTACTAACCTAACCTAACCTAACCTAACCTAACCTTACCTAACCTAACCTAACCTAACCTAACCTAACCTAACCTAACCTAACCTAACCTAACCTAACCTAACCTAACCTAACCTAACCTAACCTAACCTAACCAACCTAACCTAACCTAACCTAACCTAACCTAACCCTAACCTAACCTAACCTAACCTAACCTAACCTAACCTAACCTAACCTAACCTAACCTAACCTAACCTAACCTAACCTAACCTAACCTAACCTAACCTAACCTAACCTAACCTAACCTAACCTAACCTAACCTAACCTAACCTAACCTAACCTAACCTAACCTTTTTTTTTTTTTTTTTTTTCCCTTTTTGAACCGACGACGCCGCGGGAACTGCTGTTCGCATTGCTTCCGCGGCGCCGCCATCGTTTATTTGAACAATAACTTTACATGGGTGGGTGGTAGACGGGACAGTATCCCCGACTTACCCCCGTTCTTGGCTTATATGAAATATACAGGGTGGGTAGTAGACGGGACACTTCCCCGACTTACCCCCGTTCAAGGCGTTACATTTGGAAATCTTAATTTAATCTTATCTTATCTTGGTTTGTGCGTTTCTTTGTGCTCTCACTGCCTTCTCGAATCAGCCTCATCCTCCCGTTCGTCCGATTCCTTAGTAGACATGATCGATTCGATCATCGCGATCAACTCTTCCCTGTTCGCCTTGGCCTGTATTATGAGTCGTTTTCTGGTTCTCGGCTCCTCGGGCAAGTCTGTCGAATTTGGACCACATAGGATTTCTTCAACGTCGCCGGCATTAGGAGGTCGTCCTAAGATCGCAGTCAGACGGGCGCGGTCATCGTTCCATCTGGGACACACAAACAAGGTGTGATCGGCCGTGTCGTCCGGGTCCTTGCAGTAAACGCAGTAGCTGTCCTCGGCTCTCTTCATCCTCGACAGATAGCTCCGGAAGCAGCCATGTCCGGAGAGAGCTTGAACGACACGGAACGATAGACATAGGGTGGTCTTTGAGAGCCACCGCGCAATGTTCGGTAGTAGCCGGTGCGTCCATCTGCCCTTATTCGACCGGTCCCATCTAGATTGCCATGAGCTTATTGAGATGCTTCTCTCCTCCGCTTTTACCATGGCAGTTGTTTTGGTAGGGTCAGCGTCCTCTTCAAGCCGATTCTTTATTCTTGCCCGTTCATGAGCCACAAGGTCCGCTGGCAGCATGCAGGCGAGTACCGACGACGCTTCATCTGATACCGTGCGGTATGCCCTGATCGTCCGGAGGTTTGTTATCCTTTGTGCCCTAGCCATGGCCCTTCTATTTTTGGCGGTCTTGATGCCGACTGTTGCCCACGTGGGAGATGCATACAACAGCTTACTATTCACTACCGAGCCGAGCAGAGCCCGTTTGGCCTGAGCCGGACCGCCGACGTTGGGCATCAATCTTCCTATTGCTCTCGCTGTCTCGGCGGCCTTCTTGGATGTTTTAGCAATGTGAGCCGTGAAGGACAGTCTCGTGTCCAACTCGACTCCCAGGTACCTGATTGAAGGCCTAACCGGGATTGTGTGGCCTTCGACGAGCAACATCGGGTTATCGTACTTGTTTTTGCGGGTCAGGACTATGGCCTCTGATTTTTGCGGTGCTAGCTGCAGGCCTTTTTCACGCATCCATGCGGAAATCTGTTCGAGAACTGGGTTTAACAACTGGGCAGCTGCTGGTCCAGTCCGTGCTGTGCCGATAACGGCGATGTCATCCGCAAAAGCCACTAGCTGCACTCCTGATGGCATTTCTGTGTCCAGTAGATCGTCATAAAACGCGTTCCAAAGTGCGGGACCGAGGACGGACCCCTGAGGAACTCCGCACGTCACGCTTATGCTGGAGAGTGACTCGCCGACTAGAAGAGTCCTGTTATGTAGATAGGACCTGAAGATGCCGTTGAGATAGGAAGGGACCATTTTCTTCCTGATTGCTGCGTCTATGCACCGCCATGGAGCGGAGTTGAAGGCATTGCGCACATCGAGTGAGACCGCAACGCACAAATCTCGGTGTTGGACTGCGCCCAGAGCGGCCCCGTGAGCTGCGCGAATCACCCGATCTATAGCATCCTCGGTTGACCGTCCATGGCGGAACCCATATTGGTTGTCTGACCTCTGCCCGGTCTGGTCTAGATGTTGATTTAGCCTCTTGAGCAGGAGACGTTCGAAGAGTTTGGCCATGGAGTTTAGCAAACAGATCGGCCTAAAGCTCGATGCTTCACCAACAGGTTTGCCCGGACCCTTGTGGAGTAGTACGAGTCTGGCATTCTTCCAGATGGCCGGGAACTCTTGACGAGAGAGGCAGCAGTTGAAGGTCCTCAGTAGCACCTGTGGAGCTATTTTTGCTACTCGAAGCAAGAGTTCGTTAGGTATACCGTCCGGTCCTGTGGCTTTCCCGGATGGAAGCCGACGGCATGCTTCGTGTAGCTCTTCCACGGAAAACTGATGGACTGTTGGGTCGAGGGGGTCGTCGGAGAGGCGGGGCTCAAGTGACCAGTCTGTTTCCGGAGGGTCTGGAAACAGGTGTTTGACAATCGAGTCCTCTCTCCCGCGAGCTTCGACGCCTGGGCGCTTTCGACCGATCTTCCTCGTTACAACCCTATAAGGTAGGCCCCAGGGATCATCATCGACAGCCTTGCACAGATCGGACCAGCTCTTCTCTTGCGCCTTACGTATAGCATTGCGGAGCTCTTTTCGTTTCGCAGTATAATCATCCCGGAGAGCGTCCATGGTCTCCTGATTGTCGTGTCTCCGGGCGGACCGTTGGTGTGCCCTGCGTGATTTGTTGGCCGCTTGTCGGAGTTCAGCCAGATCCTTTGACCACCAGTGTACTTGTTTCCTGCCCGATCTCTGGGGTGCTCTTGGGGGCATGCAAGAGTCGCACGCGGCCTCCAGGAAGTCCATCAAGCGTTTAGCTGCCTGGGATGCGGTGGTATCCTCCTCAACTTCGGGATGGGCCTTGTTTGCCAGAAATGAAGACAGAGCAAAAGGATCCAACTTGCGGTATGACCATCCTTTCGCCGGGGAGCTGCCGTTGTCGTCGAGGTCTTGCGCAAGGTCCAACGTGAATTCGATATATCGATGATCGCTGGCGGAATATATGTCGTCCAAAACCCTCCATCCACGTATTTCACGAGGAGCTGAGAGCCGGGAGAAAGTAACATCGATTATGGATTCTGCATTGATCCCGTACAGACTGGTGGATGTCCTCTAGGAATGTGACGAAATTTTCCTCCGAGTCGTTCCGGGAGTTATAACAGCTGTATATTCTCAGACCCCGTACCTGAATCCAGGCGAAGCCGCGTCCTGAGCCTTTTGCCTCGGAGACTAGATCCGCTGCAATCAGGCCTACAGAACAAGTACCGTCGTCGCTACTGACCCACCTGTCGTCGTTGGACGGGATCCAATTTGGTTCGGACACAATTAGCGCTTGGGCACCCCTCGCGGCCGACGTCTGTTGCAGCAGGTTCTGCGCCGTAGCACTCCTTTGTAGGTTGATCTGCAAGCAGCGGATAATCATCTTGAAACTTGCTTCCACACCATTAGTATTTCTTTCCTGGCTCCACATGCAGCGGAACCAGGTCGGTGTGCCGTTCTCGGGAGACCGGCTCTGTCGCACGCGACGCATCGGTCGGCTCCGTTGGGGCAGGTTTTCTCCTGATGTCCATCTTCCCCGCATCTCCTACATGCCTGTGCCAGATCTGGTCCATTGCAGGCTGACGAGCTGTGCCCAAAGCCATGGCATCGGTGACACCTCGGAGGGTCGGCTGCTCTCAGGCGGACTCTGCAGCTGATCCAACCGATCTTAACTGTCCTGAGGGAGGCCGCCAAGTCCCGCGGAACTATAACGGTAGCTACCTGTTGTCCCCGCTTAGTGTGCCATAGACCGGTGAGACGGATGTCCTTCCGGTTCATTGACGCTACCAGGTCATCGGCTGCACCCTTAACTTCCGACTGGATGGCGGTTAAGACTTCCTCTTTTGTTGCTGCGGCGTCGATGTCGACTACCTCGATGAGCGCCGTTGGTGAGAGTCTGACAACCGATCCGGCATCTTCGTCCGAGTTGTCGGTGATCATTGTCCGGATTCTGTCGGCAGCCAAGTTTGCCGCTTTTCCTCGACCGAATTCTATGAGAAGGTCACCGGCGCGGGTCCTTCTCATGGCCGTAATCTTAGCACCACCGGTATCAGGGCACTTTGTTTTAACCGCCTGAACTACGTCCATGTAAGTCTTGCCCTCCTTAACCTTGACGAGGACAGCTGGAGCGCGAGGGCGCGGAAGCTTCACCTGTGATTGAAGATCCGGCGGTGGGTGCTCGGTTGGTTTGGGACGCTGGCGAGTGGTCTTGCGGCTGACGACCTGTGACCAAGTCGTTGGACCCCGACCAGGTGTTGAGGGTGCGGCTTCGGGTAACGGTGGGGAGTCCCTGATTTCAACTACTTCGGTGGTCGAGTCCGTTGTTTTTGCCCTCTTCTTCCCGGCTCTTTTTCTTTTATTTCCAGATCCTGCTGGAGGGCCATGGTCTGTTCGTGTTGGCGTCGTTTCGGATGAGGAGGTTGTCATCAAGGATTCGGTTTGCGTGGCCGAATCCTCCATGGTGACGACTTCCATGCTTTTTCCATTTTCCTCTTCCCCGTTCGGAACTACATCCTTCGCTTTCTTTCTGTTAGGCGACCGTGGAGCTCTTCTGGCTGCCAGGGACACGAGGGATGAGAGTATGCCCCTCAACATATCCTGAAGAGGATTATCATGTATGCTCGATGCCGCTGCAATGTCGCACTCCATAACAGCGAGCTTACACTTGCTTACAAGCCCTTCCAGCGCCTTTGTGAAGTACTCGTCATCTTCCTCGGCCGGAATCATGGTCGCTGAGGACTTCCTCTTCAACCTAGAGGATTCCAGTAGCATGTCCGCTAAACGCGAGTCGCCGTTCCGAGATGCCGTGATCGATAAAGTCGTTGTGGGCCTTGCAGTAATGTCGATGGCCTGTCTGCCACCGGGAAGAGCCTGCTTCGCACTCTTCCCACCAGTTGCGTTACCAGCCCCTTGGCTGGCTCCGGAAGCCTGGCTCGCCACTTCCGAGATTTTGGTGCATGGGGGTGATGACGACACCCGGGGCGTGCACCGTCCCCCGACCGCCGGCTCTAGGGCATCCGACTCCCTTGTAGCAGTAACGTTTGTCTTGTTTGTCGTGTTCATCATGGGTTTCGGTGATGGCTTAGCCGCCGCTGACGACGCCAGCCTCGCGTCGTCTGTCTTGCCTGTCGGTAGTCCTGATCCTCCGGGACACCGGGGGTAGATCGCTCCCCCGGTGGTGAGCTTGTCCGCGACCGCTTATTCGTCCAATCCCGAAGGGTATGGCTTATTTCGCGGCTACCCTGCATGTCTGCAGGGCGTTCCCCTATCCGCAACCTGGGGACGCGCCCGATAGCAGCTCACGCCACGGGAACCTAACCTAACCTAACCTAACCTAACCTAACCTAACCTAACCTAACCTAACCTAACCTAACCTAACCTAACCTAACCTAACCTAACCTAACCTAACCTAACCTAACCTAACCTAACCTAACCTAACCTAACCTAACCTAACCTAACCTAACCTAACCTAACCTAACCTAACCTAACCTAACCTAACCTAACCTAACCTAACCTAACCTAACCTAACCTAACCTAACCTAACCTAACCTAACCTAACCTAACCTAACCTAACCTAACCTAACCTAACCTAACCTAACCTAACCTAACCTAACCTAACCTAACCTAACCTAACCTAACCTAACCTAACCTAACCTAACCTAACCTAACCTAACCTAACCTAACCTAACCTAACCTAACCTAACCTAACCTAACCTAACCTAACCTAACCTAACCTAACCTAACCTAACCTAACCTAACCTAACCTAACCTAACCTAACCTAACCTAACCTAACCTAACCTAACCTAACCTAACCTAACCTAACCTAACCTAACCTAACCTAACCTAACCTAACCTAACCTAACCTAACCTAACCTAACCTAACCTAACCTAACCTAACCTAACCTAACCTAACCTAACCTAACCTAACCTAACCTAACCTAACCTAACCTAACCTAACCTAACCTAACCTAACCTAACCTAACCTAACCTAACCTAACCTAACCTAACCTAACCTAACCTAACCTAACCTAACCTAACCTAACCTAACCTAACCTAACCTAACCTAACCTAACCTAACCTAACCTAACCTAACCTAACCTAACCTAACCTAACCTAACCTAACCTAACCTAACCTAACCTAACCTAACCTAACCTAACCTAACCTAACCTAACCTAACCTAACCTAACCTAACCTAACCTAACCTAACCTAACCTAACCTAACCTAACCTAACCTAACCTAACCTAACCTAACCTAACCTAACCTAACCTAACCTAACCTAACCTAACCTAACCTAACCTAACCTAACCTAACCTAACCTAACCTAACCTAACCTAACCTAACCTAACCTAACCTAACCTAACCTAAACCTAACCTAACCTAACCTAACCTAACCTAACCTAACCTAACCTAACCTAACCTAACCTAACCTAACCTAACCTAACCTAACCTAACCTAACCTAACCTAACCTAACCTAACCTAACCTAACCTAACCTAACCTAACCTAACCTAACCTAACCTAACCTAACCTAACCTAACCTAACCTAACCTAACCTAACCTAACCTAACCTAACCTAACCTAACCTAACCTAACCTAACCTAACCTAACCTAACCTAACCTAACCTAACCTAACCTAACCTAACCTAACCTAACCTAACCTAACCTAACCTAACCTAACCTAACCTAACCTAACCTAACCTAACCTAACCTAACCTAACCTAACCTAACCTAACCTAACCTAACCTAACCCACGAGAACACAGGAAAGGTTCGTCCGCCGCTACAGAGCCCGGTATAGCGGTAAGGCTCGATACTGTGGGGGGCGCCAGGTGCCCCACAGGGTCCTCGTGGACACGTGACTACCTCCGTGCCAAGGGACCCCCTTGACGAGTTGGGGGTTAAGGGGTTTTTTTTGTCAGGGTTTTCCTTCCCTTAGGGCATTTACTAAGCGCTAGTAGGCTGCCTCCGCCTTACCGGCCCCGACTGGCTAAGGTCAGGGCCAGCTCAGAGCCTTCGCAGGTGTTTGCAGGCTAGCTCCGGGACCTGCCAGCCCCCGACCAGTTAAGGTAAGGGAATGGCTCTAGAGGCGCCGGCCCCAACTAATTAAAGTAAGGAACGGTGAAGTGGGAACCTCTTAGCACCGATCAAGTTAATGACAGTGGGCCCCCCCACCACGGCAAGGTGGGTCCCGTCGGGGGGGAACCTAACCTAACCTTTTTTTTTTTTTTTTTTTTTTTTTTTTTTTTAAACCGGAGCATGGGGTGGTACTAACCTTGCGGTTATTTCACCCCCATGTTCCATCGTTTATTGGTGAAAGCATCGAATACATTTGTGTGCTAAAATACCAGTTCTCGAAAAAAATTTTAAGTATTTACAATGTTTGGGGGCCTCTAACCACCCTGTGGTCGCACTCAGGCGTACAATAATTAAACTTAACTATATGGTTTTTCTTGTATCTTCTTTTCCCTTTTTTCTTTTTGAGGTTATTCGTTGGAGGCTGCTTGTCTTCGACGCTCTTCTTCTTCTTTTTTGGTGAAGATAGTATGGATAAAGTTATTTATGGCTTCCCAGTTCCCCTTTGACTTCAGCATTGTCTCGACCATATTCTCTGGTTCCAGCTTGTGACCTAGCAGCTTCTCCACAGTGCTTCTCCGGCTGAACCATGCATCGCAAACGAACACCATGTGAAACGCGTCATCGACCTGGTGACCGCAGTACCAGCAATCGGCATTGTCTATCTTCCCGAATCTGTTTAGGTATTGTGCGAAACAGCCGTGCCCAGTAAGCACCTGTGTAAGGTGAAAATTCACCTCACCGTGCTTACGCTGAATCCACCTTTCAATATTCGGGATGAGGCGGTGTGTCCATCGACCTTTAACACTATTATCCCATCTGCTTTGCCACTCAGCCGTGACTTCTCCTTCGTCCTCTGGGTGGGGGAGGCTAAGGTTTTTCCTTACCTGGTATCGTCTTCTTCTATCCTTTGCCATCAGGTCTATGGGAAGGATACCAGCGATTACCATGGCTGCATCTCCGGACACCGTGCAATAGGCCGAGATGACCCTAAGGGCCATGCGTCTTTGGACTTTATTCAGTTCCATCCATCCCGATGTACTCATGTCCTGTGACCAAAAGGGTGATCCGTACAGCATGATGGCATGTGCGACATTGCTAAGTAGCTTCCTCTTGGTCGGTTTTGCTGCACTTATATTCGGCAGGATTCTGCTTAGACCTTGCACCGCTTTCCCCGCTTTTGCCGCCACCGTCTTCGCGTGCTCCGTGAAGCGCCACTTGTTATCGATGTGGATACCTAGGTACTTGATGCAGCTGCTAGAAGTCACTTGGTGGCTGTCTATGACTAGATTGAGTTCGTTGTGGGTCCTAGTGTTGGTTATAATCATTACCTCGCACTTCTGGGCTGATAGGGACAAGCCTGTCTGCGCCAGCCAGTCTTGTACCACCTGTACTGCGCTTGCTAGCAGCTGTTCCAGTCTTATGGAGTCTCTTGCCTTTGCAACGATCGCCACGTCGTCCGCGAACGCCAAATACTCGACTCCGGTTGGCAGGTGTGTTCGCAGAAGTCCATCGTAGAGGACGTTCCACAGGGTAGGCCCGAGCACTGACCCCTGTGGAACTCCGCAAGTGATCATCATGTTCTTCTCGACACCTCCAGATTCGAAAAGGAGTGAGCGATTTTCGAGGTAGCTACATATAATCCGCTGTAGATATCCAGGGACCTCTTTGTCGTTCATCGCTTCTAGGATGGCCTTCCATGGCGCTGAGTTAAAAGCGTTTTTTATATCTAGCGTCAGGACTCCCACTTTTAAGTTGCTACTTTTTACTGTAGTCTTGAGTGCTTCCAGTGCATCGGTAGTGGAGCGTCCTTTACGGAAACCAAATTGTCTATCGTGTATCCCATCGTTGTCGTCCAAATATTGTCTTAGTCGATTGTCCAGGATTTTCTCGAACAGTTTCCCGAGACAGTCGAGGAGGCATAGGGGTCTGTATGATGTCGGGTCATCTAATGGTTTGTTTCCTTTTCTTATTAGGACTAGTCTCGCAGATTTCCATACTCTCGGGAAGACTCCGCCGAGTAGACAGGTATTATATACATCAATGAGTGCATCTGGTTTCAGTGCGACTATAGTTTTTAGAGCTTCGTTTGAGATTCCGTCTGGACCAGGTGCTTTGTTGTTCTTCAAGCATCTGGCTGCATTGATGAGTTCTATGTGTACAATGGGATCTATGGGCCCAGTTCCTTCAGTGATCAGGAAGGGTACACTTGCACTCCTGATGGGTTGTTGAGGGAAGAGACCTCGCACGATTTTGTGGAGTCGCCCTGGTGCGTTTAGCTCAGGGATCGGCTGTGGTTTGATAAGCTTACCCATTATCAGCTTATACGGGAGTCCCCAAGGATCTTGTTGTACAAGGTCACAAAGACTTTTCCAGGAATCTTCCTTAGCCTTTTTAATTGCCCGGACTAGCTCGCGTTTGGCAGTCTTTGCGTCGTTCTCCTCGGCAGTAGAGGCAGCGGGACCCTTTCGTTTCCTCTTCCGCTGGAAAACTCGACGAAGATGATTTGCTGTTCTCCTAAGGGCACTTATCTCCGGACTCCACCAATGGACCGATCTCCTGCCGCTACTTTCGGTTTGGTTGGTCCTCCTGCATGTTTGTATGGTTTCGGTGAGAGCGAGGGCTTTTTGTTCGGCGTCTGTGTAAGTGAGTAGCGGTTGGAGTCTGTTCGAAGTGAGTGCATTTTTTAGTTTCTGGATGTCTATCTTAGGGGTTCTAGAAGTTTCCCGATCTAGGGGTCTGCAGTTGATTTCGTAGGTCAGATAGTAGTGGTCGCTTAGTGAGATCTCGTCCAGCACCTTCCACTTGGATACCCTCATCGCCGTACGTGGAGTTGCAATAGTGAGGTCGATGATGGACCCCCTGTTGAAAGTTATCGAGTTACCTATATTGCAAACCACCAGCCCGATGGCGTTAATGAGGTCGGACAGGACTTCGCCTCTCCTATCGTTTTGCGGACATCCCCAGTCGACGTGTTTGGCGTTGAAGTCGCCTACGAGTAGCACTTCGGTGGACTCACTCCTAATGCTTGTTTCTAGTCTACTAGTAAAATCCTTGAATTCCTGCAGCGTAGTGTTAGGGGACCAGTAACAGGAGTATATTCTCATGCCGTATAGTGTTACCCATCTGAACCCCGGTTCACTTTGTCCTTCGTTGTCAAGTCTCGCGTTTCTCAGGTTGACTATGGCGGCTTTTCCGTTTGTATCCGCGTACCAGTTAGGGCCTTCTGTTCTATTCATTTCAGAGACCAGTGCGAAGTCTACAGATTTTTCTGCAACCGTTTGTTGCAGTAGTGCCTGAGCAGCTTTGCAGTTGTTCAGGTTAATCTGTATGAACTTTATAGGTTTTGTATTCATTTTGCCTTAGCAGCGTCAAGTGCCCGCTTGTAGGCATGACATCTTCGAGTGCCCATCATGTGGTCGTTTGTTGCTTCCCGTACGCAAAGGAAGCATTTTGGGTTTCGCTCGCAGGCTCTGCTCTTGTGCCCGGTTTCACCGCATCTCCAACACTGGTCCGTGACTTCTTTCCCAGTGCAGTTGGCGCGGGTGTGGCCGAAGCCTTGGCACTTGAAACATTTTTTGACATTGATAATTTGTCTGACTTTGCAATTAGTGTATCCTATCCTTAGTCTAGGGATCACTTTGTGGACGGCCGATGTCGGGATAGTAGCATATATTAGTTGGACCCCTCGTCCCACCTTCCTTTTACTGGTGATGTTCACTTCTTCGATGATGCCTGCTCTTTCGGTGATAGCCGTTAGTATGTCTTCGTTTGTTGCTTCTTCATCTACGTCACTGATTTGGACCGTTGTCTTGTCTTTTAAGGTCACAGATTTGGCATTCTCGCCCACGGCTCTCTGGAGTGTTCTGGAGATTTTTTCGCCATTTCCCGTTGCCTTGTTTAGGACCACCCTAAGATGGCCAGCCTTTGTCATTGACACTGTACTGAAGTTTGCGCTTACTGCTTGCACTTCTTTGTCCGCTTTAATCTTTTTAAGCATATCCGAGTATGAAAGACCCTCGGCCTGAACTATGACCGCCTCCGGTCTAGGGTGTTGCTTTTGTTTGGTTTTTTCCCTGGGCTTGCCTTTCTTTACTACTTCGGTCCACATTGCTTCGTTCCGCTGCTGCTTCGGCTGCTGCTCAGGCTGCCTACTCTGCTGCCGCTTCTCCCGGACTGCTGTTGCTGCCCCTGGTAGGGTTTGTCGCGAAGACGGGGCTTCCCACCAGCACGGAGTGTCCGTCGCTGCGTCTCTTGTGACGGGTGTTGCCCCACTGAGTGCATCCGTTGGTACGTCCTGTTGTGATTTTTGCACCGTCGTTTGCGACTCCGAGTCGCAGCACTTCCTGGTAGTCTGTGTTGCAACACTCTTGCCGTCTCCTCTGGCTGTTGATTTGATCCTCTGAGACAGTTTATTGAAAGCCTTGTGAACATCATCTCGACTCTCCTTGAGTGCACCGATCACATTTAGCACCTCTTCAATAGCGAGTTTAACGTCTGGGCTTCTCGCCTTAACAGACCACGTCTCCAAGGCCGTTGCCTTCTGGATAAGCAGTTTGTAGCTACTGTCCTGTGTGACTAAGCACTTCCGGAGGAGGATTGCCGAGTCACTCAATGTCTCAGCACTAGTAGTGGGGAAGATGACGGAGGCCTGGCTGGCCACCCCCGCATCCCTGCAGTCGTTGGATGACGACCGCCGGGAGCCTGCTTGCTCACTCCCGACTGCCGACACCTGGGGGTCCGAATCCCCTGGTGCGGTAACAATATTTTTATATGACGACTCCATATTGGGTTTGCAGTGTCCTTCTGTCATTTTTACCCTACTGACAGGGGGTTTGCAGTTTTCCTTCAGGGTCCGTTTGCTGGTGGTAGCAGGTGGTTTACCGTACCTGCCACCCCCAACCGGTTAAGATCAGAGGCGGCTCTGGGGCTCCAACCCCAACTAGTTAAAGTCAGGGCCGGGGAGTTGGGTACCTCTTGGCACCGACCTAAGTCGGTGAGCCCCCCCACCACGTCAAGGTGGGTCCCGTCGAGGGGGAACCTAACCTAACCCTAACCTAACCTAACCTAACCTAACCTAACCTAACCTAACCCTAACCTTGGGGGCATGCAAGAGTCGCAAGCGGCCTCCAGGAAGTCCATCAAGCGTTTAGCTGCCTGGGATGCGGTGGTATCCTCCTCAACTTCGGGATGGGCCTTGTTTGCCAGAAATGAAGACAGAGCAAAAGGATCCAACTTGCGGTATGACCATCCTTTCGCCGGGGAGCTGCCGTTGTCGTCGAGGTCTTGCGCAAGGTCCAACGTGAATTCGATATATCGATGATCGCTGGCGGAATATATGTCGTCCAAAACCCTCCATCCACGTATTTCACGAGGAGCTGAGAGCCGGGAGAAAGTAACATCGATTATGGATTCTGCATTGATCCGTCGGTAGGTGGCTGTGGAGCCGGTGTTTTCGATGCAGAGGTTAAGGCTCGCCGCGAGGTCTGCAAGCTGATCGCCTCTCCTGTCGTTGCGGTCAGAGCCCCACTCTTGCGACCACGCATTGAAATCCCCACCGATCAACATGTGGATTTGTGCGTCACAGTCCCGTACAGACTGGTGGATGTCCTCTAGGAATGTGACGAAATTTTCCTCCGAGTCGTTCCGGGAGTTATAACAGCTGTATATTCTCAGGCCCCGTACCTGAATCCAGGCGAAGCCGCGTCCTGAGCCTTTTGCCTCGGAGACTAGATCCGCTGCAATCAGGCCTACAGAACAAGTACCGTCGTCGCTACTGACCCACCTGTCGTCGTTGGACGGGATCCAATTTGGTTCGGACACGATTAGCGCTTGGGCACCCCTCGCGGCCGACGTCTGTTGCAGCAGGTTCTGCGCCGTAGCACTCCTTTGTAGGTTGATCTGCAAGCAGCGGATAATCATCTTGAAACTTGCTTCCACACCATTAGTATTTCTTTCCTGGCTCCACATGCAGCGGAACCAGGTCGGTGTGCCGTTCTCGGGAGACCGGCTCTGTCGCACGCGACGCATCGGTCGGCTCCGTTGGGGCAGGTTTTCTCCTGATGTCCATCTTCCCCGCATCTCCTACATGCCTGTGCCAGATCTGGTCCATTGCAGGCTGACGAGCTGTGCCCAAAGCCATGGCATCGGTGACACCTCGGAGGGTCGGCTGCTCTCAGGCGGACTCTGCAGCTGATCCAACCGATCTTAACTGTCCTGAGGGAGGCCGCCAAGTCCCGCGGAACTATAACGGTAGCTACCTGTTGTCCCCGCTTAGTGTGCCATAGACCGGTGAGACGGATGTCCTTCCGGTTCATTGACGCTACCAGGTCATCGGCTGCACCCTTAACTTCCGACTGGATGGCGGTTAAGACTTCCTCTTTTGTTGCTGCGGCGTCGATGTCGACTACCTCGATGAGCGCCGTTGGTGAGAGTCTGACAACCGAGCCGGCATCTTCGTCCGAGTTGTCGGTGATCATTGTCCGGATTCTGTCGGCAGCCAAGTTTGCCGCTTTTCCTCGACCGAATTCTATGAGAAGGTCACCGGCGCGGGTCCTTCTCATGGCCGTAATCTTAGCACCACCGGTATCAGGGCACTTTGTTTTAACCGCCTGAACTACGTCCATGTAAGTCTTGCCCTCCTTAACCTTGACGAGGACAGCTGGAGCGCGAGGGCGCGGAAGCTTCACCTGTGATTGAAGATCCGGCGGTGGGTGCTCGGTTGGTTTGGGACGCTGGCGAGTGGTCTTGCGGCTGACGACCTGTGACCAAGTCGTTGGACCCCGACCAGGTGTTGAGGGTGCGGCTTCGGGTAACGGTGGGGAGTCCCTGATTTCAACTACTTCGGTGGTCGAGTCCGTTGTTTTTGCCCTCTTCTTCCCGGCTCTTTTTCTTTTATTTCCAGATCCTGCTGGAGGGCCATGGTCTGTTCGTGTTGGCGTCGTTTCGGATGAGGAGGTTGTCATCAAGGATTCGGTTTGCGTGGCCGAATCCTCCATGGTGACGACTTCCATGCTTTTTCCATTTTCCTCTTCCCCGTTCGGAACTACATCCTTCGCTTTCTTTCTGTTAGGCGACCGTGGAGCTCTTCTGGCTGCCAGGGACACGAGGGATGAGAGTATGCCCCTCAACATATCCTGAAGAGGATTATCATGTATGCTCGATGCCGCTGCAATGTCGCACTCCATAACAGCGAGCTTACACTTGCTTACAAGCCCTTCCAGCGCCTTTGTGAAGTACTCGTCATCTTCCTCGGCCGGAATCATGGTCGCTGAGGACTTCCTCTTCAACCTAGAGGATTCCAGTAGCATGTCCGCTAAACGCGAGTCGCCGTTCCGAGATGCCGTGATCGATAAAGTCGTTGTGGGCCTTGCAGTAATGTCGATGGCCTGTCTGCCACCGGGAAGAGCCTGCTTCGCACTCTTCCCACCAGTTGCGTTACCAGCCCCTTGGCTGGCTCCGGAAGCCTGGCTCCGGAAGCCTGGCTCGCCACTTCCGAGATTTTGGTGCATGGGGGTGATGACGACACCCGGGGCGTGCACCGTCCCCCGACCGCCGGCTCTAGGGCATCCGACTCCCTTGTAGCAGTAACGTTTGGCTTGTTTGTCGTGCTCATCATGGGTTTCAGTGATGGCTTAGCCGCCGCTGACGACGCCAGCCTCGCGTCGTCTGTCTTGCCTGTCGGTAGTCCTGATCCTCCGGGACACCGGGGGTAGATCACTCCCCCGGTGGTGAGCTTGTCCGCGACCGCTTATTCGTCCAATCCCGAAGGGTATGGCTTATTTCGCGGCTACCCTGCATGTCTGCAGGGCGTTCCCCTATCCGCAACCTGGGGACGCGCCCGATAGCAGCTCACGCCACGGGAACCTTTTTTTTTTTTTTTTTTTTTTTTTTTCCCTTTTTGAACCGACGAGGCCGCGGGAACTGCTGTTCGCATTGCTTCCGCGGCGCCGCCATCGTTTATTTGAACAATAACTTTACATGGGTGGGTGGTAGACGGGACAGTATCCCCGACTTACCCCCGTTCTTGGCTTATATGAAATATACAGGGTGGGTAGTAGACGGGACACTTCCCCGACTTACCCCCGTTCAAGGCGTTACATTTGGAAATCTTAATTTAATCTTATCTTATCTTGGTTTGTGCGTTTCTTTGTGCTCTCACTGCCTTCTCGAATCAGCCTCATCCTCCCGTTCGTCCGTTTCCTTAGTAGACATGATCGATTCGATCATCGCGATCAACTCTTCCCTGTTCGCCTTGGCCTGTATTATGAGTCGTTTTCTGGTTCTCGGCTCCTCGGGCAAGTCTGTCGAATTTGGACCACATAGGATTTCTTCAACGTCGCCGGCATTAGGAGGTCGTCCTAAGATCGCAGTCAGACGGGCGCGGTCATCGATCCATCTGGGACACACAAACAAGGTGTGATCGGCCGTGTCGTCCGGGTCCTTGCAGTAAACGCAGTAGTGTCCTCGGCTCTCTTCATCCTCGACAGATAGCTCCGGAAGCAGCCATGTCCGGAGAGAGCTTGAACGACACGGAACGATAGACATAGGGTGGTCTTTGAGAGCCACCGCGCAATGTTCGGTAGTAGCCGGTGCGTCCATCTGCCCTTTTTCGACCGGTCCCATCTAGATTGCCATGAGCTTATTGAGATGCTTCTCTCCTCCGCTTTTACCATGGCAGTTGTTTTGGTAGGGTCAGCGTCCTCTTCAAGCCGATTCTTTATTCTTGCCCGTTCATGAGCCACAAGGTCCGCTGGCAGCATGCAGGCGAGTACCGACGACGCTTCATCTGATACCGTGCGGTATGCCCTGATCGTCCGGAGGTTTGTTATCCTTTGTGCCCTAGCCATGGCCCTTCTATTTTTGGCGGTCTTGATGCCGACTGTTGCCCACGTGGGAGATGCATACAACAGCTTACTATTAACTACCGAGCCGAGCAGAGCCCGTTTGGCCTGAGCCGGACCGCCGACGTTGGGCATCAATCGTCCTATTGCTCTCGCTGTCTCGGCGGCCTTCTTGGATGTTTTAGCAATGTGAGCCGTGAAGGACAGTCTCGTGTCCAACTCGACTCCCAGGTACCTGATTGAAGGCCTAACCGGGATTGTGTGGCCTTCGACGAGCAACATCGGGTTATCGTACTTGTTTTTGCGGGTCAGGACTATGGCCTCTGATTTTTGCGGTGCTAGCTGCAGGCCTTTTTCACGCATCCATGCGGAAATCTGTTCGAGAACTGGGTTTAACAACTGGGCAGCTGCTGGTCCAGTCCGTGCTGTGCCGATAACGGCGATGTCATCCGCAAAAGCCACTAGCTGCACTCCTGATGGCATTTCTGTGTCCAGTAGATCGTCATAAAACGCGTTCCAAAGTGCGGGACCGAGGACGGACCCCTGAGGAACTCCGCACGTCACGCTTATGCTGGAGAGTGACTCGCCGACTAGAAGAGTCCTGTTTTGTAGATAGGACCTGAAGATGCCGTTGAGATAGGAAGGGACCATTTTCTTCCTGATTGCTGCGTCTATGCACCGCCATGGAGCGGAGTTGAAGGCATTGCGCACATCGAGTGAGACCGCAACGCACAAATCTCGGTGTTGGACTGCGCCCAGAGCGGCCCCGTGAGCTGCGCGAATCACCCGATCTATAGCATCCTCGGTTGACCGTCCATGGCGGAACCCATATTGGTTGTCTGACCTCTGCCCGGTCTGGTCTAGATGTTGATTTAGCCTCTTGAGCAGGAGACGTTCGAAGAGTTTGGCCATGGAGTTTAGCAAACAGATCGGCCTAAAGCTCGATGCTTCACCAACAGGTTTGCCCGGACCCTTGTGGAGTAGTACGAGTCTGGCATTCTTCCAGATGGCCGGGAACTCTTGACGAGAGAGGCAGCAGTTGAAGGTCCTCAGTAGCACCTGTGGAGCTATTTTTGCTACTCGAAGCAAGAGTTCGTTAGGTATACCGTCCGGTCCTGTGGCTTTCCCGGATGGAAGCCGACGGCATGCTTCGTGTAGCTCTTCCACGGAAAACTGATGGACTGTTGGGTCGAGGGGGTCGTCGGAGAGGCGGGGCTCAAGTGACCAGTCTGTTTCCGGAGGGTCTGGAAACAGGTGTTTGACAATCGAGTCCTCTCTCCCGCGAGCTTCGACGCCTGGGCGCTTTCGACCGATCTTCCTCGTTACAACCCTATAAGGTAGGCCCCAGGGATCATCATCGACAGCCTTGCACAGATCGGACCAGCTCTTCTCTTGCGCCTTACGTATAGCATTGCGGAGCTCTTTTCGTTTCGCAGTATAATCATCCCGGTGAGCGTCAATGGTCTCCTGATTGTCGTGTCTCCGGGCGGACCGTTGATGTGCCCTGCGTGATTTGTTGGCCGCTTGTCGGAGTTCAGCCAGATCCTTTGACCACCAGTGTACTTGTTTCCTGCCCGATCTCTGGGGTGCTCTTGGGGGCATGCAAGAGTCGCAAGCGGCCTCCAGGAAGTCCATCAAGCGTTTAGCTGCCTGGGATGCGGTGGTATCCTCCTCAACTTCGGGATGGGCCTTGTTTGCCAGAAATGAAGACAGAGCAAAAGGATCCAACTTGCGGTATGACCATCCTTTCGCCGGGGAGCTGCCGTTGTCGTCGAGGTCTTGCGCAAGGTCCAACGTGAATTCGATATATCGATGATCGCTGGCGGAATATATGTCGTCCAAAACCCTCCATCCACGTATTTCACGAGGAGCTGAGAGCCGGGAGAAAGTAACATCGATTATGGATTCTGCATTGATCCGTCGGTAGGTGGCTGTGGAGCCGGTGTTTTCGATGCAGAGGTTAAGGCTCGCCGCGAGGTCTGCAAGCTGATCGCCTCTCCTGTCGTTGCGGTCAGAGCCCCACTCTTGCGACCACGCATTGAAATCCCCACCGATCAACATGTGGATTTGTGCGTCACAGTCCCGTACAGACTGGTGGATGTCCTCTAGGAATGTGACGAAATTTTCCTCCGAGTCGTTCCGGGAGTTATAACAGCTGTATATTCTCAGGCCCCGTACCTGAATCCAGGCGAAGCCGCGTCCTGAGCCTTTTGCCTCGGAGACTAGATCCGCTGCAATCAGGCCTACAGAACAAGTACCGTCGTCGCTACTGACCCACCTGTCGTCGTTGGACGGGATCCAATTTGGTTCGGACACGATTAGCGCTTGGGCACCCCTCGCGGCCGACGTCTGTTGCAGCAGGTTCTGCGCCGTAGCACTCCTTTGTAGGTTGATCTGCAAGCAGCGGATAATCATCTTGAAACTTGCTTCCACACCATTAGTATTTCTTTCCTGGCTCCACATGCAGCGGAACCAGGTCGGTGTGCCGTTCTCGGGAGACCGGCTCTGTCGCACGCGACGCATCGGTCGGCTCCGTTGGGGCAGGTTTTCTCCTGATGTCCATCTTCCCCGCATCTCCTACATGCCTGTGCCAGATCTGGTCCATTGCAGGCTGACGAGCTGTGCCCAAAGCCATGGCATCGGTGACACCTCGGAGGGTCGGCTGCTCTCAGGCGGACTCTGCAGCTGATCCAACCGATCTTAACTGTCCTGAGGGAGGCCGCCAAGTCCCGCGGAACTATAACGGTAGCTACCTGTTGTCCCCGCTTAGTGTGCCATAGACCGGTGAGACGGATGTCCTTCCGGTTCATTGACGCTACCAGGTCATCGGCTGCACCCTTAACTTCCGACTGGATGGCGGTTAAGACTTCCTCTTTTGTTGCTGCGGCGTCGATGTCGACTACCTCGATGAGCGCCGTTGGTGAGAGTCTGACAACCGAGCCGGCATCTTCGTCCGAGTTGTCGGTGATCATTGTCCGGATTCTGTCGGCAGCCAAGTTTGCCGCTTTTCCTCGACCGAATTCTATGAGAAGGTCACCTGCGCGGGTCCTTCTCATGGCCGTAATCTTAGCACCACCGGTATCAGGGCACTTTGTTTTAACCGCCTGAACTACGTCCATGTAAGTCTTGCCCTCCTTAACCTTGACGAGGACAGCTGGAGCGCGAGGGCGCGGAAGCTTCACCTGTGATTGAAGATCCGGCGGTGGGTGCTCGGTTGGTTTGGGACGCTGGCGAGTGGTCTTGCGGCTGACGACCTGTGACCAAGTCGTTGGACCCCGACCAGGTGTTGAGGGTGCGGCTTCGGGTAACGGTGGGGAGTCCCTGATTTCAACTACTTCGGTGGTCGAGTCCGTTGTTTTTGCCCTCTTCTTCCCGGCTCTTTTTCTTTTATTTCCAGATCCTGCTGGAGGGCCATGGTCTGTTCGTGTTGGCGTCGTTTCGGATGAGGAGGTTGTCATCAAGGATTCGGTTTGCGTGGCCGAATCCTCCATGGTGACGACTTCCATGCTTTTTCCATTTTCCTCTTCCCCGTTCGGAACTACATCCTTCGCTTTCTTTCTGTTAGGCGACCGTGGAGCTCTTCTGGCTGCCAGGGACACGAGGGATGAGAGTATGCCCCTCAACATATCCTGAAGAGGATTATCATGTATGCTCGATGCCGCTGCAATGTCGCACTCCATAACAGCGAGCTTACACTTGCTTACAAGCCCTTCCAGCGCCTTTGTGAAGTACTCGTCATCTTCCTCGGCCGGAATCATGGTCGCTGAGGACTTCCTCTTCAACCTAGAGGATTCCAGTAGCATGTCCGCTAAACGCGAGTCGCCGTTCCGAGATGCCGTGATCGATAAAGTCGTTGTGGGCCTTGCAGTAATGTCGATGGCCTGTCTGCCACCGGGAAGAGCCTGCTTCGCACTCTTCCCACCAGTTGCGTTACCAGCCCCTTGGCTGGCTCCGGAAGCCTGGCTCGCCACTTCCGAGATTTTGGTGCATGGGGGTGATGACGACACCCGGGGCGTGCACCGTCCCCCGACCGCCGGCTCTAGGGCATCCGACTCCCTTGTAGCAGTAACGTTTGGCTTGTTTGTCGTGCTCATCATGGGTTTCAGTGATGGCTTAGCCGCCGCTGACGACGCCAGCCTCGCGTCGTCTGTCTTGCCTGTCGGTAGTCCTGATCCTCCGGGACACCGGGGGTAGATCGCTCCCCCGGTGGTGAGCTTGTCCGCGACCGCTTATTCGTCCAATCCCGAAGGGTATGGCTTATTTCGCGGCTACCCTGCATGTCTGCAGGGCGTTCCCCTATCCGCAACCTGGGGACGCGCCCGATAGCAGCTCACGCCACGGGAACCTAACCTAACCTAACCTAACCTTTTTTTTTTTTTTTTTCCCTTTTTGAACCGACGACGCCGCGGGAACTGCTGTTCGCATTGCTTCCGCGGCGCCGCCATCGTTTATTTGAACAATAACTTTACATGGGTGGGTGGTAGACGGGACAGTATCCCCGACTTACCCCCGTTCTTGGCTTATATGAAATATACAGGGTGGGTAGTAGACGGGACACTTCCCCGACTTACCCCCGTTCAAGGCGTTACATTTGGAAATCTTAATTTAATCTTATCTTATCTTGGTTTGTGCGTTTCTTTGTGCTCTCACTGCCTTCTCGAATCAGCCTCATCCTCCCGTTCGTCCGTTTCCTTAGTAGACATGATCGATTCGATCATCGCGATCAACTCTTCCCTGTTCGCCTTGGCCTGTATTATGAGTCGTTTTCTGGTTCTCGGCTCCTCGGGCAAGTCTGTCGAATTTGGACCACATAGGATTTCTTCAACGTCGCCGGCATTAGGAGGTCGTCCTAAGATCGCAGTCAGACGGGCGCGGTCATCGATCCATCTGGGACACACAAACAAGGTGTGATCGGCCGTGTCGTCCGGGTCCTTGCAGTAAACGCAGTAGCTGTCCTCGGCTCTCTTCATCCTCGACAGATAGCTCCGGAAGCAGCCATGTCCGGAGAGAGCTTGAACGACACGGAACGATAGACATAGGGTGGTCTTTGAGAGCCACCGCGCAATGTTCGGTAGTAGCCGGTGCGTCCATCTGCCCTTATTCGACCGGTCCCATCTAGATTGCCATGAGCTTATTGAGATGCTTCTCTCCTCCGCTTTAACCATGGCAGTTGTTTTGGTAGGGTCAGCGTCCTCTTCAATCCGATTCTTTATTCTTGCCCGTTCATGAGCCACAAGGTCCGCTGGCAGCATGCAGGCGAGTACCGACGACGCTTCATCTGATACCGTGCGGTATGCCCTGATCGTCCGGAGGTTTGTTATCCTTTGTGCCCTAGCCATGGCCCTTCTATTTTTGGCGGTCTTGATGCCGACTGTTGCCCACGTGGGAGCTGCATACAACAGCTTACTATTAACTACCGAGCCGAGCAGAGCCCGTTTGGCCTGAGCCGGACCGCCGACGTTGGGCATCAATCGTCCTATTGCTCTCGCTGTCTCGGCGGCCTTCTTGGATGTTTTAGCAATGTGAGCCGTGAAGGACAGTCTCGTGTCCAACTCGACTCCCAGGTACCTGATTGAAGGCCTAACCGGGATTGTGTGGCCTTCGACGAGCAACATCGGGTTATCGTACTTGTTTTTGCGGGTCAGGACTATGGCCTCTGATTTTTGCGGTGCTAGCTGCAGGCCTTTTTCACGCATCCATGCGGAAATCTGTTCGAGAACTGGGTTTAACAACTGGGCAGCTGCTGGTCCAGTCCGTGCTGTGCCGATAACGGCGATGTCATCCGCAAAAGCCACTAGCTGCACTCCTGATGGCATTTCTGTGTCCAGTAGATCGTCATAAAACGCGTTCCAAAGTGCGGGACCGAGGACGGACCCCTGAGGAACTCCGCACGTCACGCTTATGCTGGAGAGTGACTCGCCGACTAGAAGAGTCCTGTTTTGTAGATAGGACCTGAAGATGCCGTTGAGATAGGAAGGGACCATTTTCTTCCTGATTGCTGCGTCTATGCACCGCCATGGAGCGGAGTTGAAGGCATTGCGCACATCGAGTGAGACCGCAACGCACAAATCTCGGTGTTGGACTGCGCCCAGAGCGGCCCCGTGAGCTGCGCGAATCACCCGATCTATAGCATCCTCGGTTGACCGTCCATGGCGGAACCCATATTGGTTGTCTGACCTCTGCCCGGTCTGGTCTAGATGTTGATTTAGCCTCTTGAGCAGGAGACGTTCGAAGAGTTTGGCCATGGAGTTTAGCAAACAGATCGGCCTAAAGCTCGATGCTTCACCAACAGGTTTGCCCGGACCCTTGTGGAGTAGTACGAGTCTGGCATTCTTCCAGATGGCCGGGAACTCTTGACGAGAGAGGCAGCAGTTGAAGGTCCTCAGTAGCACCTGTGGAGCTATTTTTGCTACTCGAAGCAAGAGTTCGTTAGGTATACCGTCCGGTCCTGTGGCTTTCCCGGATGGAAGCCGACGGCATGCTTCGTGTAGCTCTTCCACGGAAAACTGATGGACTGTTGGGTCGAGGGGGTCGTCGGAGAGGCGGGGCTCAAGTGACCAGTCTGTTTCCGGAGGGTCTGGAAACAGGTGTTTGACAATCGAGTCCTCTCTCCCGCGAGCTTCGACGCCTGGGCGCTTTCGACCGATCTTCCTCGTTACAACCCTATAAGGTAGGCCCCAGGGATCATCATCGACAGCCTTGCACAGATCGGACCAGCTCTTCTCTTGCGCCTTACGTATAGCATTGCGGAGCTCTTTTCGTTTCGCAGTATAATCATCCCGGTGAGCGTCAATGGTCTCCTGATTGTCGTGTCTCCGGGCGGACCGTTGATGTGCCCTGCGTGATTTGTTGGCCGCTTGTCGGAGTTCAGCCAGATCCTTTGACCACCAGTGTACTTGTTTCCTGCCCGATCTCTGGGGTGCTCTTGGGGGCATGCAAGAGTCGCAAGCGGCCTCCAGGAAGTCCATCAAGCGTTTAGCTGCCTGGGATGCGGTGGTATCCTCCTCAACTTCGGGATGGGCCTTGTTTGCCAGAAATGAAGACAGAGCAAAAGGATCCAACTTGCGGTATGACCATCCTTTCGCCGGGGAGCTGCCGTTGTCGTCGAGGTCTTGCGCAAGGTCCAACGTGAATTCGATATATCGATGATCGCTGGCGGAATATATGTCGTCCAAAACCCTCCATCCACGTATTTCACGAGGAGCTGAGAGCCGGGAGAAAGTAACATCGATTATGGATTCTGCATTGATCCGTCGGTAGGTGGCTGTGGAGCCGGTGTTTTCGATGCAGAGGTTAAGGCTCGCCGCGAGGTCTGCAAGCTGATCGCCTCTCCTGTCGTTGCGGTCAGAGCCCCACTCTTGCGACCACGCATTGAAATCCCCACCGATCAACATGTGGATTTGTGCGTCACAGTCCCGTACAGACTGGTGGATGTCCTCTAGGAATGTGACGAAATTTTCCTCCGAGTCGTTCCGGGAGTTATAACAGCTGTATATTCTCAGGCCCCGTACCTGAATCCAGGCGAAGCCGCGTCCTGAGCCTTTTGCCTCGGAGACTAGATCCGCTGCAATCAGGCCTACAGAACAAGTACCGTCGTCGCTACTGACCCACCTGTCGTCGTTGGACGGGATCCAATTTGGTTCGGACACGATTAGCGCTTGGGCACCCCTCGCGGCCGACGTCTGTTGCAGCAGGTTCTGCGCCGTAGCACTCCTTTGTAGGTTGATCTGCAAGCAGCGGATAATCATCTTGAAACTTGCTTCCACACCATTAGTATTTCTTTCCTGGCTCCACATGCAGCGGAACCAGGTCGGTGTGCCGTTCTCGGGAGACCGGCTCTGTCGCACGCGACGCATCGGTCGGCTCCGTTGGGGCAGGTTTTCTCCTGATGTCCATCTTCCCCGCATCTCCTACATGCCTGTGCCAGATCTGGTCCATTGCAGGCTGACGAGCTGTGCCCAAAGCCATGGCATCGGTGACACCTCGGAGGGTCGGCTGCTCTCAGGCGGACTCTGCAGCTGATCCAACCGATCTTAACTGTCCTGAGGGAGGCCGCCAAGTCCCGCGGAACTATAACGGTAGCTACCTGTTGTCCCCGCTTAGTGTGCCATAGACCGGTGAGACGGATGTCCTTCCGGTTCATTGACGCTACCAGGTCATCGGCTGCACCCTTAACTTCCGACTGGATGGCGGTTAAGACTTCCTCTTTTGTTGCTGCGGCGTCGATGTCGACTACCTCGATGAGCGCCGTTGGTGAGAGTCTGACAACCGAGCCGGCATCTTCGTCCGAGTTGTCGGTGATCATTGTCCGGATTCTGTCGGCAGCCAAGTTTGCCGCTTTTCCTCGACCGAATTCTATGAGAAGGTCACCGGCGCGGGTCCTTCTCATGGCCGTAATCTTAGCACCACCGGTATCAGGGCACTTTGTTTTAACCGCCTGAACTACGTCCATGTAAGTCTTGCCCTCCTTAACCTTGACGAGGACAGCTGGAGCGCGAGGGCGCGGAAGCTTCACCTGTGATTGAAGATCCGGCGGTGGGTGCTCGGTTGGTTTGGGACGCTGGCGAGTGGTCTTGCGGCTGACGACCTGTGACCAAGTCGTTGGACCCCGACCAGGTGTTGAGGGTGCGGCTTCGGGTAACGGTGGGGAGTCCCTGATTTCAACTACTTCGGTGGTCGAGTCCGTTGTTTTTGCCCTCTTCTTCCCGGCTCTTTTTCTTTTATTTCCAGATCCTGCTGGAGGGCCATGGTCTGTTCGTGTTGGCGTCGTTTCGGATGAGGAGGTTGTCATCAAGGATTCGGTTTGCGTGGCCGAATCCTCCATGGTGACGACTTCCATGCTTTTTCCATTTTCCTCTTCCCCGTTCGGAACTACATCCTTCGCTTTCTTTCTGTTAGGCGACCGTGGAGCTCTTCTGGCTGCCAGGGACACGAGGGATGAGAGTATGCCCCTCAACATATCCTGAAGAGGATTATCATGTATGCTCGATGCCGCTGCAATGTCGCACTCCATAACAGCGAGCTTACACTTGCTTACAAGCCCTTCCAGCGCCTTTGTGAAGTACTCGTCATCTTCCTCGGCCGGAATCATGGTCGCTGAGGACTTCCTCTTCAACCTAGAGGATTCCAGTAGCATGTCCGCTAAACGCGAGTCGCCGTTCCGAGATGCCGTGATCGATAAAGTCGTTGTGGGCCTTGCAGTAATGTCGATGGCCTGTCTGCCACCGGGAAGAGCCTGCTTCGCACTCTTCCCACCAGTTGCGTTACCAGCCCCTTGGCTGGCTCCGGAAGCCTGGCTCGCCACTTCCGAGATTTTGGTGCATGGGGGTGATGACGACACCCGGGGCGTGCACCGTCCCCCGACCGCCGGCTCTAGGGCATCCGACTCCCTTGTAGCAGTAACGTTTGGCTTGTTTGTCGTGCTCATCATGGGTTTCAGTGATGGCTTAGCCGCCGCTGACGACGCCAGCCTCGCGTCGTCTGTCTTGCCTGTCGGTAGTCCTGATCCTCCGGGACACCGGGGGTAGATCACTCCCCCGGTGGTGAGCTTGTCCGCGACCGCTTATTCGTCCAATCCCGAAGGGTATGGCTTATTTCGCGGCTACCCTGCATGTCTGCAGGGCGTTCCCCTATCCGCAACCTGGGGACGCGCCCGATAGCAGCTCACGCCACGGGAACCTAACCTAACCTAACCTAACCTAACCTAACCCCCCTAGGACGGCTGCCAACCAAGGCTAGAGAGCCCGCCCTGCCCTTGGAACTGCTTTGTCTGTCCTCAGTCCTTCGACCTGTCCAACATGGGTGACCCTGCTGGTAGTAAGCTACCGTTGGCATAGCTCTCGGGACTATAGAGGAACGCAAGCCCCCTCACCACGACAAGGTGAGTTCCACGAGGGGGAACCTAACCTAACCTAACCTAACCTAACCTAACCTATCTCCGGAGCGAGAACCAGTCCGTTAGTTGACATCCATCGCGCCACGTCGGAAAGGACCGGGTTCACCAGTTGTTCCATGAGTTCGGCGTTATGAGCAACCGCTACGACAGCTACATCGTCGGCAAACGCAATCAGCTTGACATCCTTGTGGACCGGCAAGCGCAGTATGCCGTCATAGAATACGTTCCACAAAGTTGGCCCGAGGACGGACCCCTGTGGAACGCCGCAGGTGACCGGTAGGCATGGCACTTCCGTGATGCAGTCCTCGCCGATTAGCAGCTTTCGTTGAGACATATAAGACCTGAGGATACTTATCAGGTAGCCCGGAACCGACGATCTCTGCAGGGCTTCGTCGATCAGCTTCCACGGTGCCGTGTTGAAGGCATTCTTGACATCGATCGTCACCACAGCGCAGAGCCGCCTGTTCTGGACTGCTCCTCTGCCCGCCGCTCGCGCCGCTTTCAGCACCTCCTCTATGGCGTCGGTGGTTGACCGAAAACGTCTAAAGCCAAATTGCTGGCTGCTGAGGCTGCTCTCTGCGTGTGGTAGCAGACGGTTTAGTAGGAGTCGCTCCAATAGCTTACCAGCTCCATCCAGTAGGCTGATGGGGCGGTAGCTCGACGGCTGGTCTGTCGGCTTGCCAGCACCCTTGTGCAGTAGGACCAACTTCGCACGTTTCCATCGTGCCGGAAATTCCCCGTTAGACAAGCAAGCGTTATACGTCCTGAGGAAAATGCTCGGGTGACGCTGCGCAGCCATCTTTATCACCTCGTTTGGAACGTAGTCGGGACCAGGTGCTTTGCCCGATGGCAGCGTTCTTACCGCCAGTGCCAGTTCGTCCGCGGTGAAGAGAGGTGTCGTCCCTTCGACCGAAGAGTTTAGCTCGCAGGAGAGACCGGGCTGTAGAGGGATCTGGTCCCAGACTACCGGCGGTAGAGCGGGAAATAGGCCTCTCGCGATGTGTTGCGCTGTATGGTCATCCGTTGCGGGTGGCCGCCGACCTAGACGTTTGGTAACGAGTCTGTAGGGTACACCCCACGGGTCGTTGTCGACGGAGTCACACAGCTCTCTCCAAGACTTTTCCTGCGCTTTCCGTATAGCCACTCTGAGCGCCTTCCTCGCTATGTTGTACGCTTCGAACGTTATTTCTCGATCGCTGGTGTCGGCTCTGCGACCCGCACGCTGGTAGCTCCTGCGGGCTGCTATGGCAGTCTTGCGCAGGTTGGCAATGGCGTCACTCCACCAGTGTACTGCCTTCTTCCCTCTGGGCCTTGACCTCCTAGGCATTGCTGCGTCACAAGCCTGACTCAGGAAATTATGTAAATGTTCCGCGTGGTCTTTCACCGAAGCGTCCGTTGGAAGAGGGGGAGGTTGGCCCTCGTGGTCCCAGTGGTTTTTGATGGCCTCAGGAGAGAGTTTTTTCAACGACCAGCCACCCAGCTGGACTTCCCTCGCTGACGATCGACGTGAACCAGATTTCGACACGGTGTAAGCAATGTAACCTAACCTAACCTAACCTTTTTTTTTTTTTTTTTTTTTTTTACCGACGACGCCGCGGGAACTGCTTTTGCATTACTTCCGCGGCGCCGCCATCGTTTATTTAATAAACATACACGAATTTTGTGGGAAGGGAAACGGGACATGCCCCGATCCCTTACCCTTACATCTCGTTGATACAATACTAGGGCCTCTAACCCTTGTTTTAGCCTTCGGCTCACATAACATTATTTCTTAAACCTAGATCTTCGTTTCTTCTCCTTTCAAAGTTCCTTTCGACTTCTTCTCTGTCCTTCAGGATTTTCACCACTGCCATCTCAATCCTACTCCAGTTCTCCATCGTCTTCAGCATTAGCCGCGTTATACTTTCCGGCGTGATCTCCTCCCCAACGTACACTGCAACTTCTCTACGTAGCCCGAACCACGCGTCGCATTCGAAGATTGCGTGTTCAGCTGTATCTGGGCTTGTTCCGCATAGCTGGCATTCATCCGTGACCCGCCCGCCTAGACGACGCTTGTGAAGATATTCCCCAAAGGACCCATGACCTGTAAAAAACTGTGTTAAATGGTAATTTACCTCTCCATGCTTCCGTTTGATCCATGGTAAAATATCTGGTATCAGCCGGTGTGTCCATCTTCCAGTGGTTGCGCGATCCCAGTTCTCTTGCCATGACTTAATTAACTTTTCTTCACTCATTCGCTTTTCTTCACCATCGTACATTTCTGACCGTTGCTTTGCTAGGAGCTTTAGTGGTGCCATGGAAGAGACTACACATACCGCTTCGTGAGATACCGACTTGTAACTACAAACTGTTTTTATGGCTATCCTTCTGTACACCGATTCCAACTTCTGCCATGCTACGTTCGTCATGTGCTCCTCCCAGCATGGCGCTCCGTATAGTAACTTAGACGTAACTACACGAGAAAGTAGTTTCCGCCTTTTCTGTCCAGCTCCGCCCAGGTTTGGTAATATATAACCCAATTTCCTACCTATGTCCGCCGTTTTTTTTGCCGTCTGTACGGCATGGTCTCCAAACTTGAGTTTTTGATCTAGCATGAGGCCCAAGTACTTTATACTTTTACCTGATCTTACAATAGTATTACCGCATTTCACATTCATCTTATTTCTGGTGTAACGTGTTGTGAAAACAATCGCCTCAGTCTTGTGTTCCGCTAATGTTAGGCCATTATTTTGCATCCAGTTGTTGACGACATTGTATGCTTCTTCTAACTTTTCTTCTAAAAAATTACTATGTTCGGCCGTTGAAACCACCGCCACATCGTCTGCGAACGCAAGAATCTCAACATCTCTGGGCAGCGTTACTTTGAGTAATCCGTTGTACATAATGTTCCAAAGGCAAGGGCCTAGAACTGATCCCTGGGGGACTCCTCTCTCAACCAAGAACTCCTTCTTCGCACTGCATGCTGTATATTGAATTTTTGTGTCTGTCAGATACGCACCAACCATATCTCGTAAGTACCCAGGCACTCCCATTTTTCTCATAGCAGCAATAATATTTTCCCGTGGTGCCGAATTGAATGCATTACATACATCTAGAGTTAGCATTCCAATCACATTTCCTTTCCGATTTCCATTCTTTATAATCATCATAAGTCTCTTGATCGCGTCTACAGTTGATCTATGCTTTCTAAATCCATATTGTGATTCACATAGCGCATTTGAATGCTCAAGGAACTGGTTTAAACGTCTCACTAGTACCCGTTCAAAAAGCTTCCCTATGGTGTTCAACATACATAGCGGTCTATAAGCAAACGGGTCCTCTGGTGGTCTTCCAGGTTTGTGGATAAGCACCAGGTTCGCCATTTTCCATCTGGCGGGGTAGTAATTTTCGTATAGGCACGAGTTGAACAAGTTTGTTATCGTCTTCGGATCCATCTGTATGACCACTTTAATATATTCATTTACAAGTCCGTCGGGTCCCGGCGCTTTTCCGTTTGGCAGTTTCCTTAGTTCATCAAGTATTTCTGTCTCGCGTATTTCGACCACTGTTCGTCGGTGAGCTGCATGTTGATGTATTTCCAAAGATTGATTGTTGGGCGTTTTCCTTGGGAAAAGTTGTTCTACGATGTTATCTAGCCTTCCGGGTATCCCCGCCCCGAGTATTGCTCTTCTGCTGCCAAGCTTTTTCATTATTATTTTATATGGTCGGCCCCAAGGGTCAATTTCGACCTCGCGGCAGAGCTCCTGCCAGCATTTTTCTTTCGCCTTCTTAATAGCCAAGGATAATGATTTACGACTAGCCTTATATAGTCTAGCTTCATTTTCGCAATTCTGCTCATTTCGTCTCCTTCTTTTCCTTTGATACGCTCTTTTGCTCTTAATGCATGTTTTCCGGAGGTTGGCAATCTCCTCCGACCACCAGTAGACCGGAGGTCGTTTGTATACCCCGTTTCTCCTTGGCATGCACTTGTCTGCAACTCTCACTAGCATATTATGGTAAGCCTCTGCTCCATCAGTTGCCGCCATTTGTTGAATTTGTTGGGTTTCGTTCATTTCACAGTTCATTGCGTGCTTCAATTTTTCCATATCCAGTTTTTTGATCTGCCATCCTTTGCAGTCCTGGGTTGCTCTTTGTCTACGTTTTGTCGTAATGTCAAATCGTATGTACCTATGTAGGGAGAGGGATTCCTCGTCAAGTACCCTCCAATTCTCCACGTATGGTATCAGTCCTTCTGACACCATAGTCACATCGATATGTGTTCTGGATGCACCTCTCACAAAAGTAGGTTCTTTGCCTTGGTTGCAGGTGACAAGTCCCAGTGCTGCTATGAGGTCAGCCAGTGCTTTTCCCCTCCTGTCTTCTTGTGGGCTGCCCCATTCTTGGGATTTCGAATTAAAATCTCCGGCAACAATTACTGGGCATGAAGCCTCCCGAATACTGGTTTCTAGCCTACTGAGGAATGCCTCAAAGTCGGCAAACGGGACGTTCGGGGAACAGTAACAGCTGAAGATGCGGTACCCGTTTATCTCGATCCACCTAATGCCATGCAGGAGTGGGCCAATAGTATCTGCTTGGAGACCCCCCAGGACCGCAATTGCTGATCTTCGGCCTGCGTCTGCGTACCACCCGTCGCTTTCTTCTTTATCGCGGTATTGCTCGCTGATGATAAGTATATCAGCCATACTTGCGTTAGCCGTCGCCAGTGCCAGGTCCTGGGCGGCTCTGCAAACTCCAACGTTTATTTGGAGGATGCGGATCATTGTATATCAACTTGTACTTCGCCCAGCCCAGCAGCCGTAGCCTGCTTGGGACTGTTTCCTGCAAGTATTTTGGCAAACTCCTTTGCCGCTGTATTTGTTGCCTCACACATCGAAGCTCTGTGATCCAGAGCTCCGCATCGCCTGCAGCACTGGCCCCTGTCGGGACCTTTACATTGCCTTGATATGTGGCCAAACGAGAGGCACCGGAAACACCGCGTCTTCTGTTCTCCTTGCCTGATCCTGCAGTTCACTAGTCCTATTCGTAGCCGACCGTGTGTTACGACGTTTTGGCACATTGCCGTAGGTGCTAGGACAAGCGCGGCTTGTGTTCCTCCGTAGGCCTTTCTGAGGCTTATGACCTTCAAGGTGTCGCAGCTGGCACCTGTAGCTGCTGCAACCGCCTCAACGACTTCTCTTTCGTCGGTCCATACGTCCAGATCCCGGACCTCTAGTAATGTTCGCTGCTCGAGGGTTCTCACCTCGTTATCACCACCCGTGGACTTGTAGACCTCCGCCCTGACCGCCTCGACCTCACCCGGGTCACCGTTTATCTCAATCAGGAGACATCCGGCCTTTGTCTTCCTCATCCCAACTACGAGCTCGCCAATTACCTCTGGGTTAACGCCTTTTCTGATTTTCTTGACCAGTTCCGGGAAGTCATCTTGGTTGGTTATGTCCACCACTATTGCCTGTGGCCGTGTTTTCATGTGTTTTTTCCTCGCTTTCTCCGGGTGATCCTCACCTTTCCTTTCTGGTAGAATTGACCTGGCTTCCCCTCGGCTACCTTCCTTCTCAGGAATCACAGGTCTAGTGGTCCCGGGATCTATTGTGTTCTTCTTATTTTTCTTCCCCTTTATGGTCACCTCGCTCCACTCGGTCGGTTTTTCTCCCGGGTCCTCCGCGCCAACGGCAGATTTTGTGGACTGTCGTCCATGAGTATTATTACGCCGCAGTTCTGATAAGATCAGATCGATCTTCTGATCCTGCCCTATTGCCCTAGCTTCTTGGCTTGCCATGCGTTCAAGTATGCTTTGCGTATCGGGCACTTCTCCTCCAGATGCCTTTGGGTTCGAGATCGATACAGGGAGGTCCGTCTGGGTACCTGCCACCTTTTGTAACGGCTTGATTTTGCCAGCCATTTTTGCGTGGTGAATTGTCCTCCTGAACGCCTTTCCCAATTTTTCCACGCTTGACTTGATCTCCTTTTTAGTGTTGGTTGCGTTCGCCACCTCCTTTTCGAGCAGGATCAGTTCCCTGTAGGAGGTTTCCATCGCGTTTATAAACTTATCATAATCTTCGGTATCCATCGTGGCCGGGCCAGTAGTGGAAGCGACTTTTCTGTCACCGTGGTGAGCCTGGGTACCACTCACCACAACAGTTGCTGTACCAACACCGGAGTTGGCGGTAAATGCCTGCTTCTCCACATTTACCTTTTTTGCGCTTAAGGTCGATTTCGACTTTTGGGGCGAGCGCCGTCCCCCAACCGCCGGTCCCGAATGTCCGACCCCTCCCAGTAGGAGGGCATCCAGGGTTGTGGATTCTTCGTGAGATTCTTCCATATTTGATTTTAAGGGAAAATCTACCCTGCGTTTTATACCTTCCGCCAGGTTGGTTATTTTATCGGGGTTTTCCTTCCCCTAGGACGGCTGCCAACCAAGGCTAGAGAGCCCGCCCTGCCCTTGGAACTGCTTTGTCTGTCCTCAGTCCTTCGACCTGTCAAACATGGGTGACCCTGCTGGTAGTAAGCTACCGTTGGCATAGCTCTCGGGACTATAGAGGAACGCAAGCCCCCTCACCACGACAAGGTGAGTTCCACGAGGGGGAACCTAACCTAACCTAACCTCCTTGAGTGCACCGATCACATTTAGCACCTCTTCAATAGCGAGTTTAACGTCTGGGCTTCTCGCCTTAACAGACCACGTCTCCAAGGCCGTTGCCTTCTGGATAAGCAGTTTGTAGCTACTGTCCTGTGTGACTAAGCACTTCCGGAGGAGGATTGCCGAGTCACTCAATGTCTCAGCACTAGTAGTGGGGAAGATGACGGAGGCCTGGCTGGCCACCCCCGCATCCCTGCAGTCGTTGGATGACGACCGCCGGGAGCCTGCTACGACTAGCAACTAGTTAAAGTCAGGGCCGGGGAGTTGGATACCTCTTGGCACCGACCTAAGTCGGTGAGCCCCCCCACCACGTCAAGGTGGGTCCCGTCGAGGGGGAACCTAACCTAACCTAACCTAACCTTTTTTTTTTTTTTGGAATCGTAAGCAGGGTGGGAAATATGGGTGCCCATTGCTGCCACCCCGCCCACATCGTTTATTGTAGGAAAAAAAGGTTACAAATATTACATAAATTTCAGTTCAAAATGCCTACAATAGAATGTAGCTTAACTAAAAGATTAGTTAATATGTTGAGCACCTTGCCTCCTCCTCTCCAGGTCTTCTTTCCGGCCCATGATTGTCTCAACCATGGCAGCGAAGAGGGACGCGTTCTTAGAGGCCGCTTCAATGATTCTTCGCCGTCGAGTTGGATCAGCAGGTAGATCTTCCGTCCTCGGCTTGCAGAGCAGGCTCGCGACATCCTCCGGCCGAGGCAATCTGCCGAGGCTTTGAGACAGCTCCGTTCTAACGTCTTCCCAAAAAGGACACACGAAAATCGTATGCTCCACGTCGTCCTCATCTGACGGGCAATGTACACAACCAGGGTGTTGTGCCCTAGCCTTATTCCAAAGATACTTCTGGAAGCACCCATGGCCCGTCAGAACTTGAGCCATGTGGAAGCTGACCCTCCTCGGTCCCAGATGCCACCACGTTTCTAGGTCTGGTATCAGACGCCTGGTCCAGGCCGCCTTCGGGGTAGAGTCCCAAAGCTCTTGCCACTGACGAAGGATCGCTCTCGTTTCCTCCCTTTTGGTGCTACAGGGGGTACCGTTTCTTTTCGCCTCCGCTGTCCTCTTCCTCGATGCCGCGACTAAAGTTACCGGGGGCATTCTAGCCAGGACCAGTGCGGCTATATCTGACACGGTTCTGTAGCATCTTGCCACTCTCAGTGCAGCAGTCCTCTGTGCTTGGAGCAGTGCGTTTTCAGCCTTTTTGACGCCTTGCACACTGTCTGCCCATACCTGCGCGCCGTACAGCAGACGGCTGTGTACAACGCTCATCAGCAGACTTCGCTTTGACTGCGACGGCCCCCCTACGTTCGGCATTAGCCTCCCGAGCGCTGACACAGCTTTTTTAGCGCCCGAAGCCACCGAAATGGCGTGTTGGATGAATGAGAGTCGGGTGTCCAGCCGCACTCCTAGATATCGTATGTTGCGTTTCACTGGCACCCGGAAACCCTGTACGTGGAGTTCGGGTGACCCAAAGGAGTGCTTGCCCGTCAAAATGATGCACTCAGATTTCTCCGGAGCGAGAACCAGTCCGTTAGTTGACATCCATCGCGCCACGTCGGAAAGGACCTGGTTCACCAGTTGTTCCATGAGTTCGGCGTTATGAGCAACCGCTACGACAGCTACATCGTCGGCAAACGCAATCAGCTTGACATCCTTGTGGACCGGCAAGCGCAGTATGCCGTCATAGAATACGTTCCACAAAGTTGGCCCGAGGACGGACCTTGAAGAACTCCCGGAGAGTGGCGGCCAGATCCCTCGTGTTGATTTTGACCTCCGTTTTGGTATTTGGAGCCGCAGTAACTGCCGCTTCGAGTCTCCCGATGCCGGCCATCATTGCATCCAAGAGGTCCCCGTACTTAACCTCGGCTTGCGCTCTGGTCAAGACCGGTTTTTGCTGAGCGCTCTTTGCCGACGCCCGGATTGCAGCCTCCACATTTTTTGCGTGTGTAACCGTGACCTTGTCTCCTTGATTTCTATTTTCCATTTCCTGTTGGGCACATAGCTGGACACCCACGTGGGTGCCCACCGACGCCTGTGCAGGAACGCCGGTGGTCTTGGGATCGCCATTCGACCCCACTGACCTCCCTTGCTGTGTAAGTAGAGTAGCCTCCTGGGGGGAATCCGAACCCCCTGGAGAAATAACGTTGTCTTCGTAATTGGAACTCATCATCAAGCTTACCTAACCTAACCTACCACCGAGAAACACCTTCACGCACTGGCGATGTCGGTCCCAATGCGGGCAGTCGATCACTGTGTGTTCGGCTGTATCCTGGACGCATCCGCAGTATATGCACGAAGCATCAGATGCCCTCCGCATCTTATGTAGGTAGTGCCTAAAGCACCCATGACCTGTGAAGACCTGGGTCATGTGAAATGTGAGGCCTACCTTCGTTTTCCGTGACATCCATCTCCGGAGGTTAGGAAGGACGGTGTGCGTCCACGCAGCACTGTCGCCACGGTTCCACCTGTTCTCCCAAGCGCTAATGGTGATTACCCTCTCGGCTCTTCGTATTGTGGTTCTTGAAGTGTTCCTGTCCTCGTCCTTTAGTCTGGAATTGATTCGACTCCTCTCCAACGCAAGCAAGTCCCCGGGGGGGGGGGGGGCACCGGCTAGGAAAAGAACGGCGTCCGCAGATGCCGTACGGTATGCGCGAATGACTCTCAGTGAGGCGATCCTCTGGGCGCGAGTTATGAGGTTGCGGTTGATTGCGAACTTTGTCGCTCTGTCAGCCCAAACCGATGAGGAGTAGAGTAGTTTGCTGGTGGTAACCTAACCTAACCTAACCTATATCATTTGTCAGTCTAGAATATTATACATTATATTATATTTTACATGTAATTGTATGTCAATATTCACTGTTCAAACGCTTATAAAAAAAAAAAAAAAATTGTGCTTATGGATTTTAATAATTTTTGAATGACATTAAGAACTACTTCTGTGGAATCTTCTATTAAATTTTCAAGTATTTTGTAGTAGCCAAATTTTTTTTATCACCGATTATTAAAATAAAATGTGAAAAAATCGAATATTTTAAATGCCTATAAGTGGCTTAAAAATCAATATTATATTTTGAAAAAAATATGACATAAAGAAAATACCAATCTTAACGGCTGGTAGAAATTTCAAAAATCTGCGACTTATAATTTTTGAATTATAACAAATATTAAAAATCGTTTGAGAATAAATCGCTATTTTATACAATTTCGTAAATATTTAAATTTCAAACATTCATAAAATTTTTTCCTCTAAGTACGGTATAAATTTTTTTAAAGATTTTTGAAGAGTAGTTTATAGATTACCTAGTGTTAAAATTTTGAACCTTAAGTAGGAACAGAAAAAATTTTATTGATTTTTATCTACAAAATACCTTGCAAATTTTCGCAATTTTTACATATTTCGTATAATTTGGAACTTTGAGCACTTATAAAAAAAAATTGTGACTTATGATTTTAGATTTTTTTTTATCAGTTAAGGAACAACTTATACGAAACCTTGTATTAAATTTTCAAGATTTTCTGGCCGATTTAAAAAAAAATACTTAAAAAAATTGAAAATTTCAATTGTCTATTAATAGCTCAATAAAAGTCAAAATACTTTGAAAATTAAACGGTGTATAGAGAACACTAATCTTAACAGTTGGTGAAAATTTCAAGTATTTACATCGATTAGTTTTTCAGTTATAGCAAAATAAAAAATTTGATTTTGTCGAAAACTGGTTTTGCGTAAAAACTCCCGTTTTTCCCTTATTTTTTTATGGTTTTTCCCGTCGCATTTAAAAAATATTGAAAATTTTTTACTTTTGACCTCCCAAAGTACCAACTAGATTCACTTTCCTTTCAGAAAAGTTGCTACATAAGCAAATCGAAGCATTTTTACTGCCAAAAAAGGTGTCGTCAGACACAAAAATAAAAAAAATAAATAAAAAAAAATTTAAAAAAAACACACATCATTGTAAAACCAATAGATTCCATCACTCCGTTCAGAATCTAAAAAATAAATGTCTTATTTTATTTTTTCTTTCCTCCGGGGGGGGGGGGGGAGTAATGTGGTGGACCACCACCACAGTGCTTCCTCGTCGCGCCGCTGTTGTCAACGTCGCATTGCGACGCGCCTCCAACGCGTACCTCCAACGAACGGAGCCCGAGCCCGCGCTCGCTCTCGCTTCTCGACCGTCGTACACGACACATGTCCGTCGTTCATAATTTTACTTTGTTTCGTATCGATACCGTCACGCGTTGACTCGAATGTTCTTTTTGTTAAAAAAAACACACCACATTGTTAAACGCTCTCATCGTCGACTCCGACGTCACGCACTCGCGTACGATTTTAATTATTTTTGTCCGCGTTCGCATTTTTTTCCTAAAAACACGAACACGTGTGAACTAATGTTATTATAATATTTTGTTTATTGTTATTTATCTAATAAATCCTTGTAGTCGCAACCACGTTTGTGCTTCCTTGTTTGATTTATTAGTTGCTGGGAAAAGGGTGTCACGACTCACATCGTGAGACACGCATTTTTCCCACAGGTCCTTTGTGCAACATGTAAAATTTTTATCGATTCGATAACCTTGTTATTGATCCGATAACTAGTTATTAGTCGTTTGTGCAACCGGGCTTATATATCCACCTTGGTCACGACTCTCATCGTGAATTGACAAGATTTCTACAATATCTATAATCGTGATACGCACTTTGAGAACCCTGACCCCAAACTCATGATAAAATTGACTATCTTATCACTATTACGAGTGTTATCGATTTTTGTTCAAATGCCATCAGTTGACGGCTTCATCTGTTTCGTTTTCATTATTGTTATTTATAAACATTACTTGTCCTTTAAAATACGTTTAACGTATTCTATGGAATTTCGTAAACAGTACCTAAATACTTAATACACGTACATCGATGATGAACAAGTCATTTTGATGCCCAAAGTATTTTTTTATTAATTACGTTTTACAGGATTTCCCGCATAACTTATTCACACTAAACGGTTTTTAACGGCTTACAGGCGACTATAGACTATTATTTATTTTCCCAAAGTTAATTACTATTTGTGTTATTGTTCATTCGTCTGTTACAGACGCAGTTTCAATTGAATTGAAATCCCCCAATCCCAAAATGGCCATGGCACCTGATCCAGAATACTTACAGGTACTTACTCTTTTTATCCTTACATCACATATACCCGTCTCTGATTAAAATGAACAAGTGTTTTATGTTGGATGGCTAAAGCTCTGTAGATAGACCAAATCATTAGGGGGCAAACAAAATTTTAGAGGTGGGGGTGTGGTATTAGAAAAATAACAATATAGTGTATAATATTTCACTACATAGTACATATATATATTTAATACTTGTTAGGAAACAACAATTAGATCCAGAGGAGCATTGCTCTCCAATGGCTATGCCTGCTTTTCGAGTTTTTAAGATCTTAGTAATTCTTTAAAAGAGTTTTTCTTAATGCTGTAATTAATTTAAACAAATAATACTTTTTGTGACAGATGGCCCATACCAGTTATTTGTTTATATATAATTGTGTTAATTTAATTTTTATTTCAATGTGTCTACAAGATAATTTTATTATGTATTTTAAATTCCTAGACTTTACTTCAAACATTTAAATGTTTCATTTGCATGGAAAAAATACAAGATGCACATTTGTGTCCTCATTGTTCAAAACTATGTTGTTATTCCTGTATGCATCGATGGCTCACAGAACAACGATCTCAATGTCCCCATTGCCGAGCTACATTGCATTTACATGAAATTGTGAATTGTAGATGGGTTGAAGATTTGTCTGATCAACTAGATAGTTTGAACAGTACTATTGGTGTAAGAAATGTAAGGCATAGTCAAGAACTAAGGTACCTATAATCAAATAATTTTTATATCTATAGTATTATTTACTAGTATACAAACTATTATGATTTAGATGTGAAACACATAATGAACAACTAACTGTATTTTGCATTACATGCAGTACAACTATCTGCCACCGTTGTGCTCTATTTGATAATTCAGGTCACTGTGGTCATTCATTCCGACCCATAGAAGAAATTTATAATGAGACACTTTCACAGCTAGGTGAGAGTTGTGACAATCTCAAAACAAAAGAAGAATCAATCAAAAAAGATTTAAAGGAACTTGTGCGTATTTAAATGATTCTTATAAATACTAAAATATAATTTAGGCTATTATATATATATATATATATATATAAGAAGTATTCTTGTATTGAAAATACTAGTGTCAATATTTTATGTTTTATTCAAAATAATAAGAACAGGTGTAGGTATATATTGTTTAAAACTGATATTAAAAATATAATTATATATATTTTATTCAACTTTAATTTACTCAAATTTATCTTATTTTAGGATAAAAATATTAAAAAAATTCAACAAGCCAAAGATCAAAAAGTTTGTGAAATACGTTCAGCCGTAGAATGTATGATGATGGATTTGGATAAAGAGCTAAATAACAAACTTACTTCTTTACTAACTCAAAAAAATCATCTAGTCAATGAATCAGAACAAATAGAAGAATTTTTGCATGAATGTGATCTAGAACTATCACGAATGCCAATGTCACAGTTAATTAATCATGCTCCTAGATTTAAAAGAACTATTACTGCAATGCTAAAGAAACAAGCTCCAGTCCGAATGCCTGTACATGCCGATTTCCATAGGTGAATTTTACTCAATAATATAACATTTTATGTTCTTATTGAATCAAATTCACTGTATACTAATAGTATTACTTATTTTTTTAGTGAAATTATACCCAAGTTTGAAGGAGGTACTCTAGTAATAAAATCATTTTCTGATAAAATGTTATTACTTGAACCTATTTATTCTTTGCCGATTGGTTGCAATGGTGTCAGTTGGAGGCTTAAAGTTTATCCCAGTGGTAATGGTATTGTCAGAAATAGATATTTATCAGTTTTCTTAGAATTAACATCTGGTCCACCAGGAGTATCAAGGTTAATTATTAATTATATTATTATAACATATTTTTATGTGAATATTATTTGATTATCTGTTTTGCCTGTTTTAAATTACAAGTAAATATTTTCTGTAAAATTATATTTATTTTTTAGGTATGAATATTGTATTGAAATGGTAAATCAATTACAAGTCAATGATGAAACTAAAAATGTACTTAGAGAATTCACTTCAGATTTTGAAATTGGTGAATGTTGGGGATATAATAGATTCTTTAGGCTTGATTTATTGAGTAATGAAGGATTTTTACTTCGGGATTCATTAATTTTAAAGTTAGTTAATAATTTTATTTACAATTTAATTATAATTATTTTTTATTAAAACTTTTTTTTCTGTACCAGATTCAATGTTCGGCCCCCTACTTATTATCAAAAATGTAGAGAACAACAATGGTATTTATCTAAATTAGAACTTGAAAGGGCAGCACTTTTACATAAATTTGAAGAGTTTAAACAGGTTGTTTATAATTATATTTTACACTTAAATAGGTCATTGAATATGATATGTTTAATATATTAAATCTAACAAATTAATATTTGTTTAATTTGTGTTTAGAAAATCCCTGATAAAATTAAACCAACTAGTAAAGAGTTACAGAGTCCAAAGAAGAAGCTTAAAATTAAAATCCAATCATTATTAGATGAATTTGATTGTGAAGAAGCTTCTGAGTAGTTATAATTTTAAATAAATGACTATTAATACAAGCAATGATTTGTAATAATTGCATTAATATATAGACAACTTTGGAGTCCCAACAAATCCAAAGAAGTTCAAGAAACATCTGATGAAACTGCTTCAAATTTGGTGCATCTTCCATTATCAATACAAACTATATATGACAATGAATTTCAAAATCGTTATCAAGGTGAAACTGCCCAGTCTATGTTTGAGAGACTTAGTCGTCTCTTTGAAGAATCAGACGTAAATTATTTTTATAGTTTTTTTATTCCATAAACTATGTAAAAATGTGTATACAATTATTATTTTTGTTTTGTTATTAGAATCCTGATCGGCCCAACTCCATGCATGCAAGTAATATTAATAGTGTTTCACTTAATAATATTGAATATACAGATCAACCCGGTACGTAAAATATTATCTTTAGTTGTACTACATATTTGACAAAAATGTAATTTCACAATTATAATGATTGTCATCATAATTTGCTTATACAACTAGTATTTCAATATGTGTATTATCTGATAAGGCAATACATCCCCCTTAAGTCTCCTTTACCATATGGCTTATGGCAAAAAATATTAAATATATGTAAATAAAAAACCGATAGTTCGGTCTCCACGATCATCTAGTGTAGTTAAACTCTGTATAGTTATAATATAGAAATTCATATTCGTAAGTTATATATTATTCCATAATAACTATCTGAACCAATCTATTTATATTTGTTATATTAAGATCCTTTATCCTCTTGAACTACCATTGTATATATTCAAAAGGACTAGAAAACCTTCCCTAAATATCCTATATTTAACTCGTTATTTAGGGGTACATAACACGGTTTTTGATCATAAAATATTTGTTCATAACCATAAGAATGTGATTATAATAATTTATGTAGTACTGATTAGTAAGACTTTTATTAAGTAAAATGTTATTATTTTAGATTTTCATTTGGAAAATTATTTAAGAAAAGATGAAGAACATCATTTAATTTCACCAAAAAAATTAGGTAATTATTAATTAACTTTTTTTTATTAGTTAACTTTTAGTTTTATTTTTTTCAATAAAAACTTAATCCATAATTTTTCATTTTATGAGTTACAGAAAGTTCCCAAATGATTAATAAAATTCAATCTGAAATAACTGAAGCTCGGTAATTTATGATTTTAATTTTTATCTTCTCCATTATGTACTGATAATATACTAACTGAATTATAATTTAAATTTGAATTAACGCTTAAATCATAACTCAAATAATTTATTATTTTGACTATTAGATCTCGTTTGGAAAAAATGGAAAATGCTATGTGTAGTTCTCAGTCAGGTATTAAAATCATTATTAATTTTTAATGTTTAAGATTTTTTTTGGTAATATATTTTGCAACATTAGGAGCATTCAAGAATCATATCTGCACATTTTTTCCCCTCCCCCTCTTTTAACACCACGTCAGTGTTCATCAAACAATGACTATCCCCTCCTATCTAAGTCCACATTTTTCATAGATGTCCTAAACTCTTATTCTTAATAATATAATTAATTTCTTCAGTCATCAAAATAAAAATAATAATAAGAATTATAAGATAGAAAGTCTTTGTGCTGTCAGTATTTCATCGACTTTTACTTTTTTCATGTGTTAATTAAATTTTGTTAGTTATGATTCTGACATTAGAGTTGAGATTTAGCCTTCCTTCCACAATTTAAGTTACTGCCAGATTTCTTGAATCCCTCACTCTTCTAGTCTGCTGATATAATACTTAAATGCTCTCATTTAAAAAATTACTAATTTCAATAACATTTTACTTATAAAAAAAACAACTGATTAGACACTAAACTGTTTAATTGATTTAAACTGTTTTATGATTAGTTTTAACCTTATTTTAATAAATGTATTGTTTAGTTGAATACCTTATGCATGTTATGTTTATTTTAAAACACATAGAATTTACTACATTTAGTGTAAATATAAAGAGTAATAAATTCTGTCAATAAAAATACACTGTATATTCACTTCAAATTTAAATGTAAAGTAAACCCTCTTCATAACTGACATTCTTATATGGTATTTTAATAACTGAAAATATCATTAGCCCCAATTCAAATAATATATGAAATTGATCTCTCTAAGATGGAACCTTTAAAAAACGGATATGGACAATTTTTGTGGCCCAATTGGTGTAAATACTTTTTAAGACAAAAAATAAAATAATTTAAAAATAAATAATATTTAGAAATCTAAATTTTATTATTTTCTGAAATATAATTTAATGGTATTGATTATTACCTTCTAATAAGCATGTAATAACTAAATAATAGACAATAAAAATAAATTTTGACAGTTTTAATGCATAATATGTCATATATTTTTTATTTTATTTTTTTTTTTGTGTGGGTTTTAACCCTTTCCTATGACTCCCCTAAATACGCCTATAATCAATCATATAAAATTTCTCCTATAAAGTGTCCCAACCGTAAATAGATACTGGATCCACCCTTGTCACTAATATGCAACGTACAATTCTGACTTTGTCTAATAAAGTTAAATTAATCAAGTTAAAGAAGAAAGAAAATCTAAGTACAAAGGAACTCATTACTAAATTTAAGTATTGAAATACTCAAAGTTAAGAATTAATAAAAAATGAAGAAAAGATTATGGATGACTGGACAAATAACAAAAACTTGAGAAAAAGTGAAAGAGTGACAGTACCATAATTTTAACAAATTTACCAAAAGTTGTATGCGTGATTAATTATTAAAATTTGTCAATTTGACAAACAATAGCTATGAAAACTGTTAAAAATGAACATCAAAGATTTCAAGGCTTCAAACGATTGATTGAAAAAATGTAAAAAGAAGCATGCTATGATTTGGAAATAAATTTGTGGTGAGGCAAATTATTTTAATCAAAAAACTGTGAAAGAGATGGAAGCAAATAAAAAACTTGAGATTCATTGCTGGGTACGAAGCAAAATACATTTACAATTTAAATGAAACTAATCTTTTTTTAGAGATATTCCTACTAAGTCGCTAATACTCAAGAGTAAGTCATATGCTGAATGAAAAAAAGCAAAAGATCACTTAATAATGCAATTATTTATGTGTGGTAGTATGATTAGGGAAATCAGGAAGCTCTAAATAATTGGGAAGTCTCAAAAACCACAGTGTTTTAAGAACTTGGAATTTTTTTTAACCGAGTAAATTAAGCAGTGGTTAGCAATGGCTATTAAATAACAAGACTTTCACTTAAAAAAATTTTTATTTTTATTTTTTTATTATGTAACGTTTCTCTCCTGTATATTTTCTTCCAGAGTAATAAATCACTAGAGGTCGGATTTATATTCTCTTAAAATCCTTAAAATATGATGTTTTATGTCATTTAATATGCAAAATATTCCTTTAATATTAAAAAATAAATCAGTTTAAATGTATTTTTTATTAATTTGGTTTTAAATATATTTAATTTAATTAATTAATATATAGCACTCGGATATCAACACAAGACGAGACAGACGACTAGTAGATGACGAATAGTCGTGACAGCTAACGAAATAACCAATGTGCTATCGCAATTGATAAGGAATACCTGGAGATTAATTTTTATTGAAACTCAGATACCCAGGAATAAATCATTTAATGAGCATTGTATGTATCAAAGTACTGATATACGTGAAATATGTTCAGTGTATGTCGATATTACAAAAATATTCTCAAATATTCTCTAACCTTTAAAATATGCTTTTTTATGCAAAATACATTTTTTCTTGTGAATTCTGTGTTTCATGAATCGTAAAGATTTCTCATTCCCATTTAACTGCATAGACTAGAAACAAATATGTAAAATCATAAAAATCCGACCTCTATACATCACTCTATTTTTATTTGCCATTAATAAAACATCGTAGAAAATCTTTTTTGTAGTGCTTTTAATACCTTTTATTGATTTTGTTTTTATAGCTTCAACTGGCTCAAAATGTATCTTTTAACGCAATTTTTAATTTTGGAAAAAATTAAAACTCTCACGAAGATCTAGCATATATAGGGGTAGAACATTTTTATTTATTTCTCTTTTGTATTTTGTATTGTCAATTTATCGTTTCCTCATTTGAGTTTTTTTAATTATTTGTAATTCAACAATTTCCCGATACATGGACTGCCTATTTTAATTTTGGGATTATATTTGAAAATCCGAGTTTTCAGTTATAATTTCAAATTCAAATCTATTTGAACTAACAACAAAAATATAAATATGTGGTTAATGTGCTAGGTGCTGCCTTTAATTTTAAAAAGCAATTAAATATTACTAACTATTTTTCTTAATTATCAAAAAAGTTAATATCTAATATTACTTTTTTTAGTTCTTAGTTTTAGTTTTATATTATATATGAATTATGTATTATATTATAAACACATTTAAATATTAATTCATATATTATAATCTTTAAGAATAAATGTACTTTATATGAAATATTTACCTAAAATATAATTCTTTAACATATGTACATTCTTTTGAAACTTGTATTTTTGTTTCTACATCACTATAACGAAAAAATTTGTTGGTCCCAAACAATATTTTTATAGGGATATTTTACTGTATTTACATTATTCCACCAGATGGTTAAAATTGTATTCTGTATACTTATCAATAATGCATTTCAGACCACAATTAATTCACAGCTTACGATTTTTCGTCATTTTACCAAACTAATTATAAAACACAAAATTTTAATTTTAAAATATCTTTATTACGTAATACTAATTTATCTAATCACATTTAGAATCTTTTACTGAAGTAGCTGGTTCATCAGATACAAAAAACCAGACTATAACTAGAAGTAGAACAAATTTATCTCAACAAATCACAACAGATCATGGATTACATAACCACATAATTTCTGTAAGTATCAAAAAAAAAATTAAAAAATGAAATTATAAAATGTATGATAAAAATATTTTACTGTTTTCAGAAAAATAAAAAAAGAATTCCTCCAGAAAATTTTAATGTAAATTTAACAAATAGGTAAATACATTTTAAAATTAAATTATAATTATTCAATATTTTCTTTTGGATATTAAGGTGTGTCTCCACTAGCGGGCGGCTTTGGCGTCATCAAAGAAAGCCGTGTGGCATATTTAGTGGGGACGTTGGCTGATCGGCCAAATAATGATTTTTACAAAATTTATTTAAGTATACAAAATTTATATCATTTATACAAAATGCTATTGTGATTTATTTCAAATGATATTCCCTAATTATTAAAAACTAATTTTTTTATATAGTTATTACTATAATTATTTTTAATCTAAATATAATTTAATTTGTTTGAAAATCTACCAAGGTACGTGTTTTGCGCATATTTCAAAAAAAAATTTCTGAAATTTCTGGTTTTATAAAATTGCTTTACATACTTCTGGTACTATTTTTGAAATGGTTTGTTTTGAAATTTTAAATAAATATGAAAGTGAATGGTAAGAGTCGCCTGTTGCCAAGAACCTCAAAGTTATAGCCAATCGATCTTGAGCAGGTATTGCTTTCCTAAAATTAGTGTCATTTTTTGTGATAGTAGGAATTACCATGTTTAGTAGCTCATTAAACTGAGAAGGTGACATTCTAAAAAAGTTTCTGAAACCTCTGTTGCATCTATATTCTAGATTTAATATATCACTATCATCTGATATTAAATCTGATAAAAGATGGCTTGTGGTGTAAATGTTACGACTTTGGAGACTAGGTCGTACCCAGAATCTCCGCGGTTTTGGTTTTTTTTTTTATTTTTTTATTTGCAATCACTATGAACGCCAATAATGCGTCCTGATCGCACGACATTTTAATGAAAACTAAATAAACTAATACTGATTTATAATGATTTTATATTGATTATATTTTGTTGTTGGTAAAAAGCCGATTGTAGTGGGGACGGATAGGCCGAGCGGCTAAAGCCGAACCGCCAGGCGACCCGGCTAAGCCGCGCAGCCTAGCCACATGCAGTGGAGACACTGCTTTAAATGTGGTTTCTATTAATAATCATGTAAAATATAATAACAGTATGTCTAAAATAAACAGAACTCTGTAACATCCAATATACTTGTAATAGTTTAATAAAATACAATTTTTAGTTTTAATGGTAATATTTTTGGTTTTCACCAAAGACAAATCTATATTTTAAATCCAGATACCCATCATTTTTTTTTATTACCATAAAAATAAAATGTAGGTCAAATTCTGTTATGATAACCCAACCCCTTCATGTCCCTCAAAAGGGTTAAAAATGACCAATTGAAAGCCCTGGTGCAATAACCAGTTACATCCACATTTTTTCAAAATCATGTTTTTATATAGAAAATATTAACAAAATATTGAGTAAAAAAATCTCTATCGGTCAGTGCAATAACCAAATACGTCCAATGAATAGTGTTGAAATGAAATAATTAGAATTGATTTTTAAATTTATATTGGTTGCAATAACCAGGTATGTCCATTGATATATCCATTTTTTTATTTCACTGAGCGCAAAAAATAAATACGCCTCGGACGTAACTGGTTGTTGTTACCATCATTTCTACTCAAGTTTTGGTATTCTGTCAGTCGCAATAACCAGGTATAAAGAGTTTTTTAGAAAGTGTAAATTATATAATTATAATGTTATTTTATTATAATACATATTTCTAAAAGTTATAATTATATAGTGACCAAGTAACAACTATACATTTATTTTCAATATTGCTTATTTCCTAGTTGTCAATTAACTTCTAATATTACTTATTATAATAGATTATATTTATAAAATAAATTATATCGATACTTCTCTTATTTTGTTGGTGCAGTATGGGACATTCTGTTTTATAACCTAATAGGTGGTTTATATTAATCAAATTACTTAATCTCTAGTTCACTATTTAATTAAAAAATAATATGATTAATATTTAACATACATACTGATAATAGATGATACGAACTACAATAAAATATTTTGATATTAAGTTGGCTGCAACAACCAGTTATATCCAAAAACAAAATAGGACGTAAACGGTTTTTGCAACCATTAAAAATATAGTTATCATAGTTTTTTAGTTTTTTATAAATATTTAAATAAAAATAAAATTTAAACCAATCAAAATGAGTTTGATTGATGTATCATATTTTAATAAAAAAATAACTCCACGTTTTTAATTTTTATTTTATTAACCAATTTTATAGATAGTTTTTTGTTTCCTAAACAATTTTGAAAAATGGATATATGTGGTTATTGCACCGGGGTTTTAAATTAGAATAATTAATTGGTTTTTCGATTTTAAGTTGAAATATTTTGCATTTGTGGTAAGACATTTACTCTAAGGAATATAATTTCCTATTTAAATTTTTCAGGGAACTATTTGTAGAATCTACAGCATCAAATAGTGGGCATTTAAATTATGCATTCTTCTTGAACAAAAATTGAATCGTGATATTATTTTCTTTGCTTGTCGTCACCATATAGGTTAAGTTTTTGTAACCAAATTTGGCCTTTTCTCATGGGTATAAACAAAATAGCAAAAACCTGGATCGATGTTTTGAAAGTTTAAAAATAAGCACCACTTAAACCTAACCTAACCTAATCACCCTAAAGTCTAATTTTATATAAATATTTATATTATAGACCTTTATATACAGTGGCATATTTAGGGATTTTTTGGGGGGGGGGGGGGTCCTGACACTTGGCAATATTTTATCACCACAAATATTAACATAATTTCATCACAAATTCATACCTGATTATAATACATCTTAATACCTTTTATCAGTGCTAATTTTCTTGTATAAAAATCTTAGAATTGCTGCTTAAAATTTTAATTATAACAAAATTATGACTGGAATAAAGTATAAACAATTTGACTGAATAAAATAAAACTAACACTTAAATTTACTGAGTCTTTTCTCATATAAGTTTAATTTATTTTGTATAAGTACTCATATTATCTTAGTTGTATTAAAAGAAAAAAAAATATTTAAATTTTAAAGCTTTAACCTCGCAATATTAAAAGTCTTCTTTTTACTGTCACTTTGTCCAATACTTGCTTACCTACTTTCAACGCGATTTTTCATCATTTTTCAACAATATTTTGCGACACTTCAATATTGGGGGGGTCAGCCCCCAGGACACCATCCCTAAATACACCACTATTTATATATTTTAGTGCATTACTAATTAGGTATTATAATAAAATGATATATAATTTGATGTCTTAAAATTAAAATATATAATGTTATGATTTTAGATTCCTGGATATGACAGATTTAGGAGGTTTAGCTAATGATATTGATCGTTTAATAAATTCGGTTTACACAAAAAATGAATGTAAAGGTGATTTTAAAAATTAGTTCAAACAATTTTATTAAATATTATCAAGTAAAAATCAAAAAAATATGTATAATTTAATTTACTATGTTTGTGATTATCCGGGTTCGGGACTTAAAGCACTTATAATCATAAAAATAAGTTATAAAAAAGCAATTTAATATTTTATAATAAGTTCTTAGAAATATTTTAAAAAATAAAGCACAACAAAAACTATAAACTCAATATTTTTCCATATTATTTTTTAATTTTAACATTTAAAACTTAAAAACAAATTTTATCTTTACAAAAATTCAAAAAATGTTAAACCTTTTTGTTTCTGAGAACATTTTAATTTCTATATTATATGTCTTATACATTTGCTAATTTTACTGAAAAATAAATTTTGATTTTTTTAAGAACTCAAAAAAAATATTTTTAAATGTTTCTTACCTTCTCCATTATATTGAATAATCAAATATTTTATTAAATTGTTGAACACCAATGTAAAAGGCCAACGTTTTTATATTATTTATTAATATTGTTTTATAAGCAAAAAATGAACCTTCAACATCTATAGATTTGATTGGCGTGTATTTAAAATACATAGTTGTTGAAGTAGTCATCAAGAAATTTGCTCAAGTCAGTTAACTTACTACCATCTTCACCATCAAATAATTTTGAAATTCATCTCTAACACTCTAGAGCTATTACTTTTTTTAAAAACAGTTTTCAGTTTTGTAGGAACTAGTTTATTTTACTAGAAATATAATACAAAAGAAAGAAAAAAAAATATTATTTCTTCCTTTACCATAAACAAAAAACAAATTAACTATAATTTTTAAATTTTTGTCAATGGCATGTGTCATAAGTCATAACTCCATGACTAAGCAGATATATGCAAAAAATAAGAATAATCAGAAAACTAGAAAAATTTAATTAAAAAATCACTACATTTTCATATTTGAGTTTATTATAATATAAAATGAGTTTCCATAGCACTCTGCTAAATTGTGTATGTTGAGCCAATTAAATCAACAAATACTTGAAGTTCCGAACCCTGATAATAACTATTATGTAATAACTAACTGGTAATATTTAATTTATTCTTAGATGATTGGGAAATTGAATCAACTGATGATGAGGAGAATGCAAATAAGTCTATGAATCCTGATCATCTTACCAAAGATGAATGAGCTTTTAAATAAAATCTATAATTTTTATTTATTTATTTTTTTTTTTTTGTAGTATTATTCTTTGTTTATATACCTTTAAATTATTTGAAATTTTTTGTTATTTTAACTATATATATATATTATTTAGTTGTCTCAAATGTTTATGATTTGAAAACAGTTTTAAGTCAAAATTTAATATAATTGAAAATGAATACAAATAAAAACTCATTAAGTATAATAATCATTTGTTTTAGACCAGGGCTTATTTTTTAGTTTTTTTTAAAAGTGGGCATAACTTAAAACTCAACTCCCTTTCCATACTCTCAAAAATATTACTCCCTGTGTATTATGTTTGAATTAATTTATAAAAAAAAATATTAAATACAAAAGCTTTAAAAATATAAAATTTACAACTTTATATTTTCTTTTTTTAGCAAAACATCTTTGTCTTTAAATAACGCTCTGTAAAAAATATTAAAATTATTGATAATATATAAATTAAATAAAAACAATGCATGCATTACATTAATTTAACATTTAAAGCCGGGTTCACAATATTAAAATTGTATGTTATGCATTATGCCGAATACATTTAACGTCCACACATGCCAAACGTTTTTTTGCGCCACAACATAAATGTTAAATATTGTGGACGCGACTTAAAGAAAAGTTATAAAAAAAAATTGTAATAATAATTAGAACTGGCGGTATGTGGAATTCACTCACCAGTATTAGGTATGTACCGATTTCTATCGGTCAGTGGCGTATTTGAGAGTTCATGTCGGTGGGGGCGAATTTAAAAAGAGTTTACCCAACTATTCACACAAACTTACCAAGACATAATGAATTTTATATTGCACCTGTATAACCTATAAAGTAATAAGTTAAACAAATATGATAAAAAAAGCAACATATTAAACAACATTATTAATAAAACAAAATCTATATTTCTATTTTTTTTTATTTGCAAATCTATTTATAACATCATCTATTGATATAGTATGATGTATTTTTAGCAAAGCCAAACCAGTCAAGCGTTCTTGCCCCATTTTGGATCTTAACCATGTTTTCAATCTAACAAAAATAAGCAAAGAGATGAATTATAAGTTTGTTTTTAATGTAATTTAAGAAAAAGAACAAGTCCTTAATTTTAAGCAATGTAAATATAAAAATACATATATACGACATGTGTACCACAAAGAAAAATGTATGTACATTTTTACCATGGTTATCTAAATAACCGTGATTTTTACCAATAATTTGTTATCATCAACATAATTTTTCGGAATTTTTGTTTTTAATGAAATACTCAAATACCCTATACCCATTGGTTATATAAAATTTTCCTGGTCTAAAAATTCTCGGAGGGGGCGATTGCCCCCATCGCCCCCCCTCAAATACGCCACTGCTATCGGTATACTGGTATGTCTGTATTTTTTAGTGATGGTTACAAATAACAGGAACTGTGATTTATAACAGTTATATAGCGAGTAACAGTAACAGGCTGTTACCCAATGGAAAAAATAACAGTTATTAATATTTTTTTCTATAATCTCCCTGATATGTTATAGACACCGATAACACGATAACACTTTAGTAGCAACTTCATTACTTGTTATAACAGAACTAACTGCGACTGATGGACTGTTAATTTTCAATTGTCAACTACAACTGTTATTGTTAACAGTATTACTGGTTAACAGTCTACAACAGTAGATTGTACTACAACAGCTATTGTAGGTATAGGTTACTACTTAAATAGTCTAAATCACTTGTTACTTATTAGTTATTGCTTATTATCATGTATTTTTAGTGCTAACAAAAATTGAAATTAAAGAATAATGCAATTATTATTATATGTATTTTAAATGTATTAAATATTATATTATATTCAAAATTTCAAACATTTATTTTAAAATTACTCATTACTAATTATTACAAAATAAATCATAATTAAACTGTAATATATATTTTATACCTTTAGTAGTCCTTACTCTATAAGTACTTTTCTTAGTGTATTGGCAATTATTGTATCTGTTTCAAAATTCAAAATAAAACAAAATACCTAATATTTTTATAAAATAACATTAGTAACTTTAGTAATATATAGTATTATTAAAAACAAAAATAAACAAACTTCGGTGTTGGCTAATATCTTATAGCAAAAATGTATTATAAATAATATTGTGTAAACACATAACTATGACATAGGTACTATTGTTTAGATAATAAAAATACATTTTAATTCATTACAATATTAACTCAACTAGGTAAAAATGTATATATTACAATGTTATGTTGAATTATAGTTTAAAAACAATAACATCTCTACTTTGTCACTTTTGAGACGACAACGACGATCATTTAAAATAACTCCTGCTTTTGAAAAAACACGCTCACAAGGAACTGAAGTACCAAGACAACATAAAGTCTTCTTAGCTAAAATATAGTTATACCTATGATCTTTCCACCATTTAAGTGGATCTAAATTTCTTTTTAGTATACCATCTTCCAAGTACCTTTGAACGTCAATTATTGCACGCGACTTTGAGGTCCCTGATGGCAATAATTTGGCCACGCTAGTGTCGATAGTTTCCCAAATCGATAGACTATTTGACGTTGATGCTGTGTCTACACTAATATATTCAGGTTCGTCTGGATATTGTTCATCCATTTATTTAGATCTTTCTAAATTTATTATATTGGACGTTTTTTCAATAAAATCATTTTTTGTTCTTTCATTTAGCAAAGCATTATTACTAAATGGGATATTTTTAAAACGAGGATCCAAGAAAGTACACCGGCATAAAGTTCTACTCTTGTCAACATTTTTCCATATATCACGATTTTCCATATTACCAATAAGTTTGTCTATAATAGTTAGTGTTCTATTTTGAAATTCCATCTTAGACAATTTTTTGCATGCATTTAATAGACCTTGAGTCAATACAATGACTATTGATGCAGTCATGTAAGATTCACCACTAACTGCCTTAGTAGCCTCTTCAAAAGGTCTAAGTACAATTACACAATTCTTTTAAAAAGGTCCATTCATCACAGTTTAAGCTCTGAGGTGCTTTATCAAGCAGCCCTAATGTCCCTCTTATGGAATTTTCTAATTCTATAAAACGCTGTAACATGTAATATGTGGCATTCCACCGCGTTTGAACATCTTGCAATAATTTTTTTGGTTCGTCTACGCCATTATTAATTTGATATGTCCTCAGTTTATTATTGGCTACTGTACTTTTGCGAAAATGTGTGACGATGGTCTTAACTTTATCAATAAGATCATTTTCTAAAGTAAGAGCTGATTGAACCACTAGATTTAAGGTATGTGCAAAGCATCCCATGTGTTTAAATTGTAAAGAATTTAATGCATTTTTTATATTACTAGCATTATCAGAGACTGCCAATTCTATTTTACCATCAAGTTGCCATTCTTCTACAATTTTTTTTATTTCATTACTCAAATTAATGCTAGTATGGCTTTCATCAAATGCGGAACAGCTTATATGACAGCTTTAATGAAAAATTTGAATCAACAAAATGTATGGTGATGGCCATAAAACTTTCGTTGTTACGGGATGTTCAACAATCGGTAGTTAAATAAACATGTTCTGCTTCTTTTAATACCATTTCTTTCATTTCTCTCATACATTTTTCATATAAGGCTGGAATATGTTCTTTAGAAATTGAATGGCGGTTTGGTAGTGTATAACTAGGGTTCAACATTTTAACGAAGTCTTTGAAACCCTTGTCCTCAACTATTTTAAAAGGTTGGTAATCTTTTGTAAATAACTTTAAAAGTGATTGATCTATATCTTTTTTCATATTAATTGTAAGTTTTTTTGGAATGTAAGTAGCTATGGACAGTTGCTTACGCTTTTGAACTTTTGCATTATTTTCAGCTTGCATGTGGGATTGATCATTTTGGATTTGAATAAAGGCGTTTACATTTGATGGATTAATTAATGAAGTTTGATAAGAAGTACCAGGTACAGAGCTAGTTGATGGCAATGATGGGGAAATTGAATTTACCGAATACTCGTTAATATGTGACTTGGACATAAGTGCTGTACTATTAGGGTCATCAATATCTGTATCAATTCTGGATTGATTCTAGAGTTTTAATAATATTAGGAATAATTAATTAAATTTAAAAATTAAGTTGTTTTAGAGTAATATTAATTTGTAATTTACTTACTTTATTTGTACTTTGTTCTTGATTTAAGAATATCATATGACAACTAGATAAGTGTTTTTTGAGATTAGTTAATGTCGACTTATATGATTTATCTTTTTTACATATATCACACTTTGCATAAATGTTGTCTATAATAGTAAAATAAGACCATACTGAACTGCTTCTCCTATCCATGACTATTATTTTTACAAATAAATCTCACAACTTAAAAGAACTAAAGATATCTAAAGAATAAAACTTTAAACCAAATGTATTTATTAAATAACAACAGTAACTACACAGTACACTGGAAGATTAGTGAATGATATTTATTATTTGTTTTATGGGTAACAGCCCTGTCTGATGTAATGCAATATCTAACTTGAATAGACATGTCATAACATAACATAACATATTATCAAAATACATAGAATTCTATAGTTCATAAATAACTAAGTAATAATATATATTTAGCTTTATATTGCAAATTAATAATAACTATTATTGCTTGTCATTATGTTGGTAATAAGCAGAGCTTCAAAACATTTTTAAATTTTATACATTTCGTCAAAATTCAAACTTAAATGCTTATAAAAAAAGAATTTTGCTTATGTATTTTTATTATTTTTTAACTGCTATTATAATATATTATAACAATATATCAGGAGTATTGTATTAAATATTCAAGTTTTTGGCCCAACAAATAAAATCTTATTGATATTTTTTTTAAAAAAAACTACCTATTTTAAATTAAATACTAATTGGGGAATTTAATTACTAAATGGGGCTGGAGCGTGATTAATTTTCGGTCAAAATCATATCTCAAGACTTAAATCACTACACCCAATATAATGTTCTAATATTAATTTTGAAAGCAGATTTGAATTTTTCACTAAATTATCTATGCTTTGACAATTACATTTTTCTGATTTTTTTTTCTACTTAGAAATGTACTAGCAAAAAGACTAAAAATAGATCATATTCATAATTTAAATTTAAATACATTGATATAGAATATGAAAAATGTACGACAAAGGAATGAAAATATCCATAATTTCATAACTATTTTATGCAATGCATAAAATAGTAATGAAATTATTATAATGCAATTAATGCGTAGGTAATGGTATAACAGAAAATAGTATAAGCATTGATTATAGAATAGATCTATTCTATAATCAATGGTATAAGTCAGGGATGGGCAACTTTAAGTTACTAGAGGACCAATTTTTAGAAAATTAAAATTCGGCAGGCCAGAACATTTCAATTTTAAATGATCTTTTTTTTTGGCTATACGTATAAATTATAGAATATAGTATAGACGATAAACTTTAAAATTGTATTCTGTGATTTGGAAATGTTGGAAGGGCCAGATATATATAAAAAAGGCTCACGGGTCGCCAGTTGCCCATCACTGGTGTAAGTTATAAGTCTATGTGGAAGTTATTGACATATCACATATGTAATTTTGTGTTATATCGAAAAATAACACTATATAACAGTAACTGTTATTTTAACTGTTATTTTGATAGTAACAGTTCATAACAGTTATCAAAATTGATAACAGGTTACCATCACTAGTATTTTTCGATAAATACCATCTCTTCGATAAATGCCGTATACATTCAGTAAATACTACATGTATTTTAGATCATATAAATACCGTATATTATCGCCGTGTTCCGTATAGTCTTCATAGTTCGTATTTATAGTTAATTCCTAAGTCTATTCTTATCTTTTACTTTTAAAAGTAATGCTTAATCATAAGTATTCATAAACAGGCTTAAGTCATACTTATATAAGTTATAAGCAATACTAAAAGCAAAAGTAATTCTTATTCTTATTTTGGTAACCAGTCATGGTTACAGATTGTTATCACTCATGAAGTATATATTATTATGCGATTTACGTTTTTATTTAAATAAACCGTCTAGTCAAAATGGGTAAAGGACTTGCTTATTCAGCATCTGAAAAATCTTTTATCATGCAATTAATACAGTTAAATAAATTGGTGGAAAATAAAAAACCTATGCATTTAGCATTCATGATAAAAATAAAGCATGGGAAAGTATTACCAATACGTTTAATGCCACTGGTGATCATCCAAAACTGAGTTAAATTTTAAATATTTTATTTTACGTTTAATCATTATGTAATCCTTATATACGTTTTTTAGTATTCTGAAGTAGAAATCGTGTATTAGATAGGTACGCTATACCTATTTTGATTAGCTAAACTCAAAAATAACATTTTGGCAGCTTTTGTCCTTAAGCTTAGCAATCCTAATGATGGTTTTGAAATATTTAAATATAATTGTTGTATCTACGTCTAAGAAAACTAATAGCTATCATATTATTTAAATTTGATTCTGAAATTAATTTGTCGCCAATTATTTTTATTTCTAATATTATTGATTATTGATATAACGAATAATTTGTTAAAATTAATTTGACACCCCATCCCCATCACTATTGAAAAACAATTATATTATTAATTTATTAACAATTAATACCTATATTTTATTTAAACACTTTATTATTCATTTATCATACTTTGGAATCAATCTTGTAGACCTACATACAAATAATATGTTATTTTAGGAAGTTCCAAAAGTTTAGTTATATTTTATATTAATAAAATAATTTAATTAATTAAATTATATTAATAATAAATAAAATAATTCTTCAACTGTGTATGCTGTATAATACACTTATTTAAAGCATTATAAGCATTATGAAGAAATTATTTTGAAATTACCAGCAATATTAGAAAATAGCACTTGATTCGAGCTAGAATGCCTGGCGGTCGTATATGCGATAAAGCGTTTCCATGTATATCGTTTAAAGTAATGACGGATTGCGATAGTTTCAGATTAACATTAAATAAACAAGACGTAAATACTCGAATTTCCCGGTGGGCTTTATTTTTACAAAATTACGATTTCAGTATTTTCCACCGTCCTAATAAAAACATGCAGCATGTCGACGCGTTTAGCCGTTGCCATGCAATTCTCGTATTAAGCCGGGTTCACACTATTGCAATTTCTTGCATTGTAGTCTTGCTTGCAATATATATCATGCAAGAATATGCATAGTAATACGCAAATGCATGATCACATATATGCTTGTATATGTATAATCTTGTATGTATTTAAATATTGTTTAGTTTCAAAAGTGATCTGATCGCGAGTAGAAGTGCTGTTTTTTTTTTAATTTTGAAATATTTTTAATTTTTTAAATTTTAAATTTTTTTAAAAATTTTTAACAAGACTGTTAAATGGATCCAACAAAAAAGGAGTACTTATTGTTTGCGATATGCTTCGTAAAGAAATCTTAAAAAAGAAGCAAGAAGCTTTAAAAAAAAAGATTATGGGTTCGACGATTGATTAGTAGAAGAAAATTTCACTATTTAATAGTGTTGGTGCATCAAATAGTTTATGTTTTGAATTAAGAAATGAAGATCCATCATCATACATAAACTTTTTGAGAATGGATAACCTTTTTCAATATTTACTGGAGAAAGTTAAACCATTAATTCAAAAAGAAGACACTTTTTTTAGAAAAGCATTACCAGCACGTACAAAATTGGAAATAGTACTTCGTTTTTTGGCCACAGACAATTCTTTTACCAGTCTTCAATATTTATTCAGAGTACCTAAGAACACAAAAAGTACATTTTTACCAGATGTATGTGATGTTATTTATACTGCATTGAAAGAATTCATTGAAGTAAGTACTATGTTTTTAACTTTATTTTCACCAAAAAGTATACAGTTAGGTAGGTACCTAGGTTATGTATGAGAGTTTATACCTATATAAACAATATAGGTACACAAAATTAATGTAATTAAAATAAAAAAAATCTTAACGAGATTTAAACTTGTAATAAACCAAATATGATAAAATTTAACAATATAATATTCTTTTTAAATAAAACTTAACCTTAACGGGAGTTTTTACGCAAAACCAGTTTTCGACAAAATCAAATTTTTTATTTTGCTATAACTGAAAAACTAATTGATGTAAATACTTGAAATTTTCACCAACTGTTTAGATTAGCGTTCTATATACACCGTTAAATTTTCAAAGTATTTTGACTTTTATTGAGCTATTTATAGACAATTGAAATTTAAAATTTTTTTTTAAAATAACGATTAAATTTTTTTGGCCGGCCAGAAAATCTTGAAAATTTAATACAAGGTTTATAATAAGTTAAACTTATCGTAACTAAAAGATATCGGTGATCGGTTTACTCAAATTTTTTTTATAAGTGCTCAAAGTTGCAATTTATATAAAATGTGTAAAAATCACGATAATTTGCAAGTTATTTTGTAGATAAAAATTCATAAAATTTTTTCTGTTCATACTTAAGGTTCAAAATTTTAACACTAGGTTATCTATAAGCTAATCTTCAAAAATCTTTAAAAAAATTTCTACCGGACTTAGAGGAAAAAATGTTATGACTGTTTGAAATTTAAATATTTACGAAATTGCATAAAATAGCGATTTATTCTCAAACGATTTTAAATATTTGTTATAATTCAAAAAGTATAAGTCGCAGATTTTTGAAATTTCTACCAGCTGTTAAGATTGGCATTTCCTTAATGTCATATTTTTTTCAAAATATTATATTGATTTTTAAGCCACTTATAGGCATTTAAAATATTCGATTTTTTTTGCATTTTTTTTTTTATAATCGGTGATAAAAAAAATTTGGCTCGTAAAAAATACTTGAAAATGTAATAGAAAATAATAGAAGATTCCACAGAAGTAGTTCTTATTGTCATTCAAAAATTATTAAAATCCATAGGCATATTTTTTTTTTATAAGCGTTTGAACAGCGAATATTGACATAAAATTACATGTAAAATATAATATAATGTATAATATTCTAGACTGACAAATGATGTCGGTTTTTTTAAAATGCTCTAACTCAAAAACGAAAAACCGCAACAACTTGAAATTTCACCAAATCTTTATATTGACGTTTTCTATATATGGTTAAGTTTTCAAAGTATTTTGACATATTTTGACTTATTTATAGACAATTTAAATTTTCGATTTTTCTAAATTTTTCGTTTCAAAATAAAATATACTTATTACAATATTTATAAATAACATTGTATTATATTCTAGACAAACATATCATCTCCGTTCAGAATCGTTTTTCGTATACAATGATACCTATTATTGAATTCAAATTTAACAAATCCATTATAATGACCTATCCTATGAAGAGTCGCATTTCACCCCCAAGTGTACAGCAGAGCGAGGCCCATCCGGTTCTTTTTTTTATTTTTTATTTTATTTTTTTATTTTTGTGTCTGACGACACCTTTTTTGGCAGTAAAAATGCTTCGATTTGCTTATGTAGCAACTTTTCTGAAAGTAAAGTGAATGTAGATGGTACTTTGGCTAGTCTAAAATCCAACTTTTCAATAGGATATTCGATAGATATGTGTTATGTGAACGTATGTATTAATGAATTTTACATTGTAAATTTAATATAATATTAGAATGATTAAGCTACATCCATATTTTAAAACGACAACGATAACGTATACGTGATGAATTGTATACGCCATGATAAAATAGATTTTTCTAGACATCTATTTTGTCATTGTATACGTATTTTGTGTAGACCATCATTTAACAATTGAAAAACCATTGCAAAGTATGTATATTATAATAATATTAGTACAATAAATATAAACATTAAATAGTGTTAATTTTAGATTCTGAACGGAGTGATGGAATCTATTGGTTTTACAATGATGTGTGTTTTTTTTTTTTATTATTTTTTTTTTTTGTGTCTGACGACACCTTTTTTAAGAACTAGGTTATTACTAGAACACTATGTTATCTATAAGCTATTCTTCAAAAATCTTAAAAAATTTCTACCAGACTTAGAGGAAAAAATTTTATGACTGTTTGAAATTCAAATATTTACGAAATTACATAAAATAGCGATTTATTCTCAAACGATTTTAAATATTTGTTATAATTCTAAAAGTATAAGTCGCAGATTTTTGAAATTTTTACCAGATGTTACGATTGGCATTTAATATAAAGGTTATAAAAGAAAAAGGTTACAGCCAAATAGTTTATCATGTTTTGTTTTGAGTACTACTACTAGTGCTAAATACAACACACCTGAGGAATTAGAAGAAAGTAAAGAAGATTATTTCAGATGTCACGCTTATTTCTCTAAATTGGATTGTATAATTGAGAATATGAAAAAACGATTCTCGACTGAAAGTTTAGAAATGTCAACATCTATTGATAACTTTTTCAATCTAGATTTTGAACTGAGTATTTACTTCATTGATCATTACAAAGTAAATATAGGGATAATATTTTATGATATTTTTTTTATTTTATTTTTATATATTTAATTGATATAAAAAATGTTATAAATTTATTAATTTGTAATATTTGTATGGTTTTGTTAAATAAATTATTTTGAAGTTTTTATATAATTTATATATAATAATATTTACTATAAAATAAACAGGTATGTAGGGGGTTCACTCCCGCAGGTCAGTTCTATGTTTATAATTTTAGCCCCCCTTCAAAGAAGCCAAATTTACGCCTATGTAGTGGAGGTGATAAAACTTTTTCTGATAAGTCCGATGATAGTTGGGATGTATTCTTAACTGTAGAGATTAATGTAGCATTATGTTCAACTGATGAAAAAGAACTATTCAGCTGAATGGACTCGGTTGATGTTAAATTTTCACAAACAGAATATGACTGGGATTCGTAATCATTTTCAATGAGCATTTTCTATAGTAAATAATAAATTGAAAATTAGGTGGGTACTTCGTAAACGTAATAAATAAAATAATCAACTGTTCAAATGGTTTTATGGTTTTTTGTTATATTTAATAATTAAACTATTTTTAAATCTAAAATATTTTTATACATTTCCAGGTCAAAGTAAACTTTTTCAGGAAAAGAAGAGGAATGGAAAAAAATCCAAAATGGTTTCAATTCGCGTTGGAATTTTCCTAACTGCGTTGGTGCCCTTGACGGGAAACATGTAGTTGTAAAAAAACCACCGGGGACAGGGACAGAATACTTCAACTACAAAAATTCTTGTAGTGTAGTCTTAATGGCAAGTGTAGATCATGATTATTGCTTTCGTTATGTAGATATTGGAGCAAAAGGAAGACAGTCGGATGGTGGTATATTTGCAGATTGTTCCTTAAAATATGCAATTGAAAACAATAAACTAAACCTCCCAAAAGATGCAGTTTTTGTTGCCGATGAACCGTTTCCTATGAAACCATATGCCCGTAGAAATTTAACAAAAGAACAAAAAATGTTTAACTATAGATTGTCAAGAGCTAGGCGTATAGTAGAAAATGTTTTTGGAATTTTAACAAGTCGATTTAGAGTTTATGAAAAACCAATATCACTTATTCCAGAAAAAGTATACAGTATCGTAAATGCTATTTGTGCTTTACATAATTGACTAAGAATAAAATCGCCTAATACCTACACACCATCGGGTACATTTGATTATGAAGATTTATATAGTTGTAATTGGTCTCCCGGTTCATGGCGCAATGAAGTACAACCAACAGGAATTATAAATATGACTTCTCACCCACCGAGATATCCGTCGACATCAGCCACAACATTGCGAGAAAAATACACACAATATTTTGATAACGAAGGTGCTGTTCCATGCCAGGATATGATTTTTTAAGTACATTAATCTATATATTAATTATTATTATTGTTATGTTGGTGTTAGTATACCTATTACATTTCTTAAAATGTTGACATTGTGTGGTCAACTTCACGGACCTATAAACTAAATTCTAATATTATGTTATCCATAAATTTAGTATTTACTATTGGTATTTATGTAATTTAATTTATTTAAATTTTGGTAGTGAAATATATTAAATAATTACCAAATTAGAATAAGTTTTCCTTGATTCTACAACCGGATGCAAAAATATATCAAGTGCTTCAAACCAAAATACTTTTGGTTTATACACATCGTTGTCACCTGATCCAGACTTTTTTGAATCCTCTACTTTTCTTTTTTCTTGGTGGTAGGCCGTACGTAAATTTTTTATATTTGTTGGAACATCAGATGGTCCAAAATTAGGTTCATTCATTTCCTCAGAAATCATTTTATATGCCTGGTTCCGTGCATCTTTGTTCTTATATTGGTCCAGTTTTACGTTCCATAGTACTTCATGATAGCGATACAAAGTAATTAATTTCAGTACATTTTCTTCATTCAAATTATACTTTGATTTGGAGGCCATTTCAGTGTTTAAAAATTAAATTATTGAAAAAATGTACTTAAAACAAAATTTATAAAACACAATCACATTATCCACGTGGTTCACTATTCGTTTTCGTGAATAAACTGGCATACAATTACCTAATTGCATTCAATTTCTGTCCATGCTGGACTGTATGCAAGTTTGAGCATGCAATAACTTGCATGCGTATTATCGACGTTCACATTAGTTCAATTTTGTTCTTGCATGAGTAAAAATAAGCATGCGGGAAAAAGCATACAAGAAATTGCAATGGTGTGAAGCCGGCATTAGAATGAAATACATTTGAACAGGTACTCGCCGTTCGACAAAGCACGGACGACGATATTGTACAAATTAAAAATAAATTACTAACGAGCGATAATAAATTTTATGAATTACGTAATGGTTTGATTTATCGCAAAGAGAACAAGCGCATTAGATTTTACGTTCCGAAAACAATGGAGAATTATGTGATACGTACATGTCACGACAATATGGCCCACGTAGGTTTGCTAAAAGTTATTGAGAACATATCTCGCGTGTATTGGTTTCCCGACATGAAGAATAAAGTACGACATTATTTAGATAATTGTTTAAAATGTATTGAGTTCTCTAGACCTAGTGGTAGAAAAGGTTTTCTCTTCAGTATACCGAAAGGAGATAAACCATTTATTACCTTACACATAGACCATTTAGGCCCGTTAGAGAAAACAAGTTATACAAATAAATTTATTTTTGTGGTAATCGATGCGTTCAGTAAATTCGTATAAATCCGTATTCAATAAAATTTGTTACTTTCATTCCAATAGAAGCAATAATTAATTGCAATAATGAAAAACTTTCAGTGTTTAATGTTCCTAAAGATAAATGTTTGAAGGAGAAATGGCAACAATCTTTAGGAATAGATCATTTTAGCAGTATAGCAGTTATTTGTGAGAAATATTTTCGGAATGATCAAGTTTTAATAACTAAGGATATTGTTGATCAATTAGGAAATGTTATTTGCTCAGTAAGTATTTGATGTGAAGAGAAGATAGGAAATAAGAAAAATATATTTTTCTTGTGAACTCGTGTCAATGGTAAACAGTTAATTACATTTGTATTATTTGTGTTACATGATAAAATAATTAGTGCCAGTATAGCGTGCGATCTACCACTTACATGTGATCTACCCATTATTATACAGTTTTTTATCGTTAATTTATCGATGCAAAAATATCCATATTAAAAAAAAAGAGAGTTGTATATGCTATCTATATGTATATCCTATGTATATCCTATCTATATGCTTCAGTCACATTTAGATCTAGATTGTTGGAAGGTGTAATATACTATGATATACTTATAAATAGGGCTGGGATTTTAATGCCCTAAAAAACCCCGAAAAATGTCCTAAAAAAAATGCTTTTATGACCTAAAAACTCTAAATAATGCCCTAAAAAAACCCGAAAAATGCCCTTAAAAAATACATAGTTTTAGTATAAATCTAAAAAAAAAGTTGTACACATAGACTTAATCTCATAGACGTGGACTTCGTTCAATCTGAAAAAAAAATATTTTTATAAATTATTTAATACGTTTAGATCGTATATTTATTTACCTGTACATTCTGAACTGTTACACTGAACCACGAGAGCTTGTTTCAGATTTTCAAATAAAAATGATCTTCTGTTGTCTGCCAGTAAGTTCTTGTAGATGGAAAAACTCCTTTCAACATCTACTGAAGTGATTGGCGAATATTTGAAGAACGCTAAATCATTCGCTGTAAGATCATCCGGAATTTCATTTGTTGCGCCTTGACCGTTCAAAATATCAGATATATCGGAAATGATTTTAAATCATTTGTTTTTATTTAAAGTAGTAGTAAGTTTTTGGTATATTATTTTTCCTATTTGATTTGGTGCTTTTTGAATTTCAGCTTTTATTTTTTGAATAATGTTAATGGAATCAATCAAAGGTACTCCGGAAGTTTCTAATTGAGTTATAGATGTTGCTAATGTGCTAAAATTTGCCTTTATATATATTAAGTTATGTTTCAAATTTACATTAGAAAATAAATTCTGAGCTTTAGAAACTGCAACTGCATCTTCTCCGTCTAATTGATTAATAATTTCTTTAATCAGTTCAAAATGGTCACAATAGTACATAGAAGCCAAGTGCCCCAACGTGTTAATACAGGCCGAGGAGGTAGTGGAATATCTGGTGCCATTGTTTTAAATATTTGGATTCGCGACGGTGCTTTCAAAAATACTTTTTTTACGTTATTTATCAATTCGTCAACATTTGGAAAATGTATTCTTATTTCTTCGGCAACTCTATGCAAGGCGTGCGCCAAGCATGTAACATGTATCATTTTCGAATAATAAGTTTGAATCGATGTGGCTGCTTTTACCATGTACGGAGCAGCGTCACTTAAAAATAAAAGGACATTATCGTGTATTATTCCTTGTGGCCATAATATTGATAAAGACTTATCCAAAACTTTGGCAATTGTACTGTGATTGGTTTTTTCTATTACTTCTGAATTTAATAAAAACATTTTACCTATGTTACCTACTTCTAATGTACCTATTATAACATTGGCAACATAACGACCATTGGCGTCCGTCGTTTCATCGATAGAAACCCATAATTTTTTATTTTCTACGTATGACCTAATCATCTGTATAGTTTCATCGTAACATATACTGACGTAATTTTTTCGTAATGTGGAGCGATCAGGCGTTTGTTTATTGGTATATTTTTCCAAAAATTTAGAAAACGCAGGATTTTCGAGTTTATTTAACGGAATATTACATGACAAAAATGTACGAGTTAAATCTAAAAAATATTCCGACCTGTTTGGTACGTCTGTAATAAAACTTTGTGTATTATTTTTTTCGTTTTGTAATTTACTCCGTTCTACTCCATTGATGTGTTTATCTCTTGACAAATGTTGTTGTACGGCAAATCGTTTTTCAGCAGTAACTTTGACGTTGCATATTTTACAGAATAACACCAATCCGTCGGTAGAAAAAATATTATGTCCAAATTCTTGTACAAACGCACGCAGTCGACTCGCTGTCGAACATTTTACTTTTGGCATTTTTATATTAAATTACCAAAAAAAATTAACCTGAGTAATAAAACGGTGTTAACCACGACAAAACTCGTATTGAACGTCGAACGATATCATCGGACGTCGATTTTACCGATTTAAGATTATTTAACAGGAAATGCGGGTAGAGGTTACTCGATAATACTCCGATAATGGTGACAAACCGATAATATAATACGAATTACGAGTACCTACTTATAATCTGTTATTTAAAAACCATGTTGGTGTAAAAATCTTAAAATAAAATTTCAAATTCATGCACTTGGTTTCCAAAAACTCAAAAAATGCTCCAAAAACTCTAAAATACCCTAAAAAATTAAGAAAATGACCTAAAAACTAAAAAATGCCAAAAAATGCAAAAAAAATGCAAAATAAACTTTCTTATTCTTATTCAAACGTACATAAAACAAATTTGTGACAAGACGAGCATTGCACAGTAAGCTTTGAAAAACAATGCTAAGTGCATCGAAATCCCAGCCCTACTTATAAACAATGTTTGAATTTAAAAAAAAAAAGGTGTTGCAAAGCTTAAAAATAATTGTAAAAGTACCTGCAGACTTAAATGTCTTCCTGATTAAAATATAAGTAGAATACACTTATTATTATTAGTATTTTTTAAAAGAAGGGGTTTCCATTCTACAACAAGAATTTATAATATATAAATAAATAATATTACAAACTTGGTATGGAATTGTATACAGGTATTTTAAAGGACCTAGTTGAATTGCACTAGGGTTAAGCAAATAAGAAAACACCAAAAGTTCTTTTGGATTTTAACAAATAATAATTTTAATTAACTATAATAATTGTCTTTATGTGAAATGTAAATTGTTTGTTATACTTTTTATTGCAATAATAATCAATGTAAATTATATTATTAAGGCTCCACGTTTAAGACCTTTGAAGCTGAATGCAATACCGCATTTATTCTCATCCCAAAAAAAACTAAAATTTGATGATAATTATGAACAATTAATTGTTCCATAATAATTCCACATGGTTATCATTGTCTTCTTGTGCAAGAACTGGAAAGATGTTGAAGCAACGTTCAGCTCGATTAGTTGCACAATCTTCACCAAAACGAGCTACATTAAAAATGACACCAAAGAGTAAAAAAAAATTGTCTTTATTACAAAAAAGAAATGAACTCTTTAGAAAAAAAAAAATAAAATAAAATTATTATTGCAAAATATGTCAGAATTAATGTCTAGTTCCTCAGTGGATGCCGACCGAGGCACACGTGTGTTTTCGCTATAGAGCAGTAGTTCTCAACCTTTTTTGATTCATGTCACCTTTAGCCACTAGAATCAAACACTGTGTCACCCTAACATCAAAATAATAAACAATCTTAGCTGTATATTTTAAAATTATTCTTTTATTAAAAAAAAAAAATACAGTACACAAAAACGTTGACACTTTAAATTTAAACAGATAAACTTTAAAATAGCAAATAAAAAAATAAAAGTTAAAAAAAAATAACTTTGAACTTTGAGGTATGTTATATATATGACAGTGGCGGTATAGGTATATAATATATTTAAATATAGAAATAATATGATTGTTTTCGAAAAAAAATTAATTTTTTAAATTTTTTTTCTTTTCCTGTTAAAATTCTGCGTCACCCCTAAGCTAGGTCCATGTCACGCTAGGGTGACATGTCACCCCGGTTGAGAACTACTATAGTATAGAGTCTCGTCTAGCCGTAATTAGTGTAATCTAATCTCAATAACCAATGTGTTATTATTTCATACTGCATATTGCATATATATAAAAAAGCTTTATATATATTGTGTGTTAAAATTTAAATATTTTTTTTTATTTTTTTTTTAAATAAAATAAATAAAAATATTTTATGAATACTGATGGGCAAACTGGTACGTCTTCGTTAGAATTAGCTACTCTAGTAAAAAAGGGAACCCTATTGATAAAAAAGAAACTAGTCTCAAAAGAGAAAATCGAATTGAAAATATTGAAAAATAATTAAATGAATTAAAAATTCTCAGCCCCAGTTACCAAATAAATACTCGAAGTAAAAGTAATACTGAACACACACAGTTAACTTTCGAGTCAAAACCCAAAATTAAAATGTCACAACCACCAACTGAAATCACTCTACGTTTAGAGGAGGCATTTAAATTAATACCCACATGTTCAGGGGAAACAGACGTTTATCAATTTATAAACGCATGCGATATTGCAGTAAATTCAGCGGATAGAGAAAATGTATCACTTTTAATACGATATATAACCACTAAATTATCGGGAAAAGCTTTAGATGTAATAAAATATAAAGATACTACCAAATGGGTAAACATAAAAAAATATTTAAGTGAAGCATTTGAATCACAATATTCAGCATCTTCTTTGCAATTACAAATTAACTCCATAAAAATGAATCTTGGGGAAACGGTTAACTCTTATACAGAGAGAATTGAACAACTATATTATAAATTATGCAATATTTATACATTTAATAAACCTAAAGATGAAGCTAAAATTATTCAAACTCAATTAAAAGAGCAAACATTAGGATTATACATAAAAGGATTAATAAAACCAATAAAAATTGTAGTAAAATCAAGGGATCCTAAAACATTAGAAGAGGCTAAAAACATAGCTAATACGGAAGAGTTAGAATTTAACGCCGAAAAAGAAACGCGAAACTTATTGAACACTAATTATCGTAATAATTATAATAACGGGAGTAATAATATTCAACCCCAACAAAATAATCGATATAGAAATAATTATAATAACAACTTTAATAAAAAACCAATAATATGTTATAAATGTAATGGACGACACTTTGCTAGTCAATGCAGATCGCAACCAGTCCAACGTTCAAATCAAAGAATACCAGATGATAATTATAATAACTATAACAATCGACCACCTTCTAACAATCGTAATAATTTTAATCGACCAAATAACTACCAGTCAAATAATTATACGCGACCACCAACTAATTACAATACAAATAATTATAATACGCAAAATATAACATGCAGCTACTGCAACAAAATGGGACACGAAATGTCAGAATGTTTTAAAAAACGAAATAATGAACGTAGCAATTATAATTCGGGAAACGGGCGTTCGGGCGAGGCGCGCGGACCTCGTACCGTCAATCAAATGACAAATAAACAAATATAATAATGCAATCACTTATTTAACAATAATATTATATACTTGGTAGTGGGATTTAGTTTTAAGAAACATAATATTGTATACATAATAATATTAAAAAAAAAAAAAAAAAAAAAATGTATATCTTATTATAAATTCAAATATTATTATTATTTTTCTTTATAATCAACAAATATTGTATTAACATATTAGTGAGTAAGCAATTATTTTCAAAGTTTGTATACGGTAAAATTAAAAATTTCATTGTTTCACCCTGAAATTTTTTCTTCGGCGGTGAGGTGTAACATGCACCATTATATGTAATATAATTGTAATGTAATTACTAACAAATAATAATACCTACGCATATTTCCGAGTCGTATGAGGATAAAATGTACAATACTTCTAAATTATATAAATAACTATTGCACACATATATTGTAATATAAAGCTAAGCCACGCGCAGATCATAATCACTTAATCAATGTCCGACCATGAACAAATTGTGAAATGGCCAAATAATAACAACAGAGAAGAAGCCACGTGCGGATTACAAACAGCGAACAACGTCATCATCCAAATTTGACGATGAAGGCCAAGGGCAACCAGGTGGCGAGAACAATATCAAACAGAGTATATAAGGGCTCCGTTTCACCACCAACATCAGACGTATCCAGCCATCAAGTACAAACACTCTGCTTACGACAGTCATATTTACATTGTTATTACTTTGCTGATTTTTCTAAGTGTAAAATAAAAATATCATACTCTATTCTTTCAAGTTTAAATTATTGAACTTATATTAAAACACTTAGAAGTACTATCCAATCATAACATTATAGTAGCGTCCTCAAACCACTCGAGGCACGTTACATATATTTAAAATTTTATTTTATTAAATTAATTGAATTTACATACGTATACAATTTCTTCATCTTCAACATCAAATGAACAACTGGAAACAGTACAGTTAAAATTTAAATTTTTAAAAATTCTATCTTTAAAAAGGATTTAAAAAAATTCATATCTAATATTATTGATAAATTAGATAAATATTAATATAATATACCATTTTAAATACAGTAGAACCCCTCTCGTCCGCCCTCGGCTGGTCCGCCGCTCCGGTTGATCCGACCATAGTATTATCGATATGAATACTATGTAATTTAAAAATACAATTTCGATTTTCCACTTTATAGTAGATATTAGGTTGAATATTGCAATTAAGGCCCGTTTCACACGGGCCACTTTACGTGTCGCCACAGAAAAGACACAGTGGCAACACATGAACTATATAGTTTTCACACGATAACCACACGATAGCCACACGGTAGCTACAAATTAATTTATGTGTGGCGCCAAAAGTTTCCTGCATGCAGTGCCATATATAGTCCGGGCCTAAACCCTAGCCCCGGACCCCTAATGTCAGTTCAAGTCTGGGGGCGCCATACCATTTAACTTGACATTAAAAAAAAACACTTGGATTATATTTATTTTAATTAAACAAAAACTTTTAAAGTGAATTTTTAAATATACAATACTACTGTATTGTTTTAAAAAAAATATAAGGTATAGATCAAACCCCTTCTAGCATCACTATTTAATAATTTAATTTCTTAAAAAGGCCTCTACTCCCCCCACCCCCAAGATAGTTTAAAGCCATTAAGTTTCATGCCACGCAACTGTGTAGTGCATATTATTACCTATTGGTTCTTTTTGAAAAAAATATAAGATTTCACAAATTAATAATTAGGCAGTATAGTAACATTGATTATAAATACTATAGATAGCTCACTGCACGTATAGTTTTTCGTTTGTGGTGTGGTCCGTATGAAATGAACGTACTGTTTCAATGTATCACTAACTGTGGCGCCACAAACTGTGGCGCGATTTCTAGCGAGGACCGACCACATAAACCCGTCTGTGGCACCACAATTTTGTGGCGACACACCATGTGAAAGCATCATTTAAAAATAATGTATTTTTATCAGTGGCGCCACTGTGCCTTTTCTGTGGCGACACGTAAAGTGGCCCGTGTGAAACGGGCCTAAGTCTAGAATGTCACTTGCTAAACAAAAATCTATAATTGACTTTTTTTCTAAGTAATGTAAAATGTAATTAATTTCTGATATAATCTTGTATATAATATGTAAATAAAAAAATGTTCTGTATATTCTGATAATCCGACCTTTTTCGCGTTCCGACCACACCCCCAGTCACGAAGGTGACGAATTAGAGAGGTTCTACTGTATATATATTTATTGGTTCATATAAGCACTACCACATAAATAATAGTATTTATAATTTATTTAATTTATTTCGTATGGCTGGTCAATCAAATCAACACAATTAAGGCCATAATATGACAACTTTGAATAACAAAGTCCAAGTAATTGTACAAATTATCGTTTATTTTAAATAAGCAAAATTATAATAATGTACAATAATGTGTATGTGTGAGTTCATGAGGCTGAGTGGCGTGCATAGACAAGTATATATAATATATATATTATATATTATATATAGTGGCGTGAAAGTGTGATACTGATAATAATAGTACTGATAAGAGGCGCTGTCTCTAGCATAGATAAGAATTATAATCTTATAATATTTATGGTCTTTAGACGCTCGTCTGATAAAGCCTAGTTGTCCGACCTTATCTTCTAAGACCGTGACCTATCCATTCTTTATTATCTATGTTGTGTTGTTAACAGCTTGTTATCAACATTTAATGTTTATGAATTATACTATTAGTTTCAATAATTATTTCGTAAGTATTTTTACAACTACTTATTCAATTCGAATAAAGTTTTAGATTTATTCGAATTTCTGAATAATCTGTTCAAACTTATACTGGCGATTATTATGGCTGTTGAGAATTTCAAAACTGATACATTGTAGTAATCATTGACAATGGGTAAAGAACATAAAAAACACAAGAAACACAAACATTCAAAACATAAGCACAAATCCAAGGAAGAAGAATATCATATTCCAATAGTTCCACTAAAAAGTAGTATTCAACCAAAATCACTGACACCCATTGTGAATATTTCAAAAGACACCAAGCCCATTGGCCCTGTTTTTCCATCTAATCTATCATACAATAAATCTGATGAGGCCAATATACCAGTGAGTAAATCAAATCATTCATATGGGCCCAGTTTACCACCACACTTGGTACCACAGAAACGTGTACCCGGTCCATCATTGCCTTTGGATTTTAAAATTGAAGAAAGTAAGCAAATTGATGATGGTGATTTAGGTTTTGGTCCTTTGCCTGCAGATTTAATAGCTTCAGACTCTGAACAACTTTTCATACAAAAGCAATTGGAATTGCGTGCCAACTATATGAAAAGAAAATTTGCTGGAGAAGTATGTTTATTTAATTGTATAATTTTATTGTAATTGAATATTGTACTAGCCTTTCAGCATTATTAAATCACCGATTTTCAGATATACGAAGAAAGTAAACACCAGACAGCTAGAGAAAAGTGGATGTTAGAGTTGCCTCCTGAAAAAGCTGCCAACTTAGGTTTAGGTGCTAGGAAATTCAGAAAGAGTGAAATTCCAGACATGAGTAACCGATCCGAATGGACTGATACGCCAATAGATAAAGAACGTAAAGTTCAAGAACCAAAAATTGCTGAAGAAACTAGTATAGACACTTTGAAACTGATTGCAATTCAAAAACGTGATGAACAAATGGAAGAACAGCTAGCAGAATCGTCAGAAAAACGAAAACCCTATTCTTTATTAGAAATGCATCAAGAAAAACTAAAAAAACTAAAGAAGGTACATTTCATAAGATCAAAAACCTTTTTGGTTTTATTATCTAATACATATACAGAGTGTAACAGGTCTATTTGACTAATCCAATAACTTTTTTTTTATTCATTAATTTTAAGTTTTTGTTTTTGTAATGATTTTTAGAGCTCTGCGCTATAATTTTTGGTATATTTATACTTTACCGGACATCCTTTTTTTTTTTTTGGAATTTTTTTTTTTAAATAATTTATTTTGTTATACTAAAATCGATGGTGAAGTCAGAAGCGTAACTAGCGAAGTCCAAAAATTTTAAAAATTGAAGTTTTGCCTGGTCTCTATAAGAAAGAATAGATTACAAGTTATAGTTTCAAAATAATTTGAAGGATATTTTTGATTGGCCTGTACTTTCCTATATAAAATAGCCAAAAATGTATCTTAAAAAAATGCAAAATTTAATTTGCTTCCGACGAGTTTGAATCATGGTTGACGCAAAATAAAACAATGTCTTAAACCTTAAGGCTGCATATTGTGAATATATGGATGAAATTAATATTTAAAAAGAAAACTACAAAGATCCCTAATTTCAAACTGCTATAACTTCTAAACTTAGTCCAAGCCCCAAATTTGGATTTCACCAACATTTTTTTTGTTAAAAAATAAATAAATCCAAAAAAAAATGGCCAAAAAAAGAGGTGTCCGGTAAAGTATAAAAGTTTCATCGAATAGACCTGTTACACTCTGTATATATAGCCATTATATTTTATTTGAAAATTTTATAAGAGCTGTAATATTTAATTAATTTAATTTAATTATGTAGTTAAAAGAATAGGTCTTTCATGATGTTCATAATGTAGTTTAATTTTACAGAAAATTCTGGTTATTACTAGATATACTAGCTATAATCATAAATACAAATAGAGACTATAAAAACTAAATTGTTTCCCAGATCTCTAAAAAAATACTCAAGTATAATGGAAACTTGTTGAATATTGTTTTACTTGTATAATTATTTATTTTAATTTTACTAAAAAAATTAATTTAATTTTTCTTGTGTGGTTTAATTTCTTTGCTTAATACTAACATATAAATCTTATATTTTTATTTCAAAAATATATATTTAATAGTTTGAACTTATAAAATTCAAATCATCAAAAACTCTATTAATAACTAAAGCTTAAATAAATTTAATTTTTTTATTGTTTTTTGTTATTAATGTTCCAATATTAAAATTTTTTTAGGAAAAAAGTAATGATAAATTACCAAATGAAAGAAGACCTTTTAGTAGAGAAATTGATCTTCAAAGTAACAAATTTGATGATGCTCAAAAAAAATCAATATTGAAGAAAGCCAGTCAGCTCAATAGCAGATTTTCACAAGGAGAATCAAAGTTTCTTTGAATTAAAATTAATTACAACTTTAGGAATGATTTATTAATAACTCATTATCATTAAATGAATTTTATAAGGTGTATGTATAATTTTCTTAATTTATGATTAAAATATTTTCCTAATATTTATTCAACAAGACTATTTTAATTAAATAATACTCATAAAAATATTTAAATTGATTTCTAAAATAATGACCATGCTATATTTTAATTTTTTTTAAACTGTGTCATATTATTTAATATTATTCATATTTATTTTTATTGTACATTTCTCTAAGCTTTTATTTTACCAACTTAAATTTCTCATTTTTTTTATAACACTACAAAAGTATTTAGAGTTTATTTATATAATTAAAGCTAAAATGGAATCAACTATCAAACTATTAATTAGTATATAATTAATTCAGCAACATTTTTAATGTACGATAATATAATCAATTTTGGTACTGGTTTGTTATAGCCCAGCCACTCAGGTTTGTTTTTGCGCCGCCATTCATATAATAATAAATATATCAATACACGATAATGTAATAAAGTGTTTATGGTTTCATATTATTTATTTGTTATTTCTATACAATTTTTGTACTGAAGAAATTGTATTCCAGCATTCATATCAGGTACTTGTGTTAAAAAATTCTTAAAATTAATTTTGAAAAACAAACAAATGCATACTGCAATGTTTGATCGATATATCAGTTTCTGATATTATTATATTATTGATTATTAGGTACCTAATAGTGATGGTACGTATTTTTCATTAAATTTTATTAAGTATCGGTAATCATTATTATCGAATTATTAGATTAATGGACAAACCAGTACCCCAATTTTTATTACCAGAAATGCAATATTCATAATTTTTTCATATATTCTTTCTGTTATACAGAAGAATTAATTATTTTCAAAAATTTACCAATCTTTAGAGTAATAAAATTATTAATATATTTAAGGACTGATGAATATTTATTAACTCTTTACAATAATAAAGACAAATAAAAAACATGTATTATAAATATTATAAAATTTAATGTACAGTCAAAAAGTTATAACTTCATGAAAACATATACATATACATACATTATAAACTAGAACACTTAGTACAATATAACACTATAACAATATACTTCAACATCATTCATTGACATATATGAACAATCTTATAAAAAACTAAAAGTAATAATTTTATTTTATGGCTTTTTGGGGCAGCTGGAATCACCAATAACATATCCTAGTCTTCGCAAATAACGTATGGTCATACCCGTGCCGCCTAATGTTACCATGTATCTTAATGGTGTAAATATTTTATAAAGACCATATGCAATTATTAAATAACTGGTCCACGAGTTGCCATTTTTAACTTTATCAATGATCCATTCAGGAAAACCTAATGATTCCATTAGAGCAGATATGTTAACTCCACTGCTAGCGATAAAGTAAAACGAACCAAACCACAATGTAGAAGTCACAAGGTGGACAGGGAGCACAACATACCAATACTTTTTAGCCATATTTTTGAACCTTTGGAAGATACTTTGCGTTTTGTCATCATCTATTACTGGTGGGGGTGTTGTCGCAAGCGGTTGTTGACTGTGAGAATAAAATTTAGACAATCTGAAATTTTGGCGAGAATCTCGGCCATGGCCTTGATACCATTGTAGTTTGGACCAACGGTAAGCAGTGATACTCTTCTGAGTCAGACACGATACGAACGACCGACGCAATCCGTACGAGTTAAATCTCGCGTTGGCCAACATAATAACATGAAAATTGTACCTTGACAGCATAATTTTGGCTAGCTTTGATTGATGGCAAACATTAAATAATTAAACTCACTGCTAAACACTAAACTCATAATCGTTCACTCCATGGACCGGATTCGAAGTTACTGTAGCGTTCAAAACCTCAGACTGTTACAGCTCCAAATTATAATCACTCGTATTGTTACAATATCACCACAACCACGTTTTATCACCCGCGTCATCGTTTGTTTTGGTGATGGTGTTGCGTTCGTCTACTGATAATAACTATATTATTATCGCCAAAAACGACATAGACTTTATTGGACAACTTCATAGGTTTTTAATAAATAAGTCAACGTAAACACCACTATTCTAATGCTGTAAAGTGATACATTTTCTAGACACTATGTAGTTAGTATTATAAACACAGATTTATCAAATATAAAACGTAACATAGGGGGCATGAAGGAGCAGTTGCCCCCCAGGAAAAATATTGAGAGTGCAACCCCCTCAATAATTAAATATTATTAAAACTATTTTTAATTTTTATAAAATATTTATGTTGAAATTACTATTGTACAATTATATAAGAAAATCATATGTTAAGTCAGTTCAAAATTATCAATATTACCATAAATCAATATAAACTAATGTAAATTCTAAAAAAACTGTATATTAATATAATATTATGATTACTTTTAAAACATAACATAAGATAAACCACATATTTTTATAATATTAAGATGCGAATCTGTGATATTTAGCACAATTAGGGCCATTCATAAATGTCCGATTAAGTGTCGGTTAAGACTAACCGGTAGAATTCTGTCATATCACATGATAAATTCTTCCGGTTAGCGTTATCAGGCACTAACCAAACATTGTAAGAACGGCCCTTAGTGTATGTGGTGATAGAACAAAAATACAATGAAAATAGGAATAATAAACCACCCATTAGTGGTACTTGACTGGGAAATTATTTAAATATAAATTATAAAAATATAGGAGTGTGAGATGTTATATATTATTATTGAGATAATAATTAAAATTTAGGTGGAATGTATATGTATTAGATAAGTTGAAAATGAGAAAATTTTTATATGGGTCAGTAAATTATGATTCATTTTTGCCCACCCTATAATATGAGCCAAGTGCCGCCTATGAAACGTAATCTAGTTAATCAACTGAATTAATTAAATATAATATAAACTATGCAATATGACATGTATTACCTACTATATTTAAGTTTATCTTACAATAAAAAAATAATTCTTTAAGTATTATAATACAGTAAAACTCGCTTAAGACGCTGTTTTTAGCCGGTCCCTAGACATTTCCTATACTAGTCAATTTAAAAATCACCTGTTAAAACGCTCAGTTTTTCTCTGTCTAATCGGGTAAACGCTCTTTTGTTTAGCAAGTTACGATAAATTTTAGTATTTTTGTGAAAATAAAAATAGAATTTTTAGTATTATACTAGTTCTTATCGTTTTATTTTATCGCTATTTTATGTTGAAAACTTTCTTGCTGAAACGCTTTGTCAGAACCATTGATTATAGAATAGATAGATGGGCCATGGTATAGGGAAAATCGGGGACTAAAATTATGATATTAAAAGTTCCCGAGAGATAGCGTTGTACGAATGAATAACTATTTTTTCTTAAAATTACATTTTTTTATTTTTGTTATCATCATTTGTCCGTCGATTATGAACGTAGCAACAACTACGCCATTAATCAACCTCAAGAAAGATCCTGTGAACTCGCCTTGCATTGAACGAGACAAGGGGCCTCGAGTTCCACCAATCCATATTAAGAACATAAAAAACTACTCCGCTTTCAATAAGGTATTAACCAACATCACCGACCCAAATGGCTTTACCTGTAGGTCAATGCCGTCGTACATCATCAGACAACCTGCAAATCGGGAATATTTCAATAAAATCATTGACCACTTACATGAAACAAATGCTAGTTTCCATTCATACACCCCCGTCACCTTAGCCCATACAGGATAGTTATCAGAAACCTACACTTTTCCACCTTAAGTAATGATATTTCTAGTGCCTTAGCTGAGTTAGGACACTCAGTTAAACACATATACAATGTTAAGAATAAAAACAAATGTCCTTTACCTTTATTTTTTGTGGATATTTTCACACAAAACAATGTTCTTGACATCAAGTTTCTACTTAATACCAAAGTTTCGATTGAGAAACCACAAAAAAGGTACGCGGCCCAACACAATGTCAAAACTGCCAACTCTACGGACACACGCGAAACAATTGCTGCCACGAACCTAAATGCGTAAAGTGTGGTGGTAATCACCCCACGAACGAGTGCTCCAAAGACCGTCATAGTCCGCCTAAATGTGCCCTTTGCACGGGAGAACACACTGCAAATTTCAAGGGATGCCCAGTTTACAAAGCTACTTTCAAAAAAACAGTTCCAAGAGTCCGTCCAGCCAAGGGCTCTGATTCCAACGCCTAGTCCAAGACCAAACATGCGAAAGCCACAAAAATTCAATTATCACACACGGAGAATAATATCGCCGACACTATATCAACTTTTATTTCAAACTTAAACTCATTAATTGGTCCACTTATCTCCCTCCTCACGTCAGTCCTAAACGCACTTAAGGCTGAACATACCACTGTCAAACTGATAAATTCCGTGAGGTCGCGCCACGTATATTGAACATCAATTAATATTCTAAAAATATAACCAGTTGTTGCAGTCGGACTATCAAGTATCAACATTCAAATATAATCTTATCGTACGACATACACACCACATTACGAATGTGATGATAAAACCATAATAGGTGCCCATACACGAGCGGATTTCATGACGGATTTGGTCCGACGGACTAGATCCGTAGGTCCTTGGCGGATTTGGTCCGTCGGACTAGGTCCGTTAACGTGTCCACTAACGTGAAAATAAAAGTCCGCTGTTTTTCGCGGACCAAATCCTCCAGCGGACCAAGTCCGCTGGTTAGTGGACGAAATCCGTCGGATTTCGAGCACAGGACCTAGTCCTCTGGTCTTTCAAGCCGTTCTGAAAGATCAGCGGATTTATACGACGGACCACAGCTGGGTTATCAGTTATTATTTGTTATCAGTTGTTTTATTCATTTATTTCATTTTATTACTCATCTGAATTTGTGTTAATAAAATGTTATTTTATATTAATAAACTTTAAATAGGTATATAATTAATATAACGTAATAATATAATTTATATTTATAATATATATAATATTATTATATTTATTATTATATTATATATTATTATTAATATATAATGAATAAACATAATATGCCTCCGAGAAAAAGAAAGATGATAGCTGCTGCTGGATTTATGCTGTTGTTATAGATTTACTCCACTCCATGATTTGTGCAAAATGTATATAAATATTACTAAAATAAAATTAACTAGGTACACCAAAAAAAAAGGTTTGAAAATGATTAAAATATATCAAAATACAAATCATTAACGAACCATTGATAAGTAAACAGATGATATTGTGTGATAATAAAGTTATTACTATCAATAAAATAAAAATTTCTTATCAAGGTCCGTGGTCCGTCGGACCTGGTCCTTTAGTCTGTGGAGAAGCGAGAGACTTGATCCGTCGGACCAAATCTGCCGGACTAAATCCTCAGAACACCACACACACACGAGCGGACTTTTTGACGGATTAGGTCCGTGGCGGACCAAATCCGTCAAAAAGTCCGCTCGTGTATGGGCACCTAATAATCGACAATCGACAGTTTTAAATAGTGTTAAACTAGTTTTCATTTTCATATTATAAAACTGGCCACTGGGGCTTTTTTTTTGTTTTTCAATCCGGAGATTGGTTTTTAACAAATGTTTCACAATAAATGACTTCTCCATTTTTCTCTATCGTTCGCCATATTTTTAAGCTCCCTGTAGGAAGTGACTCCTGCATCCTGCATTATTTGACTAATGTATTTCGTCCTAGGTCTTCCTCTTGATCTTGTACCCTCTATCATACCTTCGATTATTATACTATGCAGTTCGTCTCCATGCCTCAACGTGTGTCCTATCATCTGCCATCTCCTTTTCTTTATGGTGTTTATCAGTGTTCGTTTTTCCTCTATTGTTCTCAGGATATCTTCATTTGATCTTCTATCAGTCCAACTTATTCTCTGCATTTTCCTCCAACACCACATCTCGTTTTTCAACATACAAGACATATTTATCAGCGTATTTCACCTTGTAAATTTTACAAAACACTTTTAAAAAATGGTAAAATATAGTATAAAAAAATACATACACACAGATATATGTATATTACGAATATTGTCCTTATTTATTTAATACATATTTCCATATAACTTTTTCAATACAACATAATATTGTAGTATACGTAACAACTAATAAGCAAATTGACATAAATAAACAAATAAAACTAAATATGTACAATATAATATAAATTAAATCTGAGATGAAACCTTTTTTTTTGTGCTCTAGACCAGCGGTTCCCAAACTTTTACGACCACGGAACCCTTAGGAAATAGTTTGTGTTTCATGGAACCCCAATGTTCAATTAACCTGGATTTTTCAATTATTTACTATAACATTAATAAGTACTCCAAGTAATGTTTTAAAGATAGTTTGTTATAATTTTTTATTACAATATCTACACTCAATATTCACCTTGCGGAACCCTTGAGATTGTCCCATGGAACCCTTAGGTTCCGCGGAACACACTTTGGGAAACACTGCTCTAGACTAGTATAAAACCTAACTAGTTTCATCGTTTTTTCCAGCCGAACATTGAACTAACGATAGGTCTCTAATTTGCACACCTCTAAAAATTATTACTTATTTACATAATAACTTACTCCTCTGGAGAATTGATTAAATTCTTCTGTTGCTTTTTAAACAGCAACATCTTCACAGACTTGGACCGCTTAGTTTTTTTTGAAGCATATTTATAATTTTTTTTATTCCCCATTTGAGAGAAATACAAACGGTAATTACTAATTCTAAAAAAAGAACCAAATGGGCCTCGCTCTGCTGTACACTTGGGGGTGAAGTGCGACTCTTCATAGGATAGGTCATTATAATGGATTTGTTAAATTTGAATTCAATGATAGGTATCATTGTATACGAATAACGATTCTGAACGGAGTTAATATGTTTGTCTAGAATATAATACAATGTTATTTATAAATATTGTAATAAGTATATTTTATTTTGAAACGAAAAATTTAGAAAAATCGAAAATTTAAATTGTCTATAAATAAGTCAAAATACTTTGAAAACTTAATTGTGTATAGAGAACATCAATATAAAGATTTGGTGAATATTTCAAGTTATTGCGATTTTTGGTTTTTGAGTTAAAGCATTTTAAAAAAACCGTAAATATAACCAATAAAATATTGTTTCGAATTCTACTTTGGTTCTCTATAATTCCGTAAACTCGACGCGAGTGTTCATACAATTGAAACGCAAATTATTGCGTTTTCATACTGTTTTGAAGTGTCCACTGATCAGTGTACTGTCATCAGTACACACAATGTACTGTCATCTGTCCAGTAAAGACGTGCGTTTTCATATCGCTCCCTTATCTGTCAATTGTTATTAAATATCATATCAAATATTATTTTTGTTCAGAGCAACGCTTCGCCTGCATTTTGTGGTTTCCCACGTAATTCTACAATAATTGCTCTTGTAGCACAACATCTTTATCAGTACGCAGCAGGTAATATTTTTGATTAAATCATTTTATTGCCCATCTGCTGTAATAAGCCTACGCTTTCAATTTGCTCACTCAGCACATTGTATTCATTGCCCTACGTCAACTACTCCATTTAACACTTACATCTACATGTCCACAATGTCTCGAACGCCCCCAACCAAATCAAATTCGTCTTCAAGTCTTAAAAATAAAATAAGTGTAGATGATGTCACTTTAAAGGATATTATGTCATCTCTCAAATCCATTCATTCTGAAATTCAATCAGTTAAATCTAAACTACTTATTCAAGAAAATACGTCATCAGTTATCCTGGGCAAATTAGAGTCTCTCTCTTCTAATATTTCACTTCTAAAAAAAGAAAACATTAACTTAAAAAATGAAATTGATACTTTGCGTAATAGAAGTTGCAATCACACAGTTACCTCGACACTAGATCAACCTAACTTGGATATTGTACAGGAATTAAAAGAACGTGAATCAAAGTGTCGTAACATTATTATTTTCAATATTAATGAACAAGATGACGATAAACCTCTTATTAATAATATATTTTCTAATTTAAATTTAGATTTTACTTTTTAATCTGTGTCTCGCTTGGGCAATCTATCCAGTAAACCGAGGCCTATTCGGGTTGAACTAAATTCAGTCGATAACGTTCGGCAAATTCTTAAAGTCAAACGAAATCTATATCATAAACCTGATTTTAAACATCTTTTTATTGCCACTGATCTCACACAATATCAAAGAAAAATATTAGCATCATTGAAAAATGAACGTAACCGTTTAAATTCATCGGGCGAAAACAGTTGGTACATCCGCTATACTCACGGCTCTCCAAACTTGGTCCAAAAAAACTAGAACGTCGCTCAAGTACTTATCATCAACCATATTTATCAAAACAGGTTATCGTTAATAAAAACCACAATTGTACTAACTCGAACTTATTATCGGGTTATTATCAAAATGTACGTGGCCTTAAAACAAAGTTTTCTTGTATCCATCAAAATATGCCTAGTTTATTACATTTTGATTATTTTATACTTACGGAAACTTGGTTAACTCCTGATATAAGTGATACTGAATTATGTATGTTTGATTATAATATTTACAGGTTAGATAGAAATCCAAATAATAGTTCTAATATTAAAGGTGGTGGGGTTTTAATTGCAGTTCACAGACGTTTCCACTCTATCTTACTCACATCTACCAATATAAATTGTGAACAAATCTCTGTAATGGTTAATGTTAATAATACTAAATTACTACTACATTCATGTTATATTCCGCCTAATAGTTCTGTGACAGTTTTTAAAAATTATTGTGATTCCCTTGAAATTCTATCCTTAAATTATCCTGATGTTTTGTTTTTAATAGCAGGTGATTTTAATTTACCTGGTACTCATTGGGAAAATTCTAATTTACATGCTAACATTAAAGGTCTAAAAAATAACAAATCCGAAGTACTTGAAGAGTTAATTACGTTCCTACAACTATTTCAATATAATTCCACTCAAAATCACTGTTTTAATATCCTTGATCTAGTACTATCCAATAGTAAAGATATAGATGTATCTAAAACGTTATTTCCGTTGGTAAAAATCGATATAGCTCATCCTCCACTTCAGATAATCGGTCCAAGAGTAAACTCATCTAAAAATTTAATTAAATTAAATCATGAATTTAATTTTTCTAAAGGTAATTATAATGCATTAAATGAGTATCTGTGTTCCTTAAACTGGAACTCTATCTTTCAAAACCAACCAAATATATCCTCAGCAGTTAACTCATTTTATAACACTGTTTCAAATTCTATGGAATTATTTATTCCTAAAACCCATACTAGAAATAGTTCGTTCACAAAATGGTATAGTATTCAACTTAAAAACATGATTTTTGAAAAAAAAAGACTCCATAAATTGTTTAAATGTACTCAAAACCAAAATTACTATAAGGAATTTTCAAAACTTAGAGCTTTATGTAAAATTAGGTCTAAATTAGATTATAATTCATATATTAACTATATTCAATCTCATTTTTCGCTAAACCCCAAATCATTTTGGAGTTATATAAAAAATTTAAAGAAGGATAATAATATTCCATCTGACATGGAGTACAATAATATACGGAAATCCAATGGTCCAGAAATATCTGAATTATTTAAAGATTATTTTAGCTCCGTTTATTCAAAAGATACTGTCGATCCAACATATTTGACTTCTACTTTATCTGATATAATTGATTTACCTAATATTCAATTTTCTCTCTCCGAAATCTTCTTAGGTTTAGATGGTTTGAGTACAAGTCCTAGTCCTGGCCCCGACGGAGTTCCTGAAATACTACTTAAATCATGTAAATATGCTTTATCTGTCCCAATTCGTATTCTTTTTAACTGGTCTCTATCTAGTGGCATTTATCCATCTTTTTGGAAATTAAGCTATATTACTCCTATATTTAAATCTGGTTCTAAAAATACAGTATCAAACTACAGACCTATTTCCAAACTATCAGCATTACCCAAATTATTTGAAAAACTACTTGATAAAATTATATCTCAATCATTTAAACATTTATATTCCCCAAATCAACACGGTTTCAGGTCAGGGTGGTCTACTGATACCAACTTACTCTGTTTTTATTCAGACATATTGGAACCCGTTGAAAAAGGTTTGCAAGTGGATGTTATATATACTGACTTCCATAAGGCGTTTGACACTGTTAATATTGAAATTCTATTATTTAAATTAGAAAAGATTGGTATTTTCGGTAACCTATTAAACTGGTTTAATTCTTATCTGAATGATCGTTACCAACAAGTTAAAATAAATGGCTATTTATCATCCAAGTTCTTAGTCTCATCTGGTGTCCCACAAGGAGGGCACTTATCTCCATGGTTGTTTTTAGTATTTGTAATGGATATCGGTTCTTATTTTAAACATTGCCAGTTTAAATTGTTCGCTGATGATCTTAAGCTTTACATTACAATTACCAACGAAACTGATTGCCTTCTTCTTCAAAACGATTTAGACAATTTGACGAGGTGGTGTGAGGCTAACAAATTAAATCTTAATGTCTCCAAATGTTTAAAGTTTTCTTACTATCGAACTAAACATCGAATTAACTTTAATTATAAAATTAATAATTTTCCACTACCTGGGGCTGAACAGGTACTTGATCTTGGTATAATCTTCCAATCCGACCTCACGTTTTCAAATCATATCAATCAAATCAGTTTAAAATCTATAAGAACTTTAGGATTTTTAATTAGATCTACTTCATCCTTTAACGATGTACGCTGCCTAAAAATTCTCTACTGTGCCTTGGTTCGTCCGTTATTAGAATATGGATCAATTATATGGAGTCCTTATTCTATCTGTCACATTGAAAAATTAGAAAGAGTACAGAGAAGATTTTTACGCTTTATTGGTTATAAAAATAAAAACTTTAATGACAGCACCTTAAATACCTTAAATGAAATATCAAACAGTCTAAATCTCGATTCACTATATACACGTAGAAAAAATGCAGATATTTCCTTTCTTTCTAAATTATTAAATGGTTTAATAACCTGTTCCCCTTTATTAGAACGTATTCCTTTCCATGTACCCCAATATAACTCCAGAACATGCCCTTCTCTTCTTATAAAAACCCATAGAACAAATTATGGTCAAAATAACCCCTTTGAAAGAATTTTGAGATTGGGAAATGAGTCCGGTGTTGACTTCTTCTTTTAATTATAATTCAAACATACTCTAATTCAAATGAACTACTATTTATATATATATTTTTTTTTGTATAAGTTTATCTATAATTAATTATGTAACTATTGTTATTCTTAAATCTTATATTTGTAATTTGTTATTTTTAAATTGTTACATTGTTAAAATTATTGTTATTGTACTTGAGCTTTACGGCGTTTATATTAATAATAATAATAAAATAATAATAATAAAAAAATATCACAGCACCCGGGCGGCAATTTATATGATGTTTGATGAGATGGCAAAATTAAGTCTGGTAGAAATTTTTTTAAAGATTTTTGAAGAATAGCTTATAGATAACCTAGTGTTAAAATTTTGAACCTTAAGTATGAACAGAAAAAATTTTATGAATTTTTATCTACAAAATAACTTGCAAATTATCGTGATTTTTACACATTTTATACAAATTTGAGCATTAAAGGCTTATAAAAAAAATGTGAGTAAACCGATCACCGATATTTTTTAGTTACGATAAGTTTAACTTATTATGAACCTTGTATTAAATTTTCAAGAGTTTTCGGTCAACCAATAATTTTATAGATGTTTAAAACAAAAATTTTACAAAAATCGAAAATTTAAATTGTCTGAAAACTTAACCATGTATAGAAAACGTCAATATAAAGATTTGGTGAATATTTCAAGTTGTTGCGGTTTTTCGTTTTTGAGATAGAGCATTTTAAAAAAATTTAATTTGTAAAAACGTGATTTTGCGTAAAATTTCCTGTTTTTTCGTAATTTTTTTATCGTTTTTTTCGATTTTTTTAAAAAGTATTGAAAAGTTGGATTTTAGACTAGCCAAAGTACCATCTACATTCATTTTCCTTTCAGAAAAGTTGCTACATAAGCAATTCGAAGCATTTTTACTGCCAAAAAAGATGTCGTCAGACACAAAAAAAAAAGTAAAAAAAAAAAAAACACACATCATTTTAAAACCAATAGATTCCATCACTCCGTTCAGAATCTAAAAACGATAGTACAAAAACTCAATGTAATAATACAAAATTTAAAAATATGTGTGTGCTCGCTGCTCTGTGCATTGCATACTGCATAGTGTATTAGTGTCAATAGATAGTTACTAATAAGTAAACAAAATTCACTTACATTTTACAATATAATATATACGGTTTATTAGAATATACAATATACATATATAATAGATATTCCGAGATATTATAGATAAGCGTTTACGATAATTATAGGTACAACAAGTTGTCACTTATAAAAAATTATCACTGATAATTCTATTTTTATACTTCGTAATGAAATAATGTATTATTCGAGAGTACATTTTTGAATGGTACACTTATAATAACTCCTAACTCTTTAATATCCAACCTTTTTTAAATTGGAAAGCTGGGTTGGATTAATAAACATTTTCTCCAGGGCATCTCGTTGAGATTTTTTACATTTTTAAAATAACTAGCTTTTAAATGTATAAAATGTCTAAAAAGAATCCTATTTAAAAAATGACTTTTTAATACTTTATTTTTTGGTGAAATAGGGGAAATATTGTAAAAAATCCATTGAGGTGCCTTTCAATATGTCCTACAAAAGAATTACATGTAGTTCAATCTCTATAATATCTATTATTGAACCTAGAGGACTTAATATAAAACACAATATAATCGATATTCATCATCATTTTTAACCCCTTAAAAAACAAAACATTGAAAATTTTTTTTTACATTATTCATCAGTAAATTACCTAACTACAATTTAGAAAAGAAAAAAATCAATCGCACCAAATTTAAAAAATGGCTTGTTCAGCCTTAAAGCTAATAGCAATATTCCATAATCTTATCTCTTCCTTTTATCATTATATTAATAAATATCCTCATTAACTATTCAAAAACGTCAAATTATATTTCAATAACAATCTCAATTATTTTACCTAAATATTAATTATTTATTATCAATATAACTTATGTTATAAATATGTTACTTATAAATTTTCAAATTGTTAAAATACTTGTAATAACACCCAGTGTGTTGAAACATTTTAAATTATAATAAATAAAAAAAAAAAAAATATAAGTATATATATTGTAATTATAATTAATTTATAAGTGTATTTCCCATTAAATTATGTTTAATAATAAAAAAATAAACTCGATATTTCAATCACATCATTTTATTTCATTCCCGCATAAAACGCTTTCCCGCTTAAGACATTTTAGAGAGCTGGTCCCCTAAAGAGCGTCTTAAGCGAGTTTTACTGTATTATCATAAACAACGACAAATAAACATTGTAAGTACACAAACCCTTGAATTACGCACTTTTAGACACATAAGTTGTAAAAACAACTAGTTAACGAAAAAAAAACACCAAACAAGTAACTTGGTAGAATATATAAGGACTCCTGATCAACACTGAATTCATATGCAGGCCCGGCTTAAGGGGTAGGCGACGTAGGCCCACGTCTTGGGCGACATTTTTCAGGGACGGCATTTAACATTTTTGTATAATTTTTAAAAAGATTACTAGTTCCTAGTTATATTAAATCATGTGTGGTAAAAATAAAATCAATATAAAAATACAATTACAATTGTATAAAATATGATCAGTATGATCGTACAAATTTAAACGTTTCTCTTGACGATTTATAATCGGTTCCGTGAATCAGTCTTGTCTGGCCCCGATAACGCGTTTTGTTGTTTTCAACTTTAACTTTTGCACAAAACGCACTGTTGACGAATACTATTGACTAAAAATAGGTACCGAATATCGATTGACGATTACAGATAATTTAATGATTTTATTTTCATTTGCCTACCGACTTTTATCAGAACATCGGTCATTATACGAGTACGCTTCTATTGCTTTACAGGTATCTATAAATTATAAAAATTTAACATCAAATTTGTTTATGTTATTTAAATTTAAAATAATTATCTTTATGATTTAAGATACACATTTTTGGGCGAAAATTATTATATATCAAGCTTATTTATCAATTTAAATTGATCTGACGTATAAATCAATTTCGTATCATTGTACTAAATGATTTCTATATACTAGTAATTTAATCATTTAACGCTCTTCGGTTTTATTAAAATCCAATGCGTTTACACTTTTATTATTATTTTGTCCCGTTAAATCGCAATAATTATTTATGAAGTATAATATATATAGCAGAATTTCAATAGCTCTAACGTGTTATGCTTCTATCAAAATTAATTAATTAAATTAAAAAAAATTAAAACAATTAGTTAAACTTTTTCCTAACAATTCTATATCGTTAAGAATCCTTTTAACACTTCCTGTGACGGCTGCCACGGGGGAAAGAAGTTTCACAAAATTAAAAATTATTAAAAATTATTTACGATCCCAAATGTCACAGGATCGCTTAGTTGGCCTTGCAATGATTTCAATCGAGAAAGAATTAGCTTATATTATGGACATGGGAGAATTTGATCTGATTTCGCTAACGCAATAGCTAGTAAAGTCAAATTCTAATACGATGTTAATATTTGTATTATGTTTCTATTAATTTTTATATTATAATACAGCTATTTTTAAATTGTTTTGTTTTATTTAAATTAGTAGATTTACTTGTCTATAAATATATCTAATTAATTGTTAACTTTATACAAATAAATATAATGAACTCAGAATTTTAATATATTAACTATATTTTAGTAATGTTTATGTGAAAAAATATTTGATATAGTATTTACATGCATAAGGGGCGGCAAATCTTAAGTTTGCCTAGGTGTCTAAAATCACTTGAGCCGGGCCTGTTCATATGTATTCAGTCATTCAGTCTAGAAGCTCCTGTTATTACCATATTGCTTTACTATATAAATGTAAATGTTGATTTTCTTAAGTGTTAATAAAATAAAATTAATACCTATACTCTATTCAACTTAAGAGTACACCGGTTAGCACATGTACAACCAATCGCTGCCCGCTGCCCGACCCCCAAGATTAATTGATTGGCAATAATCGTTTAACAGCACCACCGATAACTGATAGTGGGGGAATAGCATGCGCGGTCAGGACCGGTTTTCGTCCGCCATCTGGTGTACTCTTAAATTGAATAGAGTAAAATATTCTTTAATGAATAATATTGTATACACTTCACACAGTTAGTCAACTTAACAACACACCACATTTCATCTATGGAAATAAAATCATTAACGAGTTCAATAATGAATAAGATAACATAATAACAATTTCTGAAGAGTTAAACAATGAACGTTTATCAGAGGCTGTATAATTAATTTTTATAATTATTATATTATAATAATTTTTACGTAGTAAGCTCGTTAGAGCTGTATAATTAATTACATAGGTATTCATAAATTCACAATACCTATTAAATATTTATTGAACTAATGAGAACCCTGTAAAATTAAATTAAAATCCAATGGACCTATATTTCAACTACCATCAAAAAAAATAAAAATGTAAATTGATAAAAAGACAATTGGACCAGGAAAGAGCAACTATACAGCACTGATCTTCCTAATTCTTAAAAAAAGGTGAATACAGATGTTAAGTAAAGTACAAAATACTGAATATTGAAACTGTACTGCTATAACACTAGATCCTAGGCTTAAATTTTTTTTAGTTTATAAAATTATTTTAAAATTACCCAATTTTATTTGACATTAAATTTGTGTTAGATAGAAAACAAGGATATTTTCAAATACCAATAAAAGAAAAAAATCAAAATAGGACAGGATTATTACAACTATTGGATTATTTATTTTTGAAATTTTCTTTTAGAGTTTAAAACATCAATTTTTAAACAAATTATTAAAAATATATTTAACAATTTTCGGTATAAGACTGATAGCTTAATACCTAGATGATAAACTATTTTGGAAACAGTTTTGATGAAATTTTAATGAGACTAGAAAAAAACTAGCTCAAAACAAACACAAATAAATGTACTTTTTTTAAATTAAAAATAAAATTACTTTGAGAACTAGTAGGAATAAAACAACAAAGGGAAAAACAAAGTAATTACAAAATTTCCAATACTAAATAAAATTATAGGTCCTGGGGCGTTTATTAGACCATACAATTAATGTATGATGCACTAAGTAAATTTGATGTTATGACTAAATATTAATATTGAACTCAAATTTGTAAGTATTTAACAATAAATAATAACATACATTAAACATTATAATTCAACTATGATTGTTGGTTTCTTCATGTCAACACACAGAGTTATTATAATACACAACAAGTATAAAATGCACAAAAATTATGATTAAAATATATATAATTGCTTAGTATGTGATAGCATGATAAATAACAGAATAAAATAATATATAAACAATACTAGTATTAAACATTATTTTGTAGGAAATGTATCATTTGATTAAATCCTAAACAGTATTTAATTAATTTATGTATAATTCTGGATGTTTATAACAAATAAAAATGTTTCACAAATAGTGTTAATAGTAAAATTAAATAATAAAATAAAAAAATTTAATTTAATATGTTAATATATTTGTTGAATAGAAATAATTTCATTAGAATATGTACATTTTCTAATAAGGATGCTAATTTTAAAATATACATCTACTTTTTAATATAATGTAAAATGAAAGTAAATAAAAAATGTTTGAAGATAATAAATTTATTTAATTAACAAATTTCATTATTTCTTTAAAAACTAACTAATAAACATAACTTAATTAAGTAAATTAGTAATTAGTTAAGTTAGTTCATAACATTGTTATTTACTGAATAATTAAATTAAATTAGTATATTCCATTTTATTATTAAAAAAACAAAATTTACTTATTTCTAAGAAATAATTTCTTTGATGAGAGTATAGTAACATATAAATAAATTAAATTAAATTAATAACAATTACAAGAATACTTTAACCACTCCTAAATTAAGTATGTATAGATACTGTTTATGTTGGTTCAATACTATTTATAGTAATATAGACTAAATTTAATATCAATGACAAACTATTATTGATTTTGTTGCTTCCTTCGTGCAGCACGTTGTTTGTCAAATCGCATTTCCATTTCTTCCAAAACTTTTGGTGTATATCTGACAACTAGCTTAACAGATCCTTGGGCTTGTTTAAGCAACTCTACAGCTTTTTCATGATTTTCACCTTCTACACTCTATAAAAGTAAGTTTGAAATTAAAAAAATTACACTTTGATAAAAGTTAAGCAAAACAAGAGGTTCAACTAACCACTCCATTTACTGATAGAAGCTGATCGCCTCGCTTTAGACCACCATGTCTATCCGCTACACCACTAGGTATTATGCGAGATATATAAATTGGAGAATTCTGTTCTCGTCCACCCATTACATTAAATCCAAGTCCTTCTTCTGTTTTGGGTAATTCGACCACTCTTGGATGGGCATGGCCTTCACTAGCAGCAAATGCAGCAACCGTAGCTTTAGCTGTTGCTGATGCCCGGACATCCTATTTAAAAATATAATACAATGTAAGTCATACACAATGACTTGAATCTTGTTCATTGGAAATTTAAATATTTTGCATACCTGAGATCCTTGTATATCAACAGTTTCATATACATGTTCATAAACTTCCCGCACTGATGACAAAAAGTCGCTTTGCAACACTTTTTGTAGAGCAGCTAGTTTAGTCACCGGTACTTCTCCAGCTAGATGAAAACAGAAAATCGATTAAATCAGAAAACTAACAGAAATAAACAGCACATTTAATACTTTTTTGGAGTTTTTCCAACAGTTCGATTGCTCGTTTGACATCTGTAAAAATGACAAAACAAAACAAGTTATAACAGACACGGACAACACATAGACAACGATAGATCATTATGTACAATACTCGCCTTTTGCCAAATTCAATGGTTCTCCAGCAACAGCCATTTTCGCACAACGTAGTGCAAAGAACAAATGAAAATCCAATATTCACAATCAGCAACACTTGACTTCCTTCTACTACGAAAGTATTGACTTTAATAGTGATGGGCATGTACGTTCCGCTAGCAATATTTGATAAGACAAACCAGGGGCTCCTAAAATCTATTGCTGATTGTCAATTTGTACGCAAAGTTGCCTATCCTAAATCCTTAATAACATCTGAGTACTCTGTGATAGAGATGGGCAAAATATTTTGAACATCAATGTTTTGATGTATCGATACATCGAAATTAAAAACATGGATGTTGTCGATATATCAGATTTTCGAAAAAAACATCGATATTTTTTCGATGTTTTAACATAAATTTTTTCAGAACATGGAAAAATTTAAATAAACAAAAAACGTCTTTAACCCTTTATAGGTCAGTGGTTTGTATATTTTCCAAGGCGTTTATTAATTTTTTCACGGAATAGATTTTATTATTTTATTTTACCTACTACTTAGTTCAATGGGAAATTTGTAATACAAAAAACTAATAATACTGCATCATATATAAACTATAATAAAGTAGTTCAATTATTATCCATTGACAAATGGACTGGTTTATTTGAAACCAGTAATCCCTCAGAAGCATTAAATATTTTTAATGGACATATTTTAGATACTATAAATAACTGTATAGTCTCAAAGCATCATACGAGTACGAAAAATCGTAAGCTAAAACCATGGATAACTAATGGTCTTGTAATATCTATATGAATCGCTAAATGCAGAAAGGACACATGTCCAATATTTTACAAAAATCACTTAATTGCATAATCGAATTTATTATTAATAAATACATGGTTTTGTGCAGACAAGGCACATGTCCTATTAAATAGATCCCCGTTAAAAATAATTTAAAATTTCGTTAATTGCAGAAAAGGCACATGTCCTGGACTTTAGTAATATTCTTTAGTAATATTATCAAACCTAATCTTCGTGAAATCACTTTATTGTATGACATGTAATATTGTTCTATTTATAAATTTAGTTTTGTACAATTGTTTATCAGTAAATAAAGATTATAATGGTGAAAACGTTGCTATACCTACTTATAAAATAAAATGATTATCAGTAAATAAAATAATATTGTAGTGGTTGAAACTTCGTAGTCGTGTACAAACGATCATAACGTGTATAACTTTAAAATATGAGTTCAGACGACGAGTGTATTAGTCTTCTCAAAAGAAAAAAAGGTGTTTCTAACAGTGATAAATATAAAAGAAATATTATTAAGCAAACAAAAATCGAAGGGAAAAAACATACAGACTGGATTGGAAAAATAGTTGCTGCAAAGAATGATCCTTCATTAATACTTAAAGAATGGTAATTATATAATATTTAGTTGGTTTTGTTTGCTATTAATAAGTAGTAGCTTTTATATTTTTACATTAATATTTTCGATTTAAAGTTGTTCAAAAAAATGTCTCAAAGACATTCAACAAGAAAATATTGAAGATATAATAAAAATGTTTTATGAGTTGCATTCCAAAAATGAACAAGACCTTCATCTTCAACGAACAATAGAAATAAAAGAAATTACAAGAAAACGAAAACGAATAGAAACAGAAGAAGGAAAAGAAAAACCGAAATCGAAAAGTGTTCAGTATTTTTCAATAGTAGATGGACAGCGTATTCAAGTATGTAAGAAAGCTTTCATTAACGTTTATAATATTTCTAATAAAAAAATTAGACGGCTGGTCGATTTGTTAGAAAATAATATTACCCCAGTTGATATAAGAGGCAAAAATATTAGTGCTAATACTATTCAATATGAGTATTGTCAAAAAATACATGAACATATACTGAGTTTTCCAACTAAAGATACTCATTACACAACACAATTGAAAAAATATTTAGACCCTAAATTAAATGTTAAAACTATGCACACAATGTTTATATAAAAGTATCTAGAATTAGAAGGGAAAATAAAATATCAATATTTTTGGGAGTATTTTAAGAATAATTTTTCATTAAGCTTTGGTGCTCCAGTTAAAGATGCTTGTTCAAAATGCGAAGAATTAAATACAAAAATAATGAGTAAAGATTTAAATGATGTTGCAAAAAGAGTTGCTGCTGCGGAATTATTATTTTATAAACATAGAAGCAAAAAATTTTATAATAATATAAAAACAATAGAGATTTTCTCAACAGAATAAAAAAGTGTTAGGTCTTTGCTTTGATTTTATGGCTGTAGTTGACTTACCTAAAATACCGGTGCAGGAAGTATATTATTATCGTCAATTATCTGTCAATACTTTTGATATTCATAATTTAAACACGAATAATTTATTTTGTTATGTTTATCATTAGGCAACAGCAAGAAAAACACCAAATGATGTATGCTCTTTTTTGGTTCACTATATTAATAGTTTTGTTGATGATGATGTTGAGGAATTGCATTTGTTTTGTGACAATTGTGCTGGGCAAAACAAAAACCACGCATTACTCAGAATGATTATGGCTCTAGTTGAAATTAAAAAATTCAAAAAAGTTCAGGTGTTTTTTCCACAAAGAGGACACTCGTTTTTGCCGTGTGATCGTGACTTTGCATTGATAAAAAAACAACTGAACAGAGTGGATCGTCTATACACTTTAGAAGACTATATAGAACTTATTTTAAAATCATCAAGAAATCCAGAAAAGTTTTCAGTGTTTCTAATTGATAAAAGTATGATTTATAACTATCAAATGTGGTTTCCACAATTTTATATTAAAAATGCTAACGCATTAGAATGTTTAAGCCGTAATAAAACATTGAAACAACGTCGTACAATAGAAAAATTTTTAATTTCTAAGTACTAATCGCAGAGAAGCGCATAGCCCGCTCTCGTTGGCAAAGAACAAGACTTCTTTCTGACAAACACACGTTTAACAACCTAGCAAATACCATTAAAAAACTAATACTAAAACACAAAAACGAGCACTTTGAATTAAAATACAAATCCTTAAACACAAAAGACGGCTCATTATGGAAAACCGCTAAAAACCTCCTAAAATTAAAAGAACACTCATCTCCTATTAAGAAACCAGACGGTTCACTCGCACTATCTGAAGTCGACAAAGCCAACCTGTTTGGCGAACATCTTTCTAACATATTTAAACCCCACCCCATCACTTCTCCTGATACTACTCATTTAAACAAAATAAATAAATTTCTCGATGCCCCATTACCAATGTCCCTCCCCATAAATCATATTTCACCTAACGAAATTGCAAATGCGATCCAAAGACTCAAACCCAATAAATCACCAGGTTACGACTTAATAACAAATAAAATCCTCAAACACATCCCCAAAAAAACAATTATTCTCCTAACATATATATACAACTCCATGCTGAGACTTTCCTATTTTCCTGTAATATGAAAGTTATCTATAATCATACTCAAACACAAACCCAGTAAACCTACCAACGTTGCTTCTTCATACAGACCTATAAGTCTACTTCCCGTACTGGCTAAGTTATTTGAAAAACTCGTTCTTAAAAGAATTAGACCTATAGTAAATTCACAAAGCGTCATCCCCAATACTCAATTCGGCTTCCGGGCTAGTCACTCCACAATACAGCAAGTCCATAGGTTAGTGGACAAAATTGTCTCTTCGTTTGAATACAAAAAATACTGTCCAGGAGTTTTTCTCGATGTTGCACAAGCGTTCGACCGTGTTTGGTACAAGGGTTTACTTTTCAAACTAAAACTTTTTCTTCCAGCCCCTTACTACTTATTAATTCGCTCATACCTTGAAAATCGTTCCTTCTCTGTTCGTCAAGAAAATTACTTTTCTTCCATTTTTCATATCCAAGCAGAAGTACCCCAAGGTAGCGATTTGTCTCCTGATTTCTTCAATATCTTCACGTCAGATATCCCCCAAACCGACAATACCATTTTAGCTACGTACACTGACGATACAGCAATACTTTCAGACAATTCCGATCCCGTTGAAGCCTCTCTCGCTCTACAACTCCTGTTCGAGACTCACGGTCTATATTCTCTTTTTTTATTTATTCGTATTAATCTGGAATGTGTCGGTCGTAATTGGTGTGTTACGCTTTTGATTATCTTCGGATCGGGCCGTAAAAGAGATAGTTCATAATATTCGCCAGACCGGTTTGACCATTGTTCGTGATCAGTTTATGTTCTTTGCCCGCGGTAATGCGATATCGTTTTATTATAATATTTTTGAACTGTGTGCTGATTATTTGTATTATCATTATTATTATTTGAATTGTATCCACGCAGTGGTAAGCAACTTGTATCATCGTATATCAATTAAGATTATTGTGAATTTTATAGATTTTTTATATTGTCGATTTATATTATATTATTATAGTCGCAGTGCTTGCAGGGTTTGAACACCTGAAAATTGTTCCATATCAATTATTATCAGTTGATATTAACGTCAGACATACGTGCGTACGCGTAATCTCGTTCACTGCGCTTGTGTATTGTCGAGTCACAATTACGTATACATCATTCCGGCAATATGACTGACGACGTCGAGCGTCTATCGCGCTTGAAGGTGCGCGCTGAGATTAAACGTACTACCGTTGTCAACAATATACGCGCAATTCGTGACCTCGCGGTACGTGTTGATAGCGAACCCTCCATCGCTGCTTTATTCCTTGCTAACGTGAATGATTTAGATGTGTTTTGGTCGCAGTTCACTGCAGAAGATGACTCGGTGTTGGATTATCATATTGCGCTGAGTCAGCAGGATCAGTATTCTACCGATCTATCATCGGAAGTGCGCGCGCTTGTCAATGAATGTCGCGCAATAGCTGATAGTTTACCCAAATCGGGTTCTGATACATTTAATGTGGCTCAGTTAGTTCAGTCCGATCTGCGGAAGAATGCCGCTCCGGTTATCTTAGACTCCGACTTTCAACGACCGTTATCACGCCTTCCTGAGATCCCGCTTCCCCGCTTTGGGGGTGATACTCATTATTGGCCCACGTTTCGTGATCGCTTCCACGCTCTGGTTGATTCTAGATCAAACCTTTCCGACGTGGAAAAAATGTATTATTTAATTGGCTGTCTTGATGGGCCCGCCGCGGAAGTTATTCGTCGTATACCAGTATCGGCTGAGAATTACCAATTAGCACTAAAAACCTTGAATACTCGTTTTCATCACCCGCGTTTAGTCGCCACGTCATTGGTGGAGCAATTACTACGCGTTCCAGTGTCACACCAAGAATCAGTGCCCAATCTTTGTGCTTTTGTCTCCACGTTTACCGATAACATTGCGTTGTTAAACGCGCTTGATATTCCCAATATGGGGTCATTTATCTTGTTTAATGTCGCCTTCCGTTCCTTACCGGTGACTACCCGGAAGATGTTTGAGTCTAATGTAAACACTGAGTATCCATCCATTGACGAGTTGGTAGATTTCGTCCAGTCACGGATTAATATTTTAGAACTGGCGGGTGACAATTGCAAGCTTAGAGGCAGCTCGTTAGATAATCATACAGCCAATGTGAATTACAAATGCAAAGCGGGGGGTGATGGCCCACGTCGATTCGAGTCACGACGCCCTGTCACACTATTGTCGGTAAAGCCAGCTATCTCGTGTCCATGCTGTCAAGGCGGACATGTAGTTTCGTCATGTTCTCGGTTCAAGTCCTGGGCAGTCGAGGAACGCTATCGATGGGTTAGATCACAAGGGTTATGCCTAATATGTTTTAGTGACAATCACTGGGCCAACAAATGTAAGGTGAAGATACGCTGCAGTTCGTGTTCGCGTAATCATCATTCGTTGCTGCACCCTTCAGTTTCGGTTCCGGATACCCCATCACCAGATCAATCCTTGCCACCGGCTGCGCTTTGTACTGCGGTTACTGTTCCCGTGCCATCATCCTCAGCCCGAATTATGACACGGGTATTACTGGGCACCGCTCTAATACATATTCGCGATCACGCTGGATCATGGCATATTATGCGCGCACTTGTTGATTGTGCATCGGAAATAAGCGCTATTACTAGCTCATGTGCAGATCGACTCAATCTTAGCCGTACGAAGTGGACCAGCCCGATATCTGGTCTCTCTGGAGTTCCCGTCACCAATATTCTTGGTACAGTCCAATACACAATACAGCCTCGGTTCTCGAATGAGCCTGGATTATCTGTAAAGGCGTGGGTCCTGCCATCAATTACCGGCGATTTGCCTCGTGTGGCAATCCCTGTTAACGTTCGGGAACGTTATTCTGGCCTCGCACTTGCGGACCCAGATTTTCATGTTTCTTCTCCAGTCGACTTGCTCTTGGGTGGAGACATTTATTCTACCATTATGGACGGCCGCAAAGTAACCATTGATAAGCTCCCTGTCGCATTCAGTTCTATTTTTGGATGGATTCTGATGGGTCCACTATCTGATGTGCACGTCAACCCCATTACTTCATTGTCAGTCTCGTTGACTGTGTCCATAGAGGAATTAGTTGAAAGGTTTTGGCAAGTGGAGGAACCAGAAGCTGCTCCTGCGTCCTTCACAGACAATGGAAAGTGCGAGGAGATCTTTCGAACCCAGTATGCTCGTCTCCCATCCGGCCGATTTTCGGTGCCATTGCCGTTTCGTTCCGAAGTTACCGCCGATACATTTTCCGGATCTCGACTCATGGCGGAGAAACGATTTGAATTGTTGGAGCGCAAATTAGCAGCGAGTCCGAAATTGAAATTGTTGTATACAGATTTTATGTCTGAATATCTGGCCTTGGGTCATATGTCTACTGCTGCTTCTCCAGGATCATATTTTATTCCACACCATGCCGTATACCGCCCCGACTGCAGTGGTTCCAAGATCCGTGTAGTGTTTGACGCATCTGCACGCTCGTTAAACACTCCATCTTTAAATAGTTGTTTATTTCCAGGGCCCAAATTACAGCAAGATATTATTGACGTACTAACGCGCTTTCGTGTTCACCGGCATGTCTTCACGACGGATATATGTAAAATGTTCAGGCAAATTTTGGTCAACCCGGAACACTGTCGGTTTCAGCATATATTATGGAAGGCATCCCCACATGAAGCGCTCGGTGAATATGAGCTCAACACAATCACCTATGGGGTGACATCTTCGCCATATCTTGCTCTACGAACGCTACAGATTATCGCCGATAACGATTGCACTGGCTCCGAGGTTGTTCGTCATGCTTTAACACATCAGACCTATGTTGATGATATTTGTGTTGGAGCTGACTCTGTAGCTGATGCGTTGGATTTGCAAGCGAAGCTGATTGCAGTACTGGGTAATGCGCAGTTAGAGCTTAAGAAGTGGTCCTCCAACACCTCCGCCGTTCTGAATGCGGTTCCAGCTGACAATCGTGTGACTGAACCATTGCCTTTCAACACAGTTGAGGAATTAGGCACCAAGGTGTTAGGCCTAGAGTGGCGTCCTCAGGAAGATTGTTTCGGTTGTACCTTAAATTTAAATCTCCCACCGGTATACACTAAGCACGGAGTGTTATCTCTAGTGGCACGAATTTTTGACCCACTCGGCTTATTCGGTCCTACAATATTCCTCGCTAAATCTATAATGCAACAAACATGGGTCCGGGGGTTAGCGTGGGATGATCCACTACCCGAAGACATTCACCAAGAATGGTCTAATTTTGTGTCATATTACTTCTGTTAAGATCCGTAGACACTTCGGGACGCGTTCTGCAGCTCCTTGCTATCTATTAGGTTTTAGCGATGCATCGCAGCGCGGATATGCTGCGGTTATATATCTTTGTACCATTAACACTCATGGTGAACATTCAGTTTCCTTGATTGGAACCAAGACAAAATTGGCACCGTTGAAATCGTTGTCAGTTCCACGACTTGAGATTAACGCAGCATTATTGCTCGCGCGCTGGTTGCTGCGCATAAAAAACGCCCTGGAATCTACACTAGACATTATAGATGTATACGCATGGACGGATTCGACCATTGTATTATCCTGGTTAACTGTACCGCATGAATGCTTCAAACAGTATGTTTCTAACCGGGTCCATCAGATCCGTTCTATCTTACCCAACTGTAGATGGCGTCATGTCGATTCGAAACATAATCCCGCAGACTGCGCTTCACGTGGTGTTAGACCGTCAGAATTAGTAAAGCTTGAACTATATTGGAATGGTCCACTATTCGTTTACGACAATCCATCATCGTGGTCGTCCAGCGTTAAATTTATTCCGTTATCAGATCTCCCGGAAAGGAAGCAGTCGTCTCTCACCTCATGTGTAGTAGACATGTCCAACGAATGGTTTGCTCGATTTTCGGGTCTCGAACACATGTATCGCACCGTAGCTTGGATGAAGCGTTTCATTGATAATACCACGCGTCGTAAATTCAACAATACCCCCACTCTAGGGCGCGAGGAGATCAACGCCGTGGAACTCAGCATTATTAATGAAGCTCAAAGAATCTCATTCTCAGTGTTACGAAACGAATTGGAAAAGGGAAATCGAGTATCAGCTAAACATTTAGCTCGCCTATGTCCGTTTATCGATTCCGTTGGCACCATTCGTGTTGGGGGGCGGATTCGGCATTCTAGTTTACCGTATGACCAGAGGCATCCGATTTTATTACCGAAAACTTCACACTTATCACTTCTTATCTGTCGCCATTGGCACAAAGTCACTTGCCATTCAGGGCCCCGCGTTATGTACTCTCTTATTCATCGTAGATATTGGATTATTGGCCTACGGTCAGTAATACGCGCTGTCATTAGCCGTTGCACAGTTTGCGTACGTTTTTATGCTCCAAAGCCTCAGCCCATAATGTCAGACTTACCCCCTTCGCGTGTAAACGAGTGTCGCGCGTTTGTTCATGTTGGCGTAGATTATGCGGGTCCATTGCAAATGCGAGAACTAAATTTGCGAAAGTCCCGGTCACTAAAGGTATATTTCGCCATATTCGTATGTTTCGCCGTGAAAGCTGTCCACCTCGAACTCGTTACCGATTTATCCACTGAAGCATTTCTCGCAGCTTTTGACAGGTTCGTAGCTAGACGAGGCCTTCCCAGTGATGTATATGCAGACTGCGGAACCAATTTTGTCGGCGCTGCCAAGCAGTTGCGTCAGCTTGTTAACTCACTGACGTCTCAGTCTCATATATTGGCCCATGCACCTTCTTGTACTTGGCATTTTAATCCACCTGGAGCCCCCCACTTCGGGGGATTGTGGGAAGCTGCAGTTCGCTCCACGAAACGGATCCTTCATCGTGTATTGGGTACACACGTCTTTTCTTACGAGGAAATGACTACTCTCCTGTGTCGCGTAGAGGCCGTCTTAAATTCACGACCACTGGGCTCATTATCTACCGATCCACACGACTTGAAATGCTTATCGCCCGGGCATTTTTTAATTGGCCAACCTTTACTCGCTGTGCCGCCACGTGTTAACCTCGATAGTGGCTGTACTATTGTGAATCGATGGAAGTTACTTGATCAATGCCACCAGTCTTTTTGGCGCCGCTGGTCCAATGAGTACTTGCACACCTTGCAAACTCGTTCTAAGTGGACTACAAATAGATCCAATATCAAGGTTGACGACTTAGTATTGATTCGTGAGCCTCATTTACCGCCATTAGATTGGCGTCTTGGTCGCGTTGTGGAAATTTTCCCCGGGCCAGATGGAGTAGTAAGAGTGGTTCGTTTACACACGAGTCGCGGACCAATGACTCGTCCAGTGGTCAAACTCATTCCATTACTAGACATGCAGCCGTCAACTCCGTTAACCCTATAGCACTGCGATGTCCTACGGCCGCTCGGCGGTATTTATTATGTATAATTTTTTTTTTCTTTTCTATTTATTTTATCATAATTATTATTACTGTATATCGTTCCATAGTATGTTAATTCTGTTATTGTGATATAATTTAGTATTTTTTGTACGAGGCACAGCACCCTCTCCGTTACTCTTTCTATTTTTATCCATGACTACAATGTGAGGCATGGCCTCCCATGGGGGGAGGATGTTCGAGACTTACGGCCTATATTCTCTGCGTGCCCGGAACCGGTCTAATATCTTATCGGATCGATATGTTCCCCGGGACCGTAGAGAATATTCTCGAACTCAGCAGTGCAGTCTTCGTGTGACTCCCGTAGGGCAAGTCTTCCCATAACGCCTTATGCGTATTGTTTTTGTGATTCGCCACCAAACACGTGTTTATGTGTATCCGGGACTCGTCCCTGTATGTTGACGTCGTTTCCAACTGCAGTCATCTGTATACTTGAGTTCCTGTCGCACGTGTAGAGAATTGTCCACGGTCGCGTGGGATAGAATCCAACGGGACTCAAGTATACCGAGGTAACAGGAGCTGTGTCTCTTTTATTATTAATTGTGTTTGTCACTGTATTATTATTATTTTGTTACCTACGTATTATAATTAAGGTTATTATATTATAATTGCATACATTGTGAGGGCGCCCATCTTAAATTATATATGAGTCGTTATTGTACTGTAATATACCAAATGGCATGCTTCATAAGTGAAAATAGACTGTAGTTCTTTTCTTTTCATTTGTATTATTGTTAAAAGGAAAACCATCCCGCTAACCTATCGAACCGAAAGGACGTGCGATCTTACGGAATCGCCTTATATTTTATTCGCGTACGGCATTACGTAGGCGTTATGCCGCGTCGGCCTAAACGCCAAAACAACTCCATTTAAACTTAATCGATAACTGGTCACTCAAATGGAAAATAAAAATAAACGCTGATAAGTCCATACATGTTCCTTTCACCCTTAAAAAAAAAAACTCACCAGCCCTAACATTTCAAGGAACTCCTATTCCCTCACAGTCACATGTCAAATATCTAGGTATAGTTTTAGATAAAAGACTCACCTGGGGCCCTCATCTGAAAGCAAAAAGAAAATTATTAAATTCCAGACTACACCTATTGCGTCCAATACTCAAATCTAATCTTCCACTAAAAAACAAATTATTAATATACAGATCCATGATAAGGCCCGTTTGGGCATATGGTGCCCAAATCTGGGGTTGCGCCAAGCCAACCCATACAAAAAATATTCAATCATTCCAATCCATTTGCCTACGCCAAATAACTTCTGCTCCATGGTATGTTAGCAACCACTTTAAAAGACGATGGTGTCGTGATCTCCTGATCTAGGCACTTTACCCAAAATATAATTAAAAAAAAAAAAGGGTCCTATCACTGGATGGCTTCCCTTATCACGTTTTCTTGATGTTTTTTGAAGTTTTTGTTTATGTTGTTTTGCAAATTTGCTTATTGTGCTAGTTTGCACAGATTGTAAATGTTATATTTTTTCTTAATAAAAAAAAAAAAAATTTCTAAGTACTATTATTTTGAATGTGTATCGGAAAAATGTGGAATAATTAAGGCAAGTGAATTTATTGACGGAATAATATCAAACCATTTGAAATTGAGAAAAAACAATGCAATGCCCATACAACTCCCAAAAACACTAGTTTATACTTCAAGCTTACCAATTCTTGAAAGCAAAATGAAAGATTTGAAGTAACTAGGGAAATATATTCCAGAGGCAGCATTGCAATCATTTTGGAATTATATTTTTTCGTTACAAACTGAGACACCTCAAGGAAGGCAAAATAGAACATAAGATATTTATGTAATTACATTTCTAATTGTTAAAAAAAAACAAATATTTGTAACTCATTATTAGTATATAATCTACTGTATATTATTTAATCATGTCACTTTAATATTTATGCATATTAAAGCTACTTATTTATACGAAAACGGTTATTTTCGAAATATAAATGGTAATTTGAAGCATAAACGGCACATGTCCACAACCTTAAAGTCCTTCAGATACCTACAGTTTAATTATATTTCTTTAAGTGATTGTAGAAACATGTATACCATGTCTTAAACTATATTATTCTATAACATACAATTTGTAATTCATTTTTTTTCAAAAATATTAAGTTTTTTGTGTTTCCTGAAAAATTTTAAAAGTTGGACATGTGTCCTTTCTGCATTTAGCGATTCAAATATTCCTAAACAAAAATCACCTTTCATATCTGAAACTGATCACGTCCTTCAAGATAACGTATCTACATCTTTAGAAAATGAAGATTCGGTAGAAACTTTATTAACAATTTCTAATAATAATCAATCAATAGCTGCTAAAAATGTAAGTAATTCTACTTTTGAATCTCTAGTAGTTATGACTGATTTAACTGACCCTGGAAATTGGCCAATCCTACTAGGTCATGCTGTACGTATCGATATAATAAAAAATGGGCCTTATAAAGTGCAAAATTTTAATTATCCATTAGATTCCGAGAAAAGAAAGTTTTCTGACTATTATTATTCTCGCAGTTTATCAAGCGGTGAAGTAATAAATAGATATTGGCTTATTTATTCTAAAAAAAATAACTGTGTTTATTGCTTTTATTGTAAGCTGTTTCCAATAAATGCAAATGGCCTTAGTACAACAGGTATAAATGATTGAGACATTTATCAAGAATCCTGAATAAACATGAAAATTCTCCTAATCATTTACAATCATTAAAAGCTTGGCATGAACTCAAAACTAGAGTCAGTACATGTCATACAATTAATAATTACCATATGAAAATTATGGAAAAAGAAAAAGCTCATTGGCGTAATGTTTTATTAAGAATTCTTGCCGCAATACAGTATTTAGCCAAAAATAATGATGCTTTCAGAGGAAGTTCAGATGTCTTATATGAGAAAAATAACGGTAAATTTTTAGGTATTATAGAAATGTTGGCTAAATTTAATCCGGTCATCTCTGAACATGTACGTTGTATTAAAGACAACGAGACCATTATCTTGGACATATTATTCAAGACTCATTGATTTCCATGATGGCACAAGAAATAAAACTTAAAATAATTAAATTTATAAAAAATTCTAAATATTTTTCTGTCATTATGAATACTACTCCAGACATTAGCCACTATTAACAGCTTTCCATTATAATAAGAATTGTACAGATAGATTTAGAAAACGAATCTAGCTGTTCTGAAATAAAAGAATATTTCATGGACTTTGTAAATATTAGCTCAACTACTGGAATGGATTTATCAAATATTTTGATTAAAAAACTGAAAGAGTATGGTCTCGACATAAATAACTGTCGAGGACAGGCTTATGATAATGGTGCTAATATGGCGGGTCTCTATAAAGGTGTACGGGCTTATATTTTAAACCAAAATCCTCGCGCATTTTTTGTTTCATGTGCCGCAAATAGCCTTAACCTTTGTCTAAAGGATGCTGGAAGAAGTTCTTCTCAGGCTCAATTATTTTTTGGAATGATTGAAAGCATTTATGTTTTACTTTCAGCATCAATAAATAGGTGGGAAATTTTAAAAAATCATTGTAATAAGCTTTCTATTAAAAAATGGGCAGAAACCCGATGGGACAGTCGTGTGAACGCTGCGAAAGCCATCCGATTTCAATTAAACGAAGTTGTAGAAACTTTTGAGGAGATTTCGGATACAATAAAAGATTTAAAAATAAAAAAATGAAACACATTATTTAGCCAAAGAAATATGTGCTATAAATTTATTTTAAGTTTGATAATATGGTATGATATTTTATGTGAAATAAATATTGTAAGTAAGAGTCTACAGTCAGTAACAATTGATTTAGATGTTTCAGCAAGTCTGCTAAATAGTTTAATTATTTTTTTGGAAAACTGTAGAGAAAATGGATATACATTAGTTAAGGTCAAAGCAGAAGAAATAATATCACCAATGGGAATTGAAATAAAATTTAAAAAAAATAGAATTAGAAAAAAAACCAAAATGTTTGATTATGAGAATATAGATGATTCTTTGACCAACGAGGAAGAAAATTTTAGAGTGAAGTACTTTTTAGTGTTAGTTGACCAAACGCTGGCATCAGTGAAAAAAATATTTGAACAAATAACTAACTACAATGAACAATTTGGATTCTTGTACAGAATTGGTCAGTTGAAAAATATGAGGGAAGATGAGTTATTTAAACATTGTCAAGATTTACAAATGACACTAACAGATGGTGAATCCAGAGATATCGAAGCAGCTGATTTATGCAATGAATTGATCATTTTTCGCACCGTGGTGAACGAAAATATTACTGCCCTTCAAGCTCTCGAGATTCTTAAAACATCTTGTAGTTAATTTCCTAATATAAACATTGCACTTAGAATCCTGTTGACTATTCCTGTGGCCTCTGCAGGTACAGAAAGAGCTTTTTCGAAATTTAAAATCATAAAAACTATCTTCGCAGTACCATTTCTCAAGACAGATTTTCTGGACTAGCGATGCTTTCAATTGAAAATATTAATTAGCAGAAACATTAGAATACAGCAAACTTGTCGACCAATTTTCACATCAAAAAGCCAGACAAAAAACATTTATTTAGTTATTGTATACATTTTATTTGTTTTAAAATAGACCAGTAATATTTTTAAAATTATTTCCTCATGTTCTTTCTTTGTTTAATATTTTATGTATTAAAAGAGGTTTTTATTGTTATTTATTTAACATACTATTGAACCTATTAAAATAATTAAAATTGTGGGCAAGAAGCTAAGAACATTTAATGAATACGTAGTATTTACTATTTATATTGTATATAATGTAGACGTATAAGGTATGACGCACTACTAATAAACATTGAAGTACGGTTGGTTCGAAAACTAAAAACTTGTAAGTAATAAATAAAAATCAATAACTAGTCCAGTAAGCGTAACAAATTCATTAAATCGGGGAGACTTATTCATTAAGCACATTTATTTAAACCATTATTAAGGGGTCTTACAATTCACCGAATTGTGTCCCAATAGCTATTTTGTATACAGTGAAACCTCTATATAGTGGACAGCCACGGGGAATTAAAAATTGTCCACTATAGAGAGTTGTCCACTATTGAGAAAACCTTTACTTAGTGGACATTTTCAAAAAATTACTTAATGTCCACTATAGGGAGACACTATAGGAAATGGGCTATATGTACACTGTATACATATGAACATATACATTGGAATATTAATTTATTATTTATTATATATATTATAATATAAATATGTATGTATATGTATATGTATGTATGTATTAAAAATATATGTATGTAGTATAAAAATGCTTATAAAAATGTTTAATGATTAAGTAAAATTAAAAAAATTCAGACTTATTCCGGCATTGTATCGGCTGCCACAATCACACCTCGGCTCCCCTCTTTCCCATCGTCGCAAAACCGTCCGTTTTCTTCTTTTGGTTTTATTTTATTGTACGTTTTTAAACAATGTGTTTCAAATTCAAAGTAATAAACTAATTCATTATCATTTCGATAAACTTTGTTCTTTCCTTTTTATTCTTTTTGTTAATAAAGCACCCACAACATACAGTTCGAATTGTAATTTTTCGAATAGGGAAACCATTAAGATAAGATAAAATATGAACGAATATATAACAGATAAATATAGTGTTTTCAATATGTACGTTTTCGATATGTACATTTATTGTGTCCATTTATGAGAGGTAATTTTTAATTTTGTACCAGTTTATTGTGTCCACGTCCACTATTAGGAGTGTCCACTACTAAGAGGTTATAACTCCTATTATGCGCATACATTTTTACCGGGGAATTTAGAAGTGTCCACTATTGGGAAGGGTCCACTATTGAGAGGTGTCCATTAATAGAGGTTTCACTGTATTTTGTTAAGTGTTCAGGAAGATAACTCTTTCATAAAAAAAATTATTTCGCACCAGGCCCCGCAAATCCTTTAGGCGGCACTGCATAGGTACCATTTTCAGATTTAAAATATACTAAATTAATTACCAAATTATAATTCAAAACATTTCAAAATTCGATTACTTTACTTATAACTAGTGATGGGCGTAAAGTGGATTACACACTAGGCGATTCGAACGTCGCGATTAATCGCTCAATATTAAACATGTATTTTTATATGGGTTTATTCACACACGTAAATAAAACGTGCGTTCGGTTGCGTTCGAAAGCACCGAAACGCTCATGTTTAATTTTGTGCGTTCGGTCGCGATTTGCCGCTATAATTAAACATTATTTTCCCAATGTATTTCCAATACATTTTCGGCGTTTCAATACACACGGACGATTTAAACGCTGCGATTGCCCTGCGTTTATTTACGTTCATTCATAATTTGTTTACGACAGTCGACAGTTGTCGTATTCGTATACTTATAGTTTATGAAGTTCATAAAGAAAACCTTCAGAAGGTTTCAGTATAGGAGTAGGTGTGCACCAGGGGTCAGCTCTAAGCCCCTACCTGTTCTCAGTGGTAATGGATGAGGTTTCAAAGGAGATACAGGGTGAGATACCATGGTGTATGATGTTTGCGGATGATATAGTTCTGATAGGAGAAAACCTAGAAGTTGTCAATAATAGGGTAAATGAGTGGAGGTTAGCCCTCGAAGAAAAGGGATGAAGAATTAGTAGAAATAAAACAGAGTATTTAGAGTATGATTTTGGACAAAGAGACCAAAAAGTTGAATGAATGAGGAGACCAATGACAATAGATGGTGATGTGATAGGTGAAGTTGAAAGCTTTAAATATTTAGGATCTTTTGTTCAAAAGGACGGGGGCTTTGACGTTGATGTAAAACATAGGATTAAGTGTGGGTGCATGAAATGGAGAGAAGCATCGGGCGTGTTATGCGATAAGAGAATTCCAATGAGGCTGAAAGGTAAATTTTATAAAAGTGTAGTGAGACCAACTATGCTGTATGGTTCAGAGTGTTGGGCGGTTAACAGGAGAATAGAACAAAGTATGAGTGTCGCGGAAATGAGAATGCTTAGATGGTTGAGTGGAGTGACAAGAGAAGATAGAATAAGGAATGAATACGTGAAAGGTAGTGTTGGTGTAGCGCCAATTGTGGACAAGATGAGAGAAAATAGGCTGAGATGGTTTGGGCATGTGATGAGGCGAGAGGAAACGAATGCAGTAAGAGTGGTTATGAAGATGGACGTTGAAGGGAAAAGAGGAAGAGGAAGACCAAAAAAGAGATGGTTGGAGACTTTGAAGAATGATATGAGGGCTGTCGGTGTGTGTAGAGGAGATGTGATTGACCGAGTAAAGTGGAGGTGTAGGACAAGGGTGGCCGACCCCAAATAGTTGGGAGGAAGGCGAAGTAGAAGAAGAAGAAGAAGATAGTTTATGAAGTTCGTAATTTACTAAATTATAGTTGTTACCAGCTAGTGCCTAGTTAGTTATTGTTTAAGTATAATACTTAAGTATTTAGTATTTACGTATTTGTACCTACGTATTTGAAAATTGTCAAATATGTTTGACAATGAATCATTTATTAATGAGGTATCGAAGAAGGAATCTATATGGAATATAGGTAAGTTCTTTTCATTATCATATTTATTAATTTGAATTTAGAATTTAACTAACTTAGTTATTTTGAGTATGTATACCGTGTAATACTATACCTACGTAAAACGTCATTCATCCTAATATTACATAGCTACGAAGGGTCATGAATGTCACCTGAAACTGACCATTATCTGGTCTTTTTAAATTTAAAGGATGGATCCAATGTCGTCTTTTAATTTTGTCTCGTTGCTGTTTTTTGCTGAGTTCGTGTTCCTTGTATAATGCAAAAATAACGCATGTGGCTTCAATATCATCTAATACTTCCATATTAAAAAAAAAAAAAAAAAAAAAATAGACGAAACGAAATACAACGAAGTACGATATAATAGTATACGAATTGAACAGCAAACGTCATCCACGATGGGAGGTAACAGCAGTACTAAACTAGTATACAACAAAGTACAAATAATTTAATGGCTCAAATAACATTTACCGCGGTTTTTATTTTTGAGAAACGCACCGAAAAACGCGTCAACACGCATCTAATGTGTAATGAGTGTGTGTTCGCGTCTTACAATCGCGACGTTCGAAACGCACGTAGACGTGCGTTCGAATCGCCTAGTGTGTAATCCACTTAATCGAGATATATGATTGAGATATCTTAATTACCAAAATAATAATTCGAACATGACCAAGAGATTATTTCGAGTGATATCTCGTTTATTTTAAAAACAATTCTTGATCTCGAAATGTACATCGAATGATTTTCATGGAACGAAGGAGAAGAAATACTATTTTTAATCTTCATTATCCAATAAGTAAATACTAGTTGTTGACTTTGAGTCTTGGTATTTTCGACTCGTGCTACTCGTGGGACTGGTCGTTAGACAAATATTGATGGGTATAAAGTTATTCTTAGTTATTTATATTTTAAAGTTTGACATAAATAATAGTTATATATATTATATAGTGTCGTATGTGACGATTATTAAATCAAGCACATAGACGTATACACAAAAATAATTAAAAGTAAAACTTATAAAAATATAATCACATGTCTCATTATAGTTACCAAACACACGGTCACCATAAGAGTCCTTTATTAAAAAAAATCTTTTTCCTTTTATAATTTAACCTAATTAAAAAAAAAATGCTTATATACTAATTTATAATACTTCGTGATATCGTTTTACATTATTTTTTTTTATATTAACATTGTTCCAATAATTATTGCACCTCTGGGTTTGTATGGTGAACTGGTGTTTTCTCTAAATAATTTTTGCATTACTTCACTACAAAACAATAAAAATTTCTCAGAACGTTGATCTCAATCATTAATATTGCAATCGAACATTTCGAATTTATTATTTATTATTTCGAGACATCTCGCGATTATAAAATGTCTCGTTTACTAATATTTCGATTGTTAAAATCATTCGATTACTCGATTATGCCCATCACTAATTATTATACATTATTTTATCTATGGCTTTAGTACTGTTGTAATCATTGTACGTCTGTTGTTTGTCTCTACTTATTTTAATGCATTTTTCAAAATATTGTGGGTAAATAATTTTAAATTTTCATTTGAAAAATGCAAATAATTAGAGACGAACAACAGACTAGTGATGGGAATAATCGAATGAAATAATCGAATCATTCGATTACTTGAATAATCAAATCGTTTCGATTATTTTAAAAATCATTCGAATGATAAAATAATCGAATGGATCATTCGAATGATAAAATAATCGAATGAATCATTCGAATAAAATCATTCGAATGAATTAATCGAATAAAACATTCATATGATAAAAATTAGTAGGGAAAACCATGACAAAATAAACATGCATAGGCGGAACTAGACATTTTAATTAGACTGGGCCACTCATGAGAGTCATTTTGAACCTATCATACTCAAAAGAAATAAGGGTGGAGGGTGTTAGGGAACATTAATGTTTTTTATTACAATACAAATGTATAACATAGGTAATTATTGATGTTATAAATCTAAAATTGTATCACTTATAATATAAACTTAAATGTTACATGTGAAATACAGATACTAAAAATATTCAAATTTTTATCTTAAAGTTAAGACTTATAAAGTTAAACGACGTTAATATGGGACCATTCTTTTAAATTCTTCAATCACATCATTAATGTCGATATTTTTTGCCATGGTTTGTTCGATACATGGAAGCATTAAATTTTTCAAACGTCCTTGAGTCATTGTCGTCCGTAGCTTAGTTTTAATATGTGTTAGCTTCGAAAAAGCTCTTTCACGCGAAGCACTTGTGACTGGTATGACAGAGAAACCTTTTAATACTTTTCTATGCTGAAAAAAAATGGTCTCAATACCTTTTTCTCGTAACCATTTTAACCAAAATGCACTGTCTTTATTAGTAAGAATATTATCTTTGTTTCGTGCCTTCAAAAGATGTATTTCACTTACAAATTCGTCTTTTGATAAATCAAATTTATTTGTCAATAAATTAATGTCATCTTTGCTCAATTCAAATTTCAACATTTTCCCCACTCCAGTAATGATTGAAGTGGTTTCTTGATTGAAACGTTCGTCAATTCCTTGTACTAACGAATCAATCAATGGATACATTGTAGTAACTCGGATTTCCTCTTTCTTGGTCTCAAATACAAACTGATTTTTCCAATTTTCATCTCTTCGTGCAGGCAGTTTTCAAGGTCTGACTGATGGTATGTTTATGCCATGTTCTTCACAAATTTGCTGACTTTGATCATAAATATCATCATAAAACAAACTATCGGAACGCATATTTTCTATTGTCAAACGAAGATACTTAATCTCCTCCAAAGCTGTCAAAATACTTAATCCGGGATCTTGAAGTACTCTACTCACTTTTACAATCAACTGTAGAATAGGATGCATCAGTTCGAGACAAATAATAAAATTAAAATTTAAGCATTGGGAAATAATACCCTTTCCTTTAGCTTTTATTTCTGGTTGCTTAGTTGAATAATTTATTTCATTAACTGCCTGAATTATAACCGAGAAGTTGTCTCGAATTGCTGTAACAGCTTCTGCCCTACAAGCCCATCTAGTTGTCGAAAGGGATTTTAATGTCTTTAATTTTACACCAACACTTTTTTGAATTTTTTCAAAAATCGCGTGTCTAGATGGACTGCCTTCAATAAAATTGTATATTATTTGAACAGTTCCAAAAAAATCAAAAATCATACTATTCTCTTTACGCGAAATGCAAGAATCTACAAGTACAAGGTTTAAGCAATGAGCAAAACAGTGTACGCCTAATATTTTAGAGTTTTTTTCTTTACATAGGGACTGAACTCCAGAAATATGACCTGCCATTGCGGCTGCACCGTCGAAACAAAGGGAAGAAACGGAGAGCCAATTGAGTTGTAACTTATGGACTATTATATTTAAAACATTAAAAATGGATGGTGCATCAGTAGTTTCTAGACGCTCCAGAGAGATGAATAATTCGATAGGTTTATTTTCTACATCATCAAAATATCTTACTACGATTGCCATTTGCTCAATGTGACCACAGTCACTGGTCTCATCAGCCATAACTGCAATCTGTTGACCATTTAACCTCTTGCATATTTCTTGAAATATCACATTATGAACTGAGGCTATTAATTCATTTTGAATCTTACCGCTCAAATATTGTGCGTTCTTAGGCCCATGTTCTAAATGATTTTTTATAATAGGATCGTATCGTTTGAGTAGATCTACGATTTCTAAAAATAGTCCTTTATTCACACTATCTTCATGCTCAAGATGTCCTCTGAATGAACTTCCGCTTTTGGTTAATAGAATTATAACATCAATTAAACGTTTGATGATTTCCCGGTTTTCTAAACGTATTTTTTCACGAGTTGCTAATGTGATTTATTTTTGTTTATCCAACTTAACATCAATGGGAATTCCTTTTTTCAAATGTTCCCACGACATCGCACTATCAATATGACATTGTGACTTTTCGTGTAGTCTAAAAGCTTCAGTGGCACCTTTCCAATTATTAAAACCTTTCTTTATAAACGATTTATCGATATGACCTTTTTTAATTATATTATTCGAAGAGTATGCTCGACAACAAAAACAAAATGCTGCGTTTATACTTTCACTGTATTCTAACCATTTAAAAGTTTCGTACCATGATTTTTGAAAAGAACGAAATCGATCCCCGAATTTTACTCTTGGATAAAGAGATAAATGGACTTGGCACGGCCCTTTAAGTAATTTTGAGTTTCTTTCTAAACGATCAGATGGTAATGGTAAAGCTGGGTCATTAAGATCGATGAAAACTGTATGCAACTTCAAATTTTCGGATTTCAAATGATCAGAGGGCAATGCAATTGCTGTGGTATTTTGAATATCAACAGTTTTTAAATTGGAATTTACTGATTCCTTATTTGGACTTTTTCGGATAATATATCTAAAAATCAACCAATATATAGATTTTAGAATATATGCCTGTCCAAAACAATTCTGTATATTATTAAACAATTTATAAAAATTTTTTATATTGTAAGATGTGCAAGATTAGAATCAATATTAATTTATAACATTTTATAACAAGTGCGCGGATTTTTATATAATAAAAAAGTCAAAATATGTAAATATTATGTTCTTATTTTTAGCAAAATATGTATTCAAAAACATAAAATATTTTAAAAAAATAGGTGGGCAAATGGGTGTCGCTCTGCTTTGCAATAGGTTACAAGTGGGTCACTGTAATGTATGGTATTAAATTTGAATTCAATGATATATCATTGTATAAGAAAAACGATTCTGAGCGAAGACGGTCAGTCAGTCTATATTATATATATTATATATATACATATTATATTAAAGACTCTATAATATCTATATACCAACAAATAATATTTTTAGATTTTTTGTTTACAGTAGGAGTTATTTATGAGAATCTTTGTTTTACATTTTCAATCCTTAATTATAAATATTGAACATTTTATAATTTTTTAATTACAATGATTCATTTTTAAAAAGTTTTTGTGGAAGTTATTTAGTATTTATTGTTAGCGTTTATTTTGGAATGTTCGACGGAGCACTTAAGGTCCGGTCAAACAGAAAGCGGACTGTCCGCGCGGCCAGGCCGCCGGTCCGTCGCGGACCGTGTGCACTATTTAAATGCATCACGCTGGTTAAACAGACGGCGGTCTACCGCGGCGGACTATACTAGTCCGCCGCGGACAAACAGGCTGTTGTATTTTTTCACAAAATTCGCGGCGGACTCGAATAAAATATATAGATAATATAATAATAATATTCTAATAAATATACTATACTAGTCAAGTATAATATTATAAGAATCAAAATTATCTACGATAATATATATTATTACCTTATCTACGATATTTATAACAATATTGAAATAACTTGTTTATTTATATATTATTACCTTATCTACGATATTTATAACAATATTGAAATAACTTGTTTTGATACGAGAAATGAAGAAAATATATAGTATTGTGGTATAAGCTATAAATTGAAATAAAGTACTTCATTCATTTTAAAACTGTACACCGAAAAAGAACGATGGCCGATGAAACGGAACGATTGATTGATCTTGTACGAGAATGCGTTTATTTATATGATACAAGTCATCCAGATTATAAAGATGCAGTTAAAAAAATAGAAAAATGGACAGATATTGCACATAAACTTAATCTAAGCAGTAAGTTACAAACGATATTATATTTTTATTTATTATTTTAAAATAAAATGAAAAATATAAATATTATAATAAATACAATATAAATATAAGTTCGTAAAATGTTATATATTATGAATCATTGACTTAAATAATTAAAGTAGTGTACGAAATGGTTTCGCACAGCTTGAGCCATATCACTTGATCTTTCTCTTAATCGAGTAGAGGTTGAAAAAGCATTGGAAGTTTGATTTATGATGTCCTCTGTTGATTCTCTCTCATCAGTAGTGCCATTTGCGGTAGTTCTAATAAAATTGTGAAGGCAACATGCGGCTTTGATAACGTGAACAGCAGTTTCAACATCACACTCAATAGGCCTAAAAAATACACGCCACTTTTGGGCTAAAATCCCAAAAGCATTTTCAACGACTCGTCGAGCTCTGCAATGCCGTTTGTTATAATTTTTTTTTTCTAGATTTTCAACAATTGCTTTTCTTGGGAAAGGACGCATTAAATATGTTTGTAACTTAAATCCTTCATCACCTACAAACACATGCGGGACAGGGGTATCCGTCCCAGGTAAGGGTTTTGGTGGCAAAATTGTTTTATTATCAACAAATTCACGATAGAACGAAGAATTCTCGAATATTGCACTATCACTGTGTCGTCCATAGCTACCAATATCAACAATTATAAAATTATAGTAAGGATCAACTATGGCCAATAGTACAATTGAAAAATAATTTTTATAGCAAAAATAACTTGTACCACTTTTATTAGGGCATTTGATTTCTACATGCTTGCCATCAATGCTCCCTATGCAATTGGGAAAGTTCCATCGTTCTTTAAATCCAATTTCAGATTTTCTCCACGTATCTTCAGTGGGAGTGACCAAATACATTGGCTGTAGAACATTCCATATTTCCATACACACCTCTTTAACTATGCTGGAAACTGTTGTTCGCCCAACACGAAATGAGAAAGAAATTGTATGATGGGAATCTCCTGTGGCCAAATACCTATAACAAATTAATACATATAACTACCCAATTCAGACCCCTAATAATAATAAACAACAATAAACAAATAAAAATGTGCATATAAAAATAAAAACTATCGAAAACTTAAAAACTTTTCTTTAAAACTGATTGATTCGTTTTCTTTAGCTGAAGCTGTGAAGCTAAAATGGAAAAATTTGAGGGATTCATATGTGAAGTATCTTAAATTCTTGAAGGGAACAACTGGTTCGGCAAAAAAATTCAAAAATTGGCCTTGGGCAATGCATTTAGAGTTTCTTCGAGATACAGTTACACCACGACCAACTGTGTCAAATATACCTCAGTCAAGTGAAAGAGTTGTTCATGAGGAAGATGATAGTAACGAGGACGGTTGGGTATCAGAGGACGGTAATCAAATGCCACCACCTCCGAAAAAATTCAAGTCAAAAGTCAGTTCGGACGTTGATAGTGTCATAAACTATCTTGAAAATAAAAAAGAACTAAAACAAAAAAATAACCTCGACCGTATCGACAACCTTTTTTTGAGTTATGCAGAGACATTTAAAAAATTTTCTCCAAGAACACAGGCTGTTATGAAAATGGAGATGGCTCAAATGTTTGGCCGAGCTGAACTTCGAGAAATCGATGCTCAAAATCAATTCTCTCCATCAAATTCAAGTAGTTCATCATGGCAAATGAACCAAACCTATAATAACAATTCATCCGGAGAAACAAGTAATATTTATTCTACAAACAGGCCACTGCAGGAATTTAATTCAACTTCAGATTCGGCAAAAGAATGGTATGAACACTTCGCAACTTAATTTATTATTTTGATATAAATATATAATTTAAAATGTAAAATGTAGTAAAAAATTATTTAATAAATAAATACTGTTAGAAAATAACGATTATTTTTACTTACCTCAAACAAATTGCTAACCTTTCCTTTGTCCCTATGGGTTTCCTCCAATTAGTAGTCTGTTTCGATATTTTATTTTCTAAAAGAGTATGTAAATTCTCAAACTGTTCTCGAGACATTCGAAAATATGTAAAAAATCGGTCTTCAAAAGAACTCAATTCACTGCACAGTCGGTGAAACTCGCCGAATTCTTTCCTTTTTTGGTTTATTTCGTGTACCCATTTTCTTTTTTTTCTTCTTGCTTGACTTAAGGCAAGTAGAAGTAGCAATTCTTCTTCGTCGGAAGAACTACTTGACATTTTGTAATATTAAAACAGAAAAGTGAAAAAGTAAAAATAAAAAATAACTAGCAGTACACTTTAGTGCAGTTTTCAAACTGGTTCGCTCAAATAGTCCGCATTCTGTTTGACTATCAGCGAACGGGCGGACTAGTACGCGGCGGACCGGCGGCCTGGCCGCGCGGACAGTCCGCTTTCTGTTTGACCGGACCTTTATCGGACCTCTGAGATTATTGATTCGATAACGATCGGATGTTTTCGCCGAATGTTCTAGAATCGACGATTATTATAAATATAAAGAGCACTAATATATGTGTGTTAGTGTGCGAGTCGAGTCAGTCGGTACTTTTTGTCAAAAGTGCGTCCCCCGCGGGTTTTTTTTTTTTTTTTCTGTAAGATTGGAAAGTACTTGAATAAAATAAAGTTATATGTAATTTTATATAATTATTCGTTTAAATTAATTATGTAAAAATCATCATACACCACTCGCAATTTTATCTTGCCAACATTATATAGTATTTACTATTTAGGTACTTGGCTACATGGGCCCTATATTCTATATTTTCTTGCACACCCACTAATATACATATACACCAAGTTGTGGCACTGCGAATTTCCATATATTATATCGAAGTACATTTGGTTTGAAAACTAATAAGTAGATAATAAATACCTACCTAGATCTTACATGTAGTAATGCTTTAGTATACAATTAATTAAATTTAACACTTAAAAATAAATATAAAATTAATAATTTACTTGTCCATTTTGCTAACCAAGCATCTGTATCCTCAGTCCGTTCACCAGTAGGTATGGTCGTCAAATAAACAAAAAATATTAAACTAATAACTATATAATGTCTATATTTGGATTATTCGATAAACGATTGACGATTAGGAAATTTAAACACAATAATAGAAAAAAAGATAAAACCCGTACTGAACGTATGGACAATGAAAATAATATGGCGAGACTCTCAAAATGACATTTTCTAAAAATAAATATCAATAATTTAAAAACCTTTGATAATGACTTGATTTCGATGGCCAGTTGTAATACTACTAAATATATTTTTAATATTTGAACTACTCTATTTATTACGTACAGTTAATTTCTCAATTTTCTTTTGCATTAATACCTAATTTTTTTATTACAATTAAAATAATATATACTTAGCAAATGTTTACATTAACACGGAACCAATTAGCCTGGGCCATGTTTAAAACATGTGATGGTAAAAATAATCGAATGCTTTTCTTATCTCACTACCTGTTTACTAAAACTGATCGTGAAACTAACGTGGGATTAAGAAACACCGGATGTATTCATAACAGATGTTCTTAAAATAAAAAAATATATTTAAAATAATTAATTCTGATGAAAAGTGGCAATAATTGTAATAATTGTTTGTAATAAATGGTAATGTGTATAAATATTTGGATTGAAAATGCATTTTATATTTTCACACTTATAAATAAGCATTTGATTATTTATATGACCAGTTCAAGCAATGGAAATTATAAACCATAAACACTCGATTATTTTTATTTCAACCATTTACTAATCATTCGATTATTATTATTTCAACTAGGTATTTACTAATCATTTGATTATTTTGTTTTTCGACTACTAATTATTCGATTATTTTTTTTCAGTTACTAATCATTCGATTATTCGATTATTTTTGTTTTCGATTACTAATCATTCGATTATTAAAATCATTCGATTATTCCCATCACTACAACAGATATAGGTACAATGATTACAATAGTACTAAAACCATAGATAAAATAATGTACAATAATATTTCAAGCGTGATTTACCGTAAAGAAGGGAGTACAATAATTTTTTTTTTTGAAAGTGGTTTATCTGCAGGGAGTCCATTTGCGTATCACTTTAAGATTTAAAGGCCTCTATATTACAGTAACTTCATGACTCAGCCACGGCTTATAATCTAACAGAAATACCGACGGCTTATCAGTGATTTGCATTTTTTTGATTAATTTTTTTTTTTGTGGTGGCTATGCCACACTGTTCCTATGCAGAATTGTGGCATTAGCATTGATGTAACAGTGAAAACGTGTTTGCGGTTATAACGACCGGTCTTTTCCTCTCATTTAATTAATTGTTTTTGAAATATATTATTATTTATTTTACATTTGAACTGTGGAAGATTATTGTTTATCTGTTCACGTTTCAGGCCGCTGTCAAAACATTTCGGAAATAACCGTACGTATTTTATATTATCAGGTCGAGGTGGAAAGTTCAGTTAAATTTAAAGAAAAATGTATTAGTTCACATAGTTCACAAGTTTTAATCATTCATATAGTTTGATTTCGCAAACGAACAGCAATAGTAACATTAATATAAATATGAAGCAAATTTTGCAAACAGTTGTCTTGGGATTTTGAACAACAAACTAAGTAGTAAATTATTTATTTATTCATATGGCAAAAAAACAGAAAACAAGTAATAATATTTATAGTAACAATTAATAGAATAGAACATCAATAAAGGCTATATCAGCTAGACAATTAGTGTAACAATAAGAATATGCATTATAACAATAATAAAAATGTATACTTTATACTTTATACTATATACTTTTGGCAGATGCCTAAAATTTAAAGTCAAGGTTTTGAATCCATTCAATAGCTTCTGGGGAAGCGTTGAACATATCTTCAGGTTCACCATTAAATTTCCTGATTGGACATTTGGTTAGTATGTGCGATATAGTCTGGTATGGGTTGCTACATTTGCAGTTGGGGTTGGCTCTGCGTTTCATTTGTGCATCAGGTATCCACATCTACCATGTCCTGTGCGGAGGAGATTTAGGGTAGTCCATTCTTTCCTGGGAAGATTATGTCCAGAAGGCTAGTCAGTAGGTTAAATAGATTATTTTTACAATAGATTAGTAAAAACATATACATAAAAAATTAAAATGTATAAAATGGATTTAGCCAGGAAAATAATTAAGATAGAAAAAAAACGTTAAGTTCCTTATATATACAAATACTTGTAGAAATATTCAATGCATATAGACTGAGAATATCATCTATAGGAGAGGATATAGAATACAAAATTATAATTGCTTTGATAATGAAAAACGTGGGCGACTGAGCATTCATTAATTCACTTAGGCGAGGAAGTAAATCATCAACTATGTCATACACATTGAATTTCATTACTGATGATCTCAATAATGAGTGTTAGTTAATGAAATATGAAGGAGGTGAATGCATACTTGGTTAGAGTCTGTGCCCTGTAAGACAGTAGTAAATAATAAAGACATAATATGAAGTTCATAAACTACTTTACAATTAACACAATGCTACAGATTTATTTTTTAATCTGTGAACTGTTAGGTTACATTTACTGAAACAGTTCAGACATTTTTATTTGAACTACTTGTTCAAGAACTTAACTCTATTATCTGATAAGAGTAGGTTTTAATATATTATGTTATTTGGAAATTTGGTATAATAAAAATAATAAAATAATAAAAATATAATATTAGGTAAATAATCTAATTTAATGTCTTTAAGAAACATCATTATATTTAATTCCTATAAATGGGGAGAAAAAATTTATGAAATTTATATTTGGAATCAAATTAATCATCATAAAAAAATTTTTTCTAGTATTTGCAATGGAACAAGATCTAATTGGTTCATCAGAATCTAACAAAAATAATCAGCCACCAGCTGTAAATGAATGGAGTCAAACAACTAATAATGATAATTTCGAACAAACTTTGGTTGAAAAATTAAATGATTCCAGTATAAATGATAATTCAAGTGCTAAAAGGCATGATGGTCATATCAATTTCACTAACAACGAAGATACACAAAATCTTTGGAATAATCAATATGAATCAAATGATAATCAGGGAAATAAGGATAACTCAGGATATAGAAGAGGAGGGAGAGGAGGGTTTAATAAATCAAACCACAGCAATAGTTCAATTGAAAAATCATGGGGCTATGATATTTCCAATAATTTTCAAAGTAATAGTGGACATACACGAGGTCATGGCCGTGGTCGAAATTTTACAAAAAAATTTAATGAAGAAAACAATTCATTTGGAGATGACTATAATACTAGTTTTAACAACCAAAATGTTAATACTGCTACAGGCTACAGAGGACGAGGACGAGGACGAGGACGAGGAGGTCATCGAGGTAGAGGAGGAAGGTTTAACGAAAACTTTGGTAGCTTCAATGAAATTAATGCAGATGGATCAAAAATAAAAGAAAACAAACATAGTGTACCATATATTCCACCAGATATTGAAAACGATGAATCAATTGCTGGAATTGAGGCAGGTCTTAACTTTGATAAGTATGAAACAATTGAAGTAAAAGTGAGCGGAATCAACCCACCAAAAAGTGTGACATCGTTTCATAGTTCTGGTCTGCGAGAAGTTTTATTAGAAAACTTATCTTTGAATAATTTTTCTACATCAACTCCAATTCAAAATTATTCTATACCTATTGTCATTGCTGGAAGAGATTTGATGGCCAGTGCTCAGACTGGTTCTGGAAAAACTGTAAATTTATTTGATTTCTTTAATATTTCAAATTAAAAAAATATAATTGTTATTTTAGGCAGCATTTGTACTACCTATTTTACATAATTTATTGAAAAACCCCACATCGTTAATTTATGATGAAAATCATTGTGAGCCTCATGTTGTGATTATGGCACCTACAAGAGAATTAGTTGTCCAGATTTGTGAATGTGTTTGGAAATTTAGTAAAGGAACTGATATCAGAAATGGATTATTGTATGGAGGTACATCTTCTGGTCACCAAAAATCTAAAATTCTACAGGTTATAAAAACAATTTAAAAATTAAAGCTTTAAAAAAAAATGTCTGCTTTTAATGTTTTTAACTAAATTTAGACTTCTTTTGTTTAGCGAGGAGTTCATATTTTGACTGCTACTCCTGGACGCTTGAATGATTTTGTCGAAAAAGGTATTGTCACTTTCTCGTCAATTAAATTCTTTGTTTTAGATGAAGCTGATAGAATGTTAGATATGGGCTTTAAACCAGATATAGAACGAGTATTGAAACACCCAACTATGCCTCCTAATGTAAGTTTTATGTAATTTAAATATCAAAAAATAAATTAAAAAGGAAAAAATTAACACATTTTGTACAGTCAAATACAGTAATGCACAACTTTCTTAAGAACTAGGAAGCTAAGTAAAGATTTTGCCTAGGTTGGGTGTTTAATATTAAATTAATACAAGTTTTCCTCCATACTTTACATTTTGATAAATGAGCACTTAATTAGCAAAATAAATTCATAAAATATATTTTTATTGATTTCTTATTTTTTCTTATTAATTTAATTGGCTAGAATATACATTTAATTTTGTTAAGTTATATTTGTCTAAAATAAAATAAGTGTTGAGCAAATATTTTTGACAAATTCAGTATAGTTCTAATATAATGAAAGGCAATAAAAGAATTTTTTGATATTTATAAAATAACTATAATATGTATTATTATAAAAACTATTTATTATTTTATTTGTGTCATTTTTAGGATATGAGACAAACATTAATGTTTTCAGCTACATTTGCAAGCGAAATTCAATATATGGCAAAATCTTACTTAAAACCAGATTACATATTTGTAGCCGTTGGTGAAATAGGAGGAGCTTGTAAAGATGTAGTACAAACTATATTACAAGTTGGGAAGTTTAACAAAAAGGAAACATTACTTAATTTATTAAAAGAAATGGGTATGATTTTATATTTAATATGTATATAATTATTAGTGTTGAGTGAGTATTGTTTTTAAATGTCGAGTACTAGAGAAAGAAAACGAATACACATATATTTACGAGTACAAATTTTTTCCAAACTCGAGTACTTACCCAATTTTAAAATACATAATAATAATTACATTTTAATTAATCTCAACCAATTAATTTCTAATATATTAAAGTTTTAACTTATTGTTTAATTTTTGTTATTTATTTAGTCTACAATATAGTATAATATTAAAATCAATAGTAAAACAGAATTTATATTTAAATATTTAATTACCTTATAATTGAATCCACTTTACACCGTATAAGCTGTTATATAACTTATTTACATAAAAACAAAAATATTTACATATTTATAAAATCGTGTACTTCTGTTAAACTAAAGCAGTAATACGATAACTAAGAAAAAAGTTTAAAATTAATTAACCATCACGCCAGACTCGAAGTAATCGAATAACAGCAAAGAAAATATATTTAGTAGTGGTGACTGGTGGTTAATGTACGCGTTGTTGGTTGATGGTATTTACCAAACTGTACACAAATTCATTAATCCGTTATTACTATAATAGTGAGATATTAAAGCAATAATGTTAATATACATATACCATCAACATTCCTGGTATTCTTATCTGAAATATTTGTCTCCCAGTTATTTATAGTTTTAACATTAATTTTTCAATAAAATTGTGAAATAAACTCTAGTGCATTGAGGTACTCGTTTCTACGAATGTAAAACAATTTTTTAGTTGAGACGAGTTCTCAAAATTTTTCAAAAATCTAGTCTCACCTAATTTTAATAACTATAAATAGTAGTATTTGTAATCAATAATAATAATTTATAAATATTAAATTATATAGAACTTATTAGCTTTTTTACTAAAATATAGTTTAATGTTATTGTCATAGATGATTGTCAAGGTACAATAGTATTTGTTGAACATAAAAGGACTGCAGATTATACTGCTGCTTATCTAAGTGAATTGGATTTTCCAACTACAAGTATTCATGGTGATCGTGAACAACCTGAACGGGAATTAGCTTTGAATGATTTAAAAAAACAAAAAATGAAAGTTCTAGTGGCTACTGCTGTTGCTGCTCGAGGATTAGGTATTTACTTAGAAATTTAAGTTCTTAACCTTCACATGGTCAGGAGAAAAACATTTTTAATTTAAATTTTTTATTAGATTCTTAGAAAGAAATGTAATGGTTCTACCATTAATTTATTTTTTTGTCTGAGTATTCAAATTCAACTTGATAGAATGCTATGATTATAACTAGAGACCGGAATTATATTTATTTGCATATTTATTTATTTTTGATTCTATGCAGTCAAATGGAGGTTTGAAATCTTTACAAATCGTAAAACGAGTAAATTAATGTCAAAAGTTAATTTTTGCCTATTTTAGAATATTTTAAGATAAAAGAATATTTCGTATATTAAAGAATCTTCTTCTTCTTCTTCTTCTACTTCGCCTTCCTCCCAACTATTTGGGGTCGGCCACCCTTGTCCTATACCTCCACTTTACTCGGTCAATCACATCTCCTCTGCACACACCGACAGCCCTCATGTCATTCTCCAAAGTCTCCAACCATCTCTTTTTTGGTCTTCCTCTTCCTCTTTTCCCTTCAACGTCCATCTTCATAACCACTCTTATTGCATTCGTTTCCTCTCGCCTCATCACATGCCCAAACCATCTCAGCCTATTTTCTCTCATCTTGTCATCTTGTCAATTAATTTTATAGATTTTTGATATTCATTATTGCAGTTGTGTAAATATAATATAAATGAATAAATTATTCAGGGTGTTCCTAAAATAGTCGAGGAAACTAGTGTACGAGGACTCTGGAGTGGTTAAATTAAGAATCTTTTGACATTTTTTTTTCTATCTTCAAAACCTGGATTTTATCTAATTATCTTTAGAGCATTATTTCGAATATAAAAATGAATACTTGTAGCATATTTCTTGCAAATTTCTCACGTGAATCGATATGTGTCATCGATTTTGGGCTTATTGCGCATTTTCCACGCCGAGTCACTAGGATCAAAAGATGTTGTGTGACATATCATTTGTATGATAACTCTACAAGATAAATATAGGTAAAATTGATTTGTTCTTATTTCATATATCATTTCATTAATCATATTTGATTAATTAACACTGTTTTTATTGTAAAATAATCATAATCAGACAACATTTATATGAAATTAAATAAAAACTGTATTAATTAATTAGACATGTGAAATAACAACAAACAAATTTCAACATATTTTATCTTGCAGAGTTCGCATACAAATCGATATGTCACATAAAATGTTCTGATCCTGGTGACTAGGCGTGAAAAAACGGATGACAAGTCCAAAATTAATTTCAGTGAGTTCTGTAACTTCAATTGATGTCAAACGTATTTTATACATCATAAGATTTATTGTTTTTATTAAATAAGTATTTGCTGTTACTTTTTGTCCAAAGTTAATTAATACTGAACGCCCAACCCTGATTATAAGGTGGTTGGTTTTGTGATTTCTACATTCTACAACCTTTTACATATCTTACTACGATTTGTTATAAATACATTGCATATTCGTATATCGGTTTATAATAATGATAGTGGTTTTTAATTAACAACCTTATATATATTTTATAATTATTAAAACAGCATTTTTTGCAATTTAGCAACTGTAAAATTATTTTACAATTTTTATCTTGTATTTTTTAAATATGCTCCAATAACATAAAATAAGTTTGAAATTTGAAAAAATACCATTGTATCACAGTATAATATTTATAATAATTTACACTGAATTGTATTTACCTAATTTTATTGTAAATAGATAAATTCTAATAATTTTTGAATTATTAATCCTAAGGTAAAATACATATACTTAGGTAGTTTATTTTAACTAAAAATGCATATTTTTTAGTATTTTGTGCATACATATTTAATTGCATGTTGTATAATTTTTTAGTACAATTTTTAATGCATAAACATCAGAGCTCTAAAAATAGTATTGTAACATACCATTAATATTTAATATACCTTTGAAAGCATTAATGCATTGATTTTAAGTTTTAAAAAAATTAACAGCAACAACAATCACCTGTTCTTATATTTCACTTGACTATGGAGTCTCACCCATTTTTTAATTTTACAATTTAATTTTTATTCTTTTAAGCAGAAAAAATATAAAATTACAGTTAAATTTAATTAATTTAAATTCACATTCATACCATGTGTTCTCAAAAATAGATAATCATTACATTTCAAATCGAACAAAATATATATGAAACATATTGTTTAAAGTAAAACAATTAAAATTGTATTTTTTGGTAGAAAAATAAATGTTTTTAATTATATAATTTTATAATGTGTAATATTAATAATTCTGATTGTACCATGATGCTTAAAAGGTGTGTACAAATAGGTACCCTGAAAAAATATTGCCGGTAAAATATCGTGTGACCAAAATATTGCAACAAAAATATTGTGAAGCCAATATATTGTAAAAAAAAAATACTGCCGTATATTATTACCGCGTATATTGCATTTAGCTTTATCTTATCAAATCATATTCACCTTTTATCTAGCAATGCATTCATGTATACTGGTTTTTCATTTTATAATTTCTATTTAATAATACTTCATATTGTCACTGTGACTGATGTTTATACAGTTATTATCTTCAAGGTATTTCATTATATCAATATAAACTTCCATTAATTAATATACATATTTATTTTTTTTTTTTTTTGTACTTATATAAATTTTATTAAATATTATAATTCTACTATATAATAATATGACAATATTATATGCTTGAAATATAATATTTATTTAAAATTAAATTACTATTTAATATTTAAATATACTTTACTTTAAAACATATTTATATATGTTTAAATTGCATGCTGACGATATATGAGTATATACTGGTGATATTTATTTCATACAATATAATTGTTTCGCGATATTTTAGTTGCGATATTTTGGACACGTGATATTTTACCGGTGATTTGTACAAATATTTATAATTAAAAAAGTAATGATAACTATTGAAATTGAAAGGAACATATTTTTATAATTTTTTAATTTTTTTAAATAGCTTTCATTCAGTTAATATTGGATTTAGAATAAAAGTTGATGGATCAAAATTACTAGAAAAAATTAATAAATGCAAAAACTATAATCAAATTAAGGTTACCCCTTTAAAAAAAAATTGTGTTTTGTGTATCTGCAAATTATATGCTAAAGAGAATTTATTTATAGAACGTATCCTGTTTTTATGAATACATGGTGTATAAAAAGTAAATAAAATCCTAATTCTAAAAATTGCATTGAAATTTTATTTAAAACAATAGTATAATTATTCTATTTTCTACGATATACTGAAGGTTAATAAAACTAAATGTAATGATTTTATTATTGTATAATTTAATTTTCTTTCGTAGATATAAAAGGTATAAATCATGTTGTAAACTTTGATCTGCCAAAAACAATTGATGAATATGTTCATCGCATTGGGCGTACGGGTAGATTAGGAAATGCAGGTAAAGCTATTTCATTTTTTGACCCTGAAGTGGATGGACGGCTGGCTCCTGAATTAATTAGAATCCTCTCTCAAGTAAGTTAAAATTATAGTGCTAAATAACTTAATTAAATGTACAGTTAGTTAGATTTATTTTATGGTTCATTAATTAAATTGAAAAAGGAAATATTTATAAATTATTCATATTTATTTATAGACCACTTAATAATTTCATATATGTAATATATTTTAATTTATAAACTTATATTATAGGCGGAGCAAGAAATCCCATCATGGCTAAATGATGCTGCTGCACATATAAGTGCTACTCCAGTTTCTGATGATTTCAATGATATAAGAACGGTAAGTGTAAATATGAATATTATTATTTGGTATTTACTATTCAAATTAATATTATTTTTTATATATATCACAAAGTTATTTAATTATTAATATTATTTCTGTTATAATTTTATTACCAACTCTACAAATATTTGACTTAAATATGTTTTAAATTATAAATTATGTTATAAAATTGGTTTAAATGTTGTACTTATATTATTTATATTTATTTTAGAATGTTAAAGTAACTTCTGAATTGGTTGCTACTGAAGAAGAAGAATGCTGGTAGACTACTTGTTCACAATTTAAATGTATATATTTATTACTTTTATACAATATACATGTCAAAAATAACAAATAAATAAACACAATATTTTATAATATTATTATTTTTTATTCATATGGCATATTATTTATGTAGTATTATAATAAAATAAATTAGTATAAAAGGTAGATTTTAGAATTTAGGAATTATTGTACTTTTGATGTTTGAAATATGCAATCGGTTAATTTTCTATTATGTTTTTACATATATTCCTTTGTAAATTGCTACCCATTATTAATAAATTAAATAATATGCAATACAGTTTTAATTTAATATGAAAAATATATTAATATTTTAAATTATAAAAAATAAAGAAATTTGTTTACAGGGTTGAAGTGAGAATTTATATAATTTCTTTAGTTAAATATTTATTTTAATGGCAACGCAAGATGGGTCAAAATATAGAATTTCTAAGTAGGTATGACTTCTTGCCTGATCTGTTAGTTTGTTAATTTACCTTTACTAAGGAATGCATTTGATTTGTATATTAAATAATTACTAGATATATTATAATATACAACCTCATTGCTTAAAAAACACAAAATACTCTTATAAATAAACAATACATTTAGTATTAACTTGTATAGTAATCATTGTTTTCACTGTGTTGTGAACAAATAATAACTATAATATAGTATAATAATATACTATATAATATAGTAATATAGTAGTAATAAATACAAAATAACCAAAATTGATAATTTATAATAATTGATGATAAAAAATGTATGTACGAGTGTATATATTACTAGCTGACCCATTGTTGGCCTTGTACTTAAAGAGCCCCAGATATATTTCATTATATATTATTATTCTGCGTATATATATTTACTTATTCATGTAAAATTAATAATTTTCACATTAAAATTTATAATATTGTAATAACTTTTTATTAATATAAAATATTTTTTGTTAGTCAGAATAATAAATAATATAATATGAGTCCAAGTATAAAGTGTTTAGAGGGCCCATTGTGATAATCATCCCCTGTTCATTTATTATTTAGAAAACAATTTTTCATATGGAATGATCAAAAACACTCATACAATTGTTAAGATTCTTAAACTAATAAGTGATATTTTTTAAAAAATATTACAATTAAATATAATGTTTTATATATTATTTAATAGGTAATAATAAAAATAAAAATAAATTGTATTGCATTGAGCAAAAAAATTTAGTTACCTAGATGATATTTTTTAATATTTTTTAAATTATATAGTTATATTAAATTATTATTGTTAAGCATTATCTTTGAAAATTATATTAATTTTATTGTATAAATACAACAATATATAAAGTCACATGGGAAATTTGATTATTTACTTACAATTATGTAATATTAAAGGAACACTAATTGTTTATTTGAGTATTTCATTTTCTCACAAAAAAAAAAAAAAAAAGTTATTACATTTATATTTTCATTATCTAATCATTTGATTAATTATACTTATATATCAATCAGGGGCGCCGGAACGATTTTTTTGCTGTGGGGGCAAAATATTTCAAGCTTTTTTCTAGAGGGCATAGGAGCAAAATAGGGGTATTTATTTTTTGGGGCTTTATCTCCATCCCCTCCCCAATTTTTACAGCACCTATGCCAAAGAAATGTGTACATGTGAATGGTCGATTTCAAATGAGAACATACCGGTCTTGCGACCGATTTTCGTTCGGTGGCGCGCACCCCTCACCAAATATCGCCGATCGTAACGAGCGCACTTTTGCCGTCAGCTAATTATAAAGCATATACAGCCGGTGCCAAATAGCAGGACTAGAATATTATACATGTTGACTTACGCTAGATGCAAATCGCGGCACACGTTTTGTATTCTTAAAAATTTATTATAAGCAATTCAATAGAAACCGCTGTATGCATATCGGACAATTTTTATCGGTGATCGTCGCGCAAATCGACGTCTCGTTTCGGTGAAAATTGGTAAAATTGGCCTCGGGTATGCACGAGAGCGGTATGTTCTTTTTTGAAACGGAGTATACATAGGTATAATATTTTTTTCTTATAAATATTTATTAAACAAATTCAAATCATGTAGGTATAAAAATTGTAGGCAAAACAAAATTTATCAACAATACAAATTACAGTTGTAATTAACTTTTTCATATACACAGTTTCTTTATTGTACAATCTTTAAACAAAAATAACATAACTATATTTTATTAAACAATATTAATAAATATAATATACAGTTTATTTTTTAAAGAATAATTTACATTTTGCCAATTACATTTTTTCTCTCTGCTGTAAGTATAGCTAATGAACTCTTTTAGTATATCATCCAAGGAAATTTCATAGAAAATAGTTTGGTTTAAGTGTAATAGTAATAAATGAGTCAAACGCTTTTGACTCGGAGTTGAACGTGTATAGGTTTTTAAACACCTGAGCCCACTAAATGACCTCTCTGGTGTAGCTGATGCTGCAGGTATTGTGTATAATAAGTCGTTCAACTTGATTCATCAATTGACGTGAAGTTTCTGGAAACATTTAAATAATATTTTAAATATTTCAATGATATCTTTTATTATTGTTGAGGGATTATCAGAATTTAAAATATTGTGAAGCATTATTAACTGAGCAGCTAATTGATATTCCTTAAAATCAGTTACCTACGTGAATACTGAGTAATTTTTTTTATTACACTTAGTTCAATTTTTTCTCTTTTGATTGTGCGTATCAAAATAGTTTCCATTTATACTGCATTGCCTAACCCAGACTGAGTGAATCTTTCATTTAATTCGTTCAACAAACAATCAATTTTATATAACCAGACATAGTTGCCGCTCCATTAAAACAAAGTCCTATAACATTTTCAGAACTAAGACACATACGTGTCAATAAATCATTGACGCAAGAAAATATACTTCGGCATTTCCACTTGGAGGATTATACATACCCACAAAAATTTCGTTTATACTTAAAGAAATATCTGTAGCGCCATCAGCCATAATAGCCATTAATGGACTTTTTAGAACTGAATTTTTAATCTTTCGCAAAACAAAATGCGCCATAGTTTCAAATAACTCATTTTGAATATACCCACTTAACCAATTGTTTTGTTTTTCAAGCAAAATTTTTAGTGCAGGATTTTCAAGTGAACGCTCTAGCACATAATAAATAAATTAAGTTTCCAGAGTCCCATGTACCGCCACGAATAACTTGACAACTACGAGCTAATTAACGAATACAGCTTATAACAATTTTAAATACTGTATGAGCTTCTTTTTGTTCATTTAAAAAACTGTTTAGTAATTAAAGATATACTAGGACGAGAGTTTTTACGAAAATTTAAATATTCTATGGTTTTCACTTTTTTCATGTATAGAAAACCGCTCAGTGCCTTTTTTCCAATTTTGAAAACCAATATCAATAAACGGTTCTTGCCCTTGAATTTTTATTTTTGTTTTAGATTCTGAACAGAGTGATGGAATCTATTGGTTTCACAATGATGTGTGTTTTTTTTTTTTTTTTTTTTGTGTCTGACGACACCTTTTTTTGGCAGTAAAAATGCTTCGATTTGCTTATGTAGCAACTTTTCTGAAAGGAAAGTGAATCTAGTTGGTACTTTGGGAGGTCAAAAGTAAAAAATTTTCAATATTTTTTAAATGCGACGGGAAAAACTCTAAAAAAATAAGGGAAAAACGGGAGTTTTTACGCAAAACCAGTTTTCGACAAAATCAAATTTTTTATTTTGCTATAACTCAAAAACTAATCGATGTAAATACTTGATTTTCACCAAATGTTAAGATTAGTGTTCTCTATACACCGTTAAATTTTCAAAGTATTTTGACTTTTATTGAGCTATTTATAGACAATTGAAATTTTCAATTTTTTTAAGTATTTTTTTTTAAAATAACGATTAAATTTTTTTGGCCGGCCAGAAAATCTTGAAAATTTAATACAAGGTTTCGTATAAGTTGTTCCTTAACTGATAAAAAAAAATCTAAAATCATAAGTCACAATTTTTTTTTATAAGTGCTCAAAGTTCCAAATTATACGAAATATGTAAAAATTGCGAAAATTTGCAAGGTATTTTGTAGATAAAAATTCATAAAATTTTTTCTGTTCATACTTAAGGTTCAAAATTTTCACACTAGGTTATCTATAAGCTACTCTAAAAAAATCTTTAAAAAAATTTCTACCGGACTTAGAGGAAAAAATTTTATGACTTTGAAATTTAAATATTTACGAAATTGCTTAAAATAGCGATTTATTCTCAAACGATTTGTTATAATTGTTATAATTCAAAAAGTATAAGTCGCAGATTTTTGAAATTTCTACCAGCTGTTAAGATTGGTATTTCCTTTATGTTATATTTTTTTCAAAATATAATATTGATTTTTAAGCCACTTATAGGCATTTAAAATATTCGATTTTTTTTACATTTTATTTTTATAATCGGTGATAATTGGCTCGTACAAAATACTTGAAAATTTAATAGAAGATTCCACAGAAGTAGTTCTTAATGTCATTCAAAAATTATTAAAATCCATAGGCACAATTATTTTTTATAAGCGTTTGAACAGCGAATATTGACATAAAATTACATGTAAAATATAATATAATGTATAATATTCTAGACTGACAAATGATATCGGTTTTTTTAAAATGCTCTAACTCAAAAATGAAAAACCGCAACAACTTGAAATTTTCACCAAATCTTTATATTGACGTTTTCTATACATGGTTAAGATTTCAAAGTATTTTTTAATTTGTAAATTGATTTTAATAATTATTCTAATAAATTGATGTGAAATAAATTAATATTAATATTTTATATAATATTGTAAGGCTTGTTTGACTTAATATTCTAACATTTGATTTTGTTTGTAATTTGTAATTTAACTTTTATTCAATAATAGTTTTAAATACATTAACTAAACCCTTATTGTTAGTTTATAAAATATCTAGTTGGTATGTAGAATAACTAGTTGAAGTATATATTTATGGATTCATTCAATAAATTAACTGAAAGTACTCGTAATTCTATAAAATAACTAGTTATTCTATAGAATTACGGAATTTCATACATTAACGCTAACATATATATCTATAAGTTTTTTTCTGAAAAGCTTCCATTGTATTCAGGCCCGGCTCAAGTGGCTTTAGACACCTAGGATATAGTAAGTTTTGCCACCCCATATGCATGTAAATACTATATCAAATATTTTTTCACATAAACATTACTAAAATATAGTTAATATATTAAAATTCTGAGTTCATTATATTTATTTGTATAAAGTTAACAATTAATTAGATATATTTATAGACAAGTAAATCTACTAATTTAAATAAAACAAAACAATTTAAAAATAGCTGTATTATAATATAAAAATTAATAGAAACATAATACAAATATTAACATCGTATTAGAATTTGACTTTACTAGCTATTGCGTTAGCGAAATCAGATCAAATTCTCTCATGTCCATAATATAAGATAATTCTTTCTCGATTGAAATCATTGCATGGCCCACTAAGCGATCCTGTGACATTTGGGATCGTAAATAATTTTTAATAATTTTTAATTTTGTGAAACTTCTTTCCCCCGTGGCAGCCGTCACAGGAAGTGTTAAAAGGATTCTTAACGATATAGAATTGTTAGGAAAAAGTTTAACTAATTGTTTTAATTTTTTTTAATTTAATTAATTAATTTTGATAGAAGCATAAACACGTTAGAGCTATTGAAATTCTGCTATATATTATACTTCATAAATAATTATTGCGATTTAACGGGACAAAATAATAATAAAAGTGTAAACGCATTGGATTTTAATAAAACCGAAGAGCGTTAAATGATTAAATTACTAGTATATAGAAATCATTTAGTACAATGATACGAAATTGATTTATACGTCAGATCAATTTAAATTGATAAATAAGCTTGATATATAATAATTTTCGCCCAAAAATGTGTATCTTAAATCATAAAGATAATTATTTTAAATTTAAATAACATAAACAAATTTGATGTTAAATTTTTATAATTTATAAGAATAGATACCTGTAAAGCAATAGAAGCGTACTCGTATAATAACCGATGTTCTGAAAAAAGTCGGCAGGCAAATGAAAATAAAATCATTAAATTATCTGTAATCGTCAATCGATATTCGGTACCTATTTTTAGTCAATAGTATTCGTCAACAGTGCGTTTTGTGCAAAAGTTAAAATTGAAAACAACAAAACGCGTTGTCGTGGCCCAGACAAGACTGATTCACGAAACCGATTATAAATCGTCAAGAGAAACGTTTAAATTTGTCATACAATTGTAATTGTATTTTTATTTTTTACCGCACAGGATTTAATATAAGTAGGAACTAGTAATCTTTTTAATAATTATTTAATATACAAAAATGTTAAATGCCGCCCCTGAAAAATTTCGCCCTAGGCGTGGGCCTACGTCGCCTACCCCTTAAGCCGGGCCTGCTTGTATTAAGTTAACGTCGTCATTATTACATTACGTAAACATTTTTATATTTAATCGTACAACTCAGTTATTTAATACTAATATACTTATCAAAAATGAAGTATCATCATCAGCTTCTAAAGGCCAAGCCTTGTTGTTGTAGCCAATCATATCTGTCATATGCTATCCTCTTGAGACTTTGATAAGAGGTACAACGCATTCGTAGGAAGATTTCTTCAAAGGACTTACTTGTAGGACTTAATACTAGTTAATATTAGCTGAATCATAAATAAATTAAATAAATAATTAAGATTTATAATCAATGGCTAAACCATCATTTTCCTTTAAAATCATACTTGTGGACAAAATAATTTCCATTGAATACATTTCAGTAAATATTTGATGTGTTATGGGCCTCCATACATCATATAACATATTATGACCACATGTATATTTAGAATACTTACTGAGAATAATGATATAAACCTTGTATTAATCGTGATCATGTGTGTGTTATAAACTATTGGATAAAACTATTAAAGTATAAGTGTTAAAAGTAGATTCAGCAATAAACCGTGTACAGAATTTCCACGAATAAGGTATCATCGTATAAAGTCATATACCTATTCCTGGAAATTATCAAATTAGCAATGGCAACGAGTCCACAGTATCATAAAAAGGAATTAACCAGATAACCTTGCGCGGCATTTCTACAAAGCCAGCATCGTGTAAGGTCACACACCGATTCCTGGAAATCACCAAACAACCGGGTGCAGCTTTCCAATGACGTCAATCGAGCCATATAAAAGAGGGTCCGAATCAACTAGTGATGGTAAATTGCGATTTTTTTATAAGTAACAGTCACAACTGTGATTGCTACTTGAAAAATCACTGTGAAAGTAGCAGTGACTGCTACTTCATGTCTATCTTCATGTGTAACTTGGTGGTGTGAACATCAATATTACTATCCGTTTTTGAGTATTTTGGCACGTAAAACATTGTGTTGTCTTGGTTCTTCTGTGCCTTATGAGAGAGTGTTTTCAATGGTTGGATTAATAGTAGGGAGTTTTTGCACCACGCCGGTTAAACATTACGGTAAAAATAACGTTCGGTTAAATCAAACGTTAATATTTTTATCGTATTAGATAGAACTTTAGTTTTTGCATAACCGGTGGAATTTACTTTAACGCGAGATTTAAAACTGTTATCAAATTCAAACATTTTGTGATAATTATAGTCAAATTGTATTTTCTAATTTCTATTCTATTGTTTATTATATTTTATTTTATTCAATATGGAAGAAATGTTGGAATTGGTCTGCTTAGATGAAATGACTACTGACGATATCGAACACATTTTATTAAATGAGACCATGCTTTTAGTAGGTATGCTACATGTTCCTTTACAGTCCTTATACAAAATTGTTTATTTGAAAAGGTTAATAAATTTTTTTGGATAACAGTCCACTTTTCGTTGTTTTCGAACGGATTGTGGCACAACACTTCTCTAGAAGAATGTCTTAAGAGACATAAATCATCATCATTAGAAAATCTCAAGCGTTCTTTTTTTGTTCTCTCCATGGTTAGCAAAAGTTAACAAAAGTTATAACGGAATTGAGAATTTAAACAAATTCTTTAGACACATTTTATTTTTATCAATTGAATTATTTCAAATTTATAACAATCTCAGTAAATCGATTTCAATAACGTACACGTTAAATTATGAAAAATAACCGACTACGATAATCAAATAACTGTACCGATATTTGTTGCGCATGCGCACTAACTTATTTTGGTAAATAACGTTAACGGAGTTCAACGTTATTTTTAACCGGCGTGGTGCAAAAACTCCCTAGTAACTGATCGCCGATGCCGGTTAAAATCAAGAAAAATACAATTGTTGTTCTTAAATAATAATTCTTAAAACTTAAAATTTCATACTTTTATTCTTTACTTTTTATTTCTATAGCAATGAGAATTTTTGTTTATTTAAATTAAGGTTTATTTTATACTATACTATTCTAGAATTAAACAGCATTTATAATTCAACTGCATTCTGTGGTATTAACTTTAAACATTTAAGATTTAATGCAAAAATATAATCAGTATAAAAATTAAAAGTTATTTGTTATATTTAAACTATCTTGAATTTCATAAATTAACATAGTTTTTCAGTTTTAATCAATTAATAATCATTAATAATCATATAATATATAATGAAGCAAAAAAGAAGCAAATATATTTAATTTATACTAAAAACACAAAATAATGCAGTAACAGTATAATAATAATAGAAACAGGATGGATACAATGGTTGGACTCTTACCTAATATAATTGTATTAAATATTAATAGTAGGTTACAAAATATTAATATTTCAGTAGCAACTAGCAATCACAGTTGTGAATTGTAACTGCTGTAGTGATGTCAGCTACTTGCTAGTACTGCACTAATGCTACTTCTGAAATCGCAATTAAGAATTAACCCACCCATTTATTATATAAATATATCTATAAATATAAATATAAATATATTAATAAGTCAATGCACTTTATGTAAATGTAAAGTATGAATTATATATTTTCCATGAATAAAGATTTTGAGATATGTCTTATCTTATATCATAAAAATCATAAATTTCCAAAACAGTAATCACTAATCAGATTTGAGATTACACGGCAGTGTGACCAATTCTTCCCAAAGTAGCAATCGCTGGTATTTCAATACCCGAGTAGCAACCAGTGATTGCTACTTTAGAATCACTGTGAAAAAATCACTGTTTCATGCCATCACTATGAATTTCATCATTTCGCAATGTGACCATTATTGAGGTGATAAAAGTAGCAGTCACTGTTATCTTCATATTGGAGTAGCAGTTTGTGACTGCTATTATGAAAATCACTGTGAAAAATCACTGCTACTGCTACTTCATGCCATCACTAGAATCAACCACAAATCAGATGAGTTCTAGTCACTGAACTGCAAGCAACTTCACGTCACTCTGTTTTATGAATTGTTATAACACTTTGAATTATTTAAATAAACGTATTGTAAAAGTAAAAGTCTCACATTTTATTAAATTAAATACATCATCGACTACACAAGTTGAAATCTAGCCGGTGGCACGTAACAGATGAATAAAAAATAGCTATAAGACATGAAATGTTTTATACATTATTTTTCTATACTTTCTTTTACATTTGTGTAAAAGTATTATAAATTGAATTATAATTACAACTTTTTGATAAATTTCTTTCTTTTTTTGTAACATGTTTGCATACATATAACACCATAATTGGTTTGTTTTATTGTTTTTTTTTTCTTGAAATAAAAGCAATGTTGAAAAAGAATATTATTATTATAATGATTAAAAAGAAACAGTTATAATAAATTTAGGAAGAGGAGTTTGAGTTCAAATGAGAACAATACAATACACCGGATATGTATCTAACCTGTATTCATTTTTTTAAGTTCCGTGAGCTGGAACTGTATACAATTATGAATAATATAATGCAGTAAATATTATATGATTGTATTGTTTCACGGTCATTCGCCAATGAAATAATATTAATACATTAAACGTTCTAGTGTTTATTTATAAGTATCATGTTATGTTTTGTAGATTTTTAAACTTGGTAGAAATGAAATCCATTTTGTAAAGGTCTCAACTATTCTGAAAACCAGTTAAAATTTAATTAATTGCATTTAATTAATTAATATTAAAATTGCATATAATTTACATTATTTGGAATATATAAAATGAATATATACCTACACATCCCCTGTGGAAAGGGGCGTCAGAATATTTCTACGGTTTCCACGGTGTCGGGTTACGTGTTCGAAAATTATATGTTCGAATAAAATGTATTCAAATGAAAAGTGTTCGAAAAAGCATATGTTCGGATGAATTTTTGTTCGAATGAATTTTTGTTCGAAAACTTTGTATTTATAACTAGGAAAAGACGGTTATTTAAGACTATTTAACAATTAACATTATGGCGCGTTTCCCTCGTCGATATCGTCTCATAAAAATAACATTGAGTTTTTAAGAGTCATTGCGTACAATTTAAACTTTAACTTGAATATACATATATATACATTTATTTATTTTACTTGACGATATACCTATACATTTAATAATTTTTTTCACTATATAAATAATTAATAAATAAATAATATTTTAATATAATATGATTGTTTTTAAGAATGAGTTTAACTATTCGAACAAAAATTCATCCGAAAATATGCTTTTTCGAACACATAACCCCTCGTCGTTTACACAGCCAGTCGTAAGAGGCGATTAATGTGGTTGCGTCAGGTCGACAGCCGGTGTAAAATTATATCAAATAGAATGAGGAGTCCTTATCGATACCTAGGCGGTTTGTCCCATCTCGGATGTGCGCGGGGACAACAAGTGAGAGGAAATATTGTATCTAGAGGAGGAGGAGACCTGGATGTTGAAGTGTGTGATACCACCCGGACAGCCAGTGTGGTAGCTGTTCCACCAGTTATGTGTGCAGGTCTACCCAACACGGGTAATGTCAACGGTGTTGGGATATCACTGTTGTGCCCCGGGTTAAATCTGAGTCTAGGTATGAGGGATAGATTTAAAGTGAGAATAGGCACGTAGTATGTTGGAACGATGACAGGCAGAAGTAAAGAATTAGCAGAAGTATTGAAGAGAAGGAAAGTTAATATTTGTTGTGTACAGGAAACTAAATGGAAAGGAGAGAAAGCAAAAGAAATAGGAGAGGGCTATAAGGTAATATATTCAGGTAGGACTAGTACTAAGAATGGCGTTGGAGTAATATTGGATGATGAGATGAAAATTAAGGTAGTCGACGTAGGAAGGAAAAGTGATAGAATTATTACGGTAAAATTAGTATTCGAGGAGAAAGTATTAAACGTAGTAAGTGCGTATGCACCGTAAGTAGGATGTGAAGAAAGTGAAAAGAAATCGTTTTGGCGAGAGATGGATGAGGTGATGCAAGGAATACCAGGAAATGAGGATGCTGTGATTGGGTGTGATATGAATGGTCACGTAGGGAGTGAGAGGGTAGGGTATGAAAGAGTTCATGGAGGGTATGGTTTTGGCGAGAGGAATGAGGCTGGAGAAAAAGTTTTGGATTTTGCAGAATCGTATGAGCTTGCAGTAATCAATACATATTTTAGGAAAAGAGAAGCGCATTATATAACATACAAGAGTGGAAGAAATAGGTCGCAGATTGATTATTTTATGTGGAGGAGAGACAATATAAAAAGAGTAAAGGATTGTAAAGTAATTCCTGGAGAGAGTGTAATAACACAACATAGGTTGATGATAATGGAAGTATGGTGTAGTGGAAAAAAGATGAACAAAAGAAGGAAGACAGGGAAGGAGTTTATTATTAGGTGGTGAAAATTAATAGGAATCAAAGATAAGGAGTTTATAAAGAAATTAAAAGAAAAAGCTGTGTAGAATGTTGAGGGAGATATAAATGAGGTTTGGAGAAGGATGGCCCCTTGTATTAAGAACATAGCAAAACAGGTTGTTGGTGAAACCAAAAGTAGTTTACCAGAAGACAAGGAAACGTGGTGGTGGGATGAGGAGATTCAGAGAGTAGTAGCGAGTAAGAAAAAGAAATTTAAAGTGTGGCAGAAAAGCAGGAAGAAGGAAGATTGGATAGAGTATAAAAATGTATGTAAAATAGTGAAAAGTGCGGTGAGCAAAGCGAAGCTTAATGGGTATGATGAGTTATATGAGCGGCTAGGAACACAGGAAGGAGAAACAGGAATTTATAGACTGGCGAAGGTGAGAGAAAAGCGATCCAAGGATTTCCAAGATGTCTGGTGTATAAAAAAAGAGGATAAGAGAGTTATAACAAAAGATGAGGATATGAAAAAAAGATGGAAAGAATATTTTGAGAAATTACTGAACGAGGAGTATCCAAAAGAAGCTTTAGAGAGTATGTCATGGAATGAAGGATTGATTGGTCTAGTGGGGGAGGAGGAAGTGAGAGATGCGGTGAAGGCGATGAATAAGAAAAAAGAGGTAGGACCAGATGGAGTACCTGTAGAGGTGTGGAAAATGTTAGGAGATGTAAGCGTTGGGTGGTTGAAAATTCTTTTTAATAAGGTACTGATAGAGGGAAAAATGCCAGAAGATTGGAGAAAGAGTTTTATTGTACCAATATTTAAAGGAAAAGGAGACATACAAGAATGTGGGAGCTATAGAGGAATAAAGCTCATGAGTCATAGTATGAAGATCTAGGAAAAGATTATAGAGAAGAGGATAAGAAGTGAGACGTCGATATCAGAAAACCAGTTTGGTTTTATGCCAGGAAAATCGACAATGGAGCCATTATTTTGTGTTCGGCAATTAGTAGAGAAGTACAGAGAAAAGAATAAAATACTATGCATGATGTTTATAGATTTAGAAAAGGCGTATGACAAGGTGCCAAGGGAAGTTTTAAGGTGGTCATTAATGAGGAAAAATGTCCCAAAAATGTATGTAAATTTGATTCAGGATATGTATGAAGGGTCGAGTACTAGTGTCAAGAGTCGGTGAGGAGTATCAGAAGGTTTCAGTGTAGGAGAAGTTATGCATTAGGGTTCAGCTCTAAGCCCTTACCTGTTCTTAGTAGTAATGGATGAGGTTTCAAAGGAGATATAGGGTGAGATACTATGGTGTATGATGTTTGCGGATGATATAGTTCTGGTAGGAGAGAACCTGGAAGTTGTCAATAATAGGGTAAATGAGTGGAGGTTAGCCCTCGAAGAAAAGGGATGGAGAATTAGTAGAAATAAAACAGAGTATTTAGAGTATGATTTTGGACAAAGAGACCAAAAAGTTGAATGAATGAGGAGACCAATGACAATAGATGGTGATGTGATAGGTGAAGTTGAGAGCTTTAAATATTTAGGATCTTTTGTTCAAAAGGACGGGGGCTTTGACATGGATGAAAACATAAGATTAAGTGCGGGTGGATGAAATGGAGAGAAGCATCGGGCGTGTTATGCGATAAGAGAATTCCAATGAGGCTGAAAGGTAAATTTTATAAAAGTGTAGTGAGACCAACTATGCTGTATGGTTCAGAGTGTTGGGCGCTTAACAAGAGAATAGAACAAAGTATAAGTGTCGCGGAAATGAGAATGCTTAGATGGTTGAGTGGAGTGACAAGAGAAGATAGAATAAGGAATGAATACGTGAGAGGTAGTGTTGGTGTAGCGCCAATTGTGGACAAGATGAGAGAAAATAGGCTGAGATGGTTTGGGCATGTGATGAGGCGAGAGGAAACGAATGCAGTAAGAGTGGTTATGAAGATGGACGTTGAAGGGAAAAGAGGAAGAGGAAAAGGAAGAGGAAGACCAAAAAAGAGATGGTTGGAGACTTTGGAGAATGATATGAGGGCTGTCGGTGTGTGCAGAGAAGATATGATTGACCGAGTAAAGTGGAGGTGTAGGACAAGGGTGGCCGATCACAAATTGTTGGGAGGAAGGCGAGGCAAAAGAAGAAGAAGAAGATATACCTACATATAAAAAATTATCAAATGCCAATAAATATTGGTATACACGCTTGATTTATAATAAAAATTACAAAAGATAAATTAGTTGTTATCGATAAAAGGTCAGATTACATTTTTTTTAAATTATGTTTTTTTATTGGATTATATCTTAAATTGTTATCTTTATTATTCGTTACATGCATAGTACATACCAGGGACAGGAACCGAACCGAAAAGAACCGGTTCTGGAACCCTAAAACCTCTTATATACTAAGAACTGGAATCGAACCGGAACCTATACTTAATATGGAAAATATCAGATGTCATAAAAACTATCTATTTCATTAATTCTTAAAATATTGAATTTTTAGTTTAATTCTTATTTTTATAATATATTATAATAAAAGTAAGGAATTCCCATTGTTAAGCATCGATCGACGTATGGTGGTGATGTAACGCTTCATACGTGGTATTATGAAAACGGCTCTGAGTCTAATAATAGTATTTGTGTATATTTAATTATTTTTGTACTTATATTTCTTGTGTATATGACGTGATTGAGTTCTTATAATATATTATACTGTCACAATAATCCGTATACCACCTATCAGTTTCAGTTAGACGTTATTACTTATAAGTAGGGCAGAGGACTTGTAGCTCTAATAAAGCTCTAAATATGCAAGCACTGATGCACTTAAAAACCCTATAATATGCACTTAAAATTTTTTTCAACCTTTTTATTTAAAAGAATTTATAAAATAAATAGTATTTAAAACAAGTAAAAACAATTACTTAATTTAAATATATTACATACCATAGCCAAATAAACAAAATACATTTTACTTAATTTTTTTAATATTATGAAAGAAACGACGTTAGATCATTATCGCTTCTAGGAAAAATGTGTACTTGCAGACAGTCAAAAACCATATTATACAGCAAAAATTAAAATAAATAAATTTTTATGCAAACATTTTGACTGTATTCTTTGAAATAAAAATGTCACTTTGGAAAAATTGATTTAAGTTAAATATGTCTCAAAAAATGTAAAATAGCGTATAAAAGTGTAAAATATGCCCTAAAAACAAAAAGGACTCAAAATATGCATTTATATGCAAAATACAATTTCAAAACTAGCTTTATGAAAGCATGAAACGTATTTGTTTCGTACTCTGCTATTTTTGTGACTAAGCAAAACAAATATACAAATGCTTCAGGTCCTCTGCCCTACTTATTAGTAATGAGTTATTACGTTAATTTACTCTTTAGTGTAACTACAAGTGTACCTATCTTTAATCTAGTATCTACCTGTTGGACCTAATATATTAATACATTTTATTATGTATCATGTGTATAATGAAATCATAAATAATATTGAAGTTGAAGTAAACTTAAAATTAATTACCTAGTACCTATGTTTTATAATAATTATATATTATTAATTATAATAAGTAGTATAATATAGATACTAAATAATATGACTACTATATAATTGTTAAAAATAACGAATTGCAACCCAGACAGCTCGAAAAAATTAAATTTTACCACCCATTAAATAATTTTTAGCTCTTGCTCCCATAAAATACAAATTAATAAACTTTTCCCTATTTTTTTTGCCACATTTTTGAAAATTGCTTAGTTTTTTAAGAATTTATAGAATTGTTCAAACTATCACAATGTTAATTTATTAAGTATACAAGCAAGTGGTTTTAATTAATACATTTTGAAAAATTGTTTTCTTATTTATTGATTTTAGTAAAATTAATGTATTAATCACGATTTTGAAAATGCTGCCTCAACTTATGTGTCTTTTTTGGCTTGCTTTTAACTTGAGCCAGCATTGATTGCGATATAGCAGTAGAGTTAATCAATGTTATTTCGAATTACATGTATTTTCATACATATTATATGCCATATCTATTGTTCAGAGTCTAAGGCATAAACAATAACAATTATTATTTGTATATAGGAATGTACCTATATATTATTTTCAGATATACATTTATTCATTCATAAAAGAATTTGTTATTTTGTATTATATTATCTACTCTTTTTATAATTATGGCATATTATATAATACCTTGACAATTTAAAGATTATTTGCATTGAATTGTGAATGGTTATGGTATATATTTTGTATACCTAATTCGTAGACAATAAATATGATGATGGAATTATCGATATTGCTGATTGGTAACACATGTACAACTACTTTATGTATAGGTACCTATCAAAAAATTAAACATCATACTATAAACATTTTTTTTTTTTTAAAAATAACATTTGGAACCTTATAAAACCGGAACCTTAACCCTAACCCTTATTTTGAATTTTTTAAAAACCGGAACCAGAACCTGAACCTTTAAATAAAAAAATTGAATACCGGAACCAGAATTATAACCTAAAATACCAAAAGGTACCCCTGGTACATACATACTAATATATATATATATATATATATATATATATATATATATATATGTGTATATATATATGTATATATATAATACATAAAATATTCACGTGAACATATAACATACATAGTACAAGTAATTGTATTACCATTGATTATAGAAAATACAATATTTATAGCCAATGGTATTACTATCTATTCAGATAAAAATAATTTATACATACAAATTATATTTTTACTTAGCTCATATAAACAGCTATAGTTGAAAATAATACGTGATTTCTAATTATTTGAATGCAAATTGCACAGTCGAGGCTTAATATCTATTCCTAAAGAGCTATTGGTAAATTTATGTATGTGTAACGGTAAAGTTCGTTAGGTAGATTTTAATCGGTATCCTTAATGTATTCTTTATGTAACAGTGCTCTAATTAGGAGAAAATGCCTAACTTTATAATTTTACAATACAGCAATTACATATGTTCGGTCTCAACAAATCACTTTTATGTTTTTGATTGGATATCTTTATTGGAGCCGTTAGCATGGGGTAATGTACTATAGAAAAAACAATAATTTATTAATTCGATAAAAACATACAGTTAAACGATTCTTTATTGTTTGATCAGTTAACAAACTTAAAAAAAGAAAAATCGAAGAATTAAAAAACAGTATATCAGATTGGAATAATAAAATTGCTAGTGAAAAATGGCAATGTGTTTTCAGTATAAATTGCTCAATATGTTTTTGTAATATCAGCGCACAATGTTAACGTCAAAAGTGTATTTTTTTTATTGGGAATTTTAATTTAATTTAATTACCTACTATAAAATGTATATTAATTAGGTAAATATGTAAATTTTAACTATTTTTATTAATATTTAAAAACAAATATATTCTTCAAATTTATCGTTGTAGATACGTGCCAATAGTGTTTGCATATAAATTAAAATTAAATACGCCACTGATTATTCATTCCATTCAAAATGTTATCAATTCCTCTGGCTTCCTTATTTACAATTATATTTATATTAGAGGTCCCTATTTCACGTGTAGTTAAATTCACGGATAAACGTGAAATTAAAATTCACGTACGCAATCACGTGAATTCGTGAATTTAACTTCACGTGAGTCCGTGAATTTTGTTATTAAATCACGCGTTTATTATTACATTTAAAATTTTATTTTCAATACATTAAATATTTTCCAATGGCTTCCTAATTCCTAAAAAAATACTATAATAAACTATACTCGGACCACCGAGAGAGTGCTACTCCTTCGCGCATACAAATGATTGAGCTCCGTGGTTTCGTACCCAAATTTCTCCCACTTTACCACCTAGTAAACGCAGTAAATTCCGTTTTTCGTACTGCAGCGGCGACGGTGTCGGCGGCACGCATTTACGTTAGGTTTAGGCCACGGTCACACAAGCGTTTAAAGAACAGACGTTAAGTTATAACGGACGTCACTACCCTAGTCACACGAACGTAAAATACCTATAATGAAGTGTTGCCAAAAGTCGGATAAAAGTCCGATTGTTGGATATTTTTTTATTAATAGGACAATTTTCGGACAATTAATGAATCGGATTTTCTACGGATTTTTAATAAAAACTATTGTATTTGTATATTATACTTGTACTCGTCAGAAAAAAAAATGATTGCCTTGGGAAAAATTTTTAAAAATCCAGTAAGTTCGTGTTGCGACACCGTACAGTCCACACGCATATAGTGTTGTAAAATTACCGGTAATTTGTTTTTGGGTAACTTACTTGAGTAAATTACCGGTAATTTTACTTTTTTATGGTAATATTCAGAAATTTATTTTTTCATGTAAAATTACCGAAAATTTATTTTTAGGTAACTTACTTGAGAAAATTATCGATAACATTACTTTTTTATAGTAATATTGGGAAATTTATTTTTCAACAACCAATTACCTAAGTAAGTTCTGAGACAATTAGACGAATAAAAAATATCTGTATTCTGTCGAAGTGATGAATCAGTGTTTTTGTTTAAGCAAGTTTCAATTTCTATTATATAATTATATAGGTACTTGTAAACATTAAGGATATTTGACGAATCTGACTAAAATAGACTATACTCGTACTGTCATATTACCAAAGTGCTAAATGATAATTGTTATAATTTTAAATTTATACTAATTAATATGTTTATATTTTTCTCTATCAGTACCTATTCAGTAATCACTAATCATCAGTGCTCAGTAGCAGAGTGGCGCTGCCTCCAAAAAGCCCAGAACATAATAAGTGTAATATGGTATAATATGTTATATGAATATGATTAAAAAAATTAAAAAAAAAATACTCATAAAGTGGTAAAGTAATTTATATTTATTACTTTACCGATAAATTACTTAATTTAAAATACTTTACCGAGGTAATATTACCGACTTACATCACTACACGCATATTCGTACTGTGACCCGCTTTTATCTGCTCCCGATAGCAAGTCTAGTGCTCGTCGCGGTGCCACACACACATCGCGTGACATCTGTAATCGCCGGTAATGTAGTAATGTAATCTTACCCGAGGCAAATTAAATAATTCCCTATCTACATCATTATCATACCTTTGTTATTATGAGTACCTCTCATAATAATCCAATAAGTCCAAAGTATAAAAACAACAATGAAAAGAAAACGGTATCCCCGTTAAAAATATCTAAAATATCTAAACCATTAAATCAAACGAGTATTAACTCCCCAATCGAACCCTCAGACAATGAAAACGAATGGCAAATATCTTCTCATCAAAAACGTTTAAACTCTCTTGGATTGTCACCCAAGCCAAAAATATCAAACCATCAAAATAATTCTCAAACTATATTTTCTACTCCAAACCGCTTTAGCCCTTTGTACAGCGATACGACCAATAAAAGCTCCGCCACCAATTTTTATTAAATCAACTATTAATAACTATCAAGCTTTTTGCGAAGAAATTAGTAACCTAAAAGCTCCACCCTTGGAATTCTCATGTAAAACTTCATCAAACAGCTTAAAACTCAACACATCAAATCCCAATTCATATAGAACGGTAATAAAGTACCTCAAACAAATAAATGTAAATTTCTATACATTCCAACTACACGATGATAAACCTTATCGTGTAGTTATAAGAAATCTCCACCCCACCACTGCAGTTGATTTTATCGAAGAAGAATTGGGTAACCATGGGTTCTTAACTCGGAATATAACAAATGTACTTCATTACCAATCCAAAGCTCCTTTACCACTATTTTTTGTCGACCTCGAACCAGCCACCAACAATAAAGATATTTTCGAATTACAATATATTTGTTACACAAAAATCAAAGTCGAAGCTCCTAAACCAAAAAAGCAAATACCTCAATGTATGAACTGCCAAGATTACGGCCATACGCGTTCCTACTGTCACAGTACACCTAGATGCGTTCGTTGTGGTGATCATCACAGTTCAACCACTTGTACGAAAAGCAAGGACCTTCCAGCAAAATGCGCCCTTTGTTTCGGCGATCATCCAGCAAATTATCGGGGATGTCCAGCTCTTAAAAATATTCAAACTCATCGCAACCGTCACTCCAAAGTAACCATCATTCACCGTCTCAACAACAACAACAAATTCTACGAAAATAACACTAATGTAATTACCCACCCCAGTCCAAACAGTACCTCAGAAAATCAAAGCATCCCTATTACTACTAATTTATCCTATGCTCAGGCAACTCAAAATAAAAACCATATTGCAAATAATAATCAACCGCAATTAGATTCTACTTCCTCACTAACTGCCCAACTTACATCATTTATAAATGACCTAAAAACATTAATCACCCCTCTCATAACACTTCTTACAAAAGTAATTGACAAAGTCTTAGAAAAAAAATGACTCCCAACTCAATAAATCATGCCTCTTCCTTATCAATTTTCCTATGGAACGCCAATGGATTAAAACAACATTCCAATGAACTTTTTTACCTTCTTCACCATAAAAACATTGATATTGCCCTTATAACTGAGACTCACCTATCCACTACTTCCAATATTAGCTTCAATGGTTACTCAATTATTAGAGCTGATCACCCTGATAGAACTTCCCATGGTGGGGCTGCGATAATTATAAAATCCTCACTCTTTTATAACGAAATGCTTAGCACAAATGAATCATACCTACAAACTGCTAATATCAAAATTAAAATAAATAATTTCAACATCACAATATCTTCAGCCTACTTCCCTCCAAACCAACCCATTTCCGAACCTAAAATTCATTCTTTTTTCCATAGCCTAGGCAACCTTCTTATAATAGGTGGTGATTTTAATGCCAAACATTCTCAATGGGGCAGTAGATATACTAATACAAGGGGCAGGCTATAACATACTTCAATTCTAAAACATAAATTATCATTCATCTCCCCTGATGAACCAACTTACTGGCCATCACATGCAAATAGATCCCTTGACATTCTCGACTTTTTTATTACACGGTTACCAAATAGTTTAAACAAATTTATATCAAACCTTAACCACCTATCAAGCGATCATTCTCCTGTTTTATTAACATTAGACGCCGAAATTGCCTCTACCACTAATAACCCGTTTCTCTCATCCGGCCCTGTAGACTGGAAACTTTTTCAAGCTAAATTAGACGAATCTTTGTCCCTAAATACTCCTCTAAAATGCCCTCTCGATATTGACCTAGCAATCTCCAAATTAACAAAAACTATCCAAAATGCAGTTTCTCATTCTTCCTTGACCACCCCAAAAAAAAACCAATCTAAATCCCACATCTCGCTCCCCTCATACTTAGTCAACCTTATTAAAGCCAAACGTCGTGCTCGATCCTTGTGGCAACGATCGAAATACCCTGAACACAAAACTGCCTACAATCATCTATCAAACGATCTTAAATCTCAATTAGCGAATATAGATCTGAACAATTTAGTCGATACCTAAGCACTCTGTCTCCAAATAACGGCTCCCTCTGGAAAATAACCAAAAAGCTAACGAATCAACGTGAAAATATCCCTCCTCTTGAACGTCCCGACAAATCATTAGCTATCACTGATTTAGAGAAAGCCAACCTCTTTGGTGCCCACTTATTTTCAACTTTCTCTCCTCATCCTGAAATAATCCCTAGCCCTGACCACACTGACCTAGTAAACTCATTCTTGTCTTCTCCCTTGCCCATGTCCCTTCCTGCCGAACCGATTTCCCCATCTGAAATCGTAACAGTCATTCATAAGCTTCGACCTAACAAAGCTCCTGGTCATGATCAAATCACAAATAAAATAGCAAAGAATTTATCTAAAAAGTCAATTTTGTTCCTTACCCATATATATAATTCTATGTTACGCTTGTCGTACTTCCCCCCAACCTGGAAGCATTCAGTTATTATCATGATCTCAAAACCAAACAAGCCTAAACATCTCACAAGTTCTTATCGCCCAATCAGCTTACTACCTACATTTGCAAAACTTTTCGAAAAACTAATTTTACATAGAATCTCGTCATTAATTGACCAACAAAATATTTTACCTAAATCTCAGTTTGGATTTCGTCGTAAACATAATACAACTCAACAAATCCACCGAATCGTAGATAAAATTTCATCCTCCTTCGAGTCAAAACAATTTTGCCCTGCGGTATTCCTCGATATATCACAGGCCTTTGATCGCGTTTGGCATGACGGACTTACTTAAGCACTTTCTCCCTTCACCTTATTTTCTTTTAATTAAATCTTATCTTGATAATCGGTTTTTTTTCAGTACGCCACAAAAATGAATTTTCTACTATCCAAAAAATTAAGGCAGGTGTTCCTCAGGGCAGTGATCTCTCTCCTTTACTTTACAGTATCTATACCTCTGATATTCCCACTTCTAATCAAACTCTCCTCGCCACATTTGCTGACGACACAGCTATATTTGCTTCAAATAATGATTCAGACACCGCTTCACACAACTTACAATTGCACTTAAATTTAATTGAGTCTTGGGCAAATAACTGGAAAATTAAAATTAATGACAATAAATCCGCTCAGGTAAATTTTTCCCTTAAGAAAAAAGAATGTCCCTCACTCAAATTTAATAACAAACCAATTCCTCTTCATCAATCAACTAAATACCTAGGTATCACTCTAGACAAAAGACTAACCTGGGCAAATCATACAAAAAATAAACGTAAACAACTTAACTCCCGCCTCCATTTACTCCGACCTCTTCTAAAATCAAAAATAAATCTCAAAAATAAAATATTAATTTACAAATCTATCATAAGACCAATATGGACCTATGGTATTCAAATATGGGGCCCAGCGAAACCTGCTAACATCCGTCCCATCCAAGCCTTTCAATCCATCTCTTTAAGACTCTTAACCGGTGCTCCGTGGTATATCACAAATTCAGCTCTCCATAACGACTTAAAACTTCTAACAGTAAATGAACTTGCAAAAAACTACTATAAAAAATTCCATTCCAAATTAATTAACCATTCTAACCCCTTTATCAAAAACATGTCTTCTCTCACACTACCTCTTAATATTCCTCGACGGTTAAAAAGAAATTGGGCTAGAGACCTTCTAATCCAAATCTAAAATTAATTTAAAAAAAAATAATAATAATAAATTAATTAATAAAATAAAATCAATGCCCGAACTCAAATTTTCTGAGGTTCTGTCACTGGACAGTCTCCTCTTCATGTGTTTCATGTCTTCTTTAATCTTATCATCATTGTTACTTATTGTTTTACGTGTAAACAGATTGTAATATATTTTAATAAAAAAAAAAAAAAAAAAAAAAATCCAGTAATTGTGTGTTGTTATTGTCGATGTTATCGCATAGCGCATTTTACCAAGATTATGGTTAGACCATAAATAAAACTTATATTGAGGACCTCAATATTAGTTAGGTTTTTAACACGTTGAGTGCCACAGTATTTATGATGCGCATACTGTATGTTTCCGCGTCAAATCTGAGCAACGACACCGTCCTCGATATCGGAGCTCACTAATCGTAGAACGGTATCATTTTGTTAGCTGATTTAATGTTATGAAAATTTTTTTTCGGACTTTTCGGATAATTTAAAATATTTTTATGGATTATTAGTTAAATCGTATCTGGTAACACTGCTATAATATCAGTTGTTGATTTCGCATCCTACAAGATGGACGATTTAGATACCGTAATTTTTGTATACTCTGCTATACGAGCATTACGAGAAAAAAAAACGCGTGAATCGAAAATGGTGGGTTCGTCCAATATATAAACGAATGATTATTAAATGGTGCATTATACAATCTGTATAGGTAACTTGCTGAGAGCTGACAATGCGACATTTTTTAATTATTAACATTTTTCAGATATAACAGTTGCAACTTCCATCCACCCATCATTTTTCTTATTCATCTATCTTTATACATCTCGTCGCTTACATCCCATAAAACTGGACGTTTTTCTATTTTTGTTATTAATAGTTCTACATCCATTTTACTTAACTTAACTAAACTATATTTTTATACTAAAATATACAGACAAAATTTAGCAATTGAACGGTTTTCACGATTAACGTGCGTCAAAACAGTAACCCAGTCGATATTATTCAATAATAAACTACAATGTCCGATAAGCGATATTTACGTCCGTCGTAGCATGACATTGTATCGGACGTCGTATACAATGTTGCCAGATGTACGGTTTGTACCCGTACATATACGGTTATTTTAACTTCCGTAAGGTGTACGGTGTGAACATTGTAACCGTACTGAACTATACGGTACTCTGATATTTTAAAATAGTTTATATGGAAATAATATATAAATAGTCATTCTTCATATAAAATATACTATTATTTACTATCGTGTGTTATTATTGTTTACTAGCATCATTGATTTTAGAATAAACGTTTATCATCCGTACAGAGGCGTATTCAGCTCTTCTCCCAGGGGGGGGGGGGGCGAAATTTGAACTCAAATCATAGGTTCTTATAAAAAAATTTGTACATAAACGACAGTGTACAGATTATAAATAAATTGGCGGATCGATATTTTTCGATCGTTTCGCTTGCTTAAACTTCTTATTTTTACCCACTTTCATAACCCATAACATTAATTATTGTAAATACATTCAACAATGTCCAGGGGGGGCGATAGCCCCTATCGCCCCCCCTCTCTTGTATACGCCCCTGCATCCGTATCCAAACATCATTATCAATGAGTATCATAGAACAAACATATCATCTTATTACATATTTTGTACGGTAATATACGGTATTTCTTATCACTTTTGCTGTACGGTCTTTCTGATGACGCTGTTGAGACTGGTAAAGTTACTAATATTGACATTAAGCACCATATAATTGGAAAAAAATCAACGGATAGTTTATTCAAAGTATCAATAGCAGAATTTGGACATTCATTTTGAGGAATTTTTTTTCATTTTTCTGCCCAAACTTTTAATTCTACTTCAAATGCATCGTTACTGGGTAAAACATTTTCATAAAAGAGTATACATTTTTCAAAATCATTATAAGTGGGTTTAAATTTGTTAAAGAGATTTGGAATCAACTTTTGTAATAATACTAATTATAACATAATAATTTTATATGTTTTGAAAATCGTTCTATTAATTAATTTTTAAAATAATCTATAAATGGTATATAATACTGTTCCGTTGATTCAGCTGGCATATCACTACGAGACGATTGGCACCCGGTAATTCGAAGGTATTTGAATAGTTTTATCCAATACACTAAATTTTTTTTCGACTTCTAAAAACAAACTTTGAAATTCTTTATCGGCGTTTATACGAATTGTAGATAAAAATTCTATACAATTTGTAACATTTTCACAACATTCAGATAAATCACAATTTACTTTCTGTAATGCATTACATAATGGTAATGTAAATGAAAATAATTTTTCTATGACATATAATGCTATGATAAATTGAGACGAACGATGAGTTTTAGATAATTGAAAAGCTAGCAGTGCTGTAAAGTATTTGAGTAAAAGTATTTGAATAAAAGTATTCAAATACTTTTTTAAGTATTGAATAATTTTTTAAATACTTTCAGAACGAAGTATTTTCAATGGTATTTTAAATACTTTTTTTCTATTGAATACTTATTTGCATTGAATACTTTGTTTTTTTTTCGAAAATTTTATTTTGATTCAAAATATTTGGTCAGAAAAATATTGCCAATTATAATCAAAGCCCGAAGGTTTGTAAAAACCAGGTTTCTAAAAATAAATATTCAATAACAAAATTCTTTTTGTATTATTAGATAGGTAGCTGTTAATATCAGATACGATATCTCCCTGGTTATACGGAATTACGAGAATAACATAGATTTACCTACAAATCACTATATAGCTTTAGCCAACACCGTTTTTATTATTATTAATAAAATTAGATTTGTGTTTATAACCTTTTTTTTCCGTTTGAATCGACGACGCCACGGGAACTGCTTTCGCATTGCTTTAGTGACGTTGCTGTTGTGTTTATGACCTACTGGCTACAATTCAAGTTTTAATATGAGTAATTCCAGCCATAATACTGATGATGAAAGTGATCAAAATGTTAGTTTACGTAGGCCTTATTACTCTAAATATTTTAAAGTGCTACGAATAATAGACAATAAGTTACAATAATAGATAATAAGTAACACTCCGCTACCAATTAGCGCTTAAGTGGAGCGAGTATTTAGTGTGGATGGAGCAACCATGACTAAAATAAGAAGCTCTATGACTGATGCAAATTTTGTAAACATTATGTTTTTAAAATGTAATAAACATTTATTTAATAAATCAATAAAAAAAAAATTAAATCTACTATGTATCTATATTACATTAATTAGAAACCTACTTTAAAAAACAAAAGTATTTGAAAAGTATTCCAAATACTTTTTTAGAATATTTGAGTAGTATTTGAAATACTATACAATTAAAGTATTTGAGTAGTATCTTAAATACTTGAAAAAAAATTATTTGAGTATTTACTTAAATACTTTTTAAAAGTATTCTTTACAGCTCTGAAAGCTAGTTGAGATGTTTCTAAATTGTGATTACTTTCGAGATCATTTAATGCATACGCTATAACTTTGTATAATTCTTTAAATCTTAACATACTTTCATAACGATCCACCCAACGTGTTTCACAAATTTTTATAAGAGTACTTTGTTGGGTACTTGGAATATGTTTTTTTATACATTTTTTTAAAACTTCAGATCTCATTGGAGATTTTCGAAAGAAATTTATAATTGTAGAAGCTGACCCAATACAGTTTCGTATTTCAGGAACGGTATACGATATTCCGATTGCTAAATTAAGCGAATGAGCCGCGCAGTGAACGTAAAGTGCATGTGGTATTTCATCTCTAATATGCTTTTGGACACCATTATACAAGCCACTCATTGCACTCGCCCCATCGTAACCTTGTCCGATTAAATTTTCTATTTTAAATCCTAGTTTTCCTATTTCTCGAATAATTGTATGGCATGCCATACCTTTTCCACTAGCGTCATAAATAGGGACAAATTCTAAAAAGTCTTCTCTGATGCAACCGTTATCAATATATCTTACACACAAAGACATTTTTTCGATACGAGATATATCACATGTTTCATCTGCTAAAATAGCAAAGAATTTTGCTTGGTTCACTTTAAATACAATTTCTTTTTGAATAAGAGAGCCACATATTTGTATTATTTCATTTTGAATTATAGGACTAATGTAAACCGATTTTCTCGATGAATTCATCAAATGATTTTTAGAGTCAGATCACCACTTAATGCTCGAAATCTTAACAAAGATCGAAAGTGACCGTCATTATTATCTTTCTCGTAATTAAAAATTAGCCCACTATCATCGTGACTTCTCATAGCTAATTCTTAACGACAGCAAAAAATTATTGTTTCTATTATTGATATTAATTTTAAGCTATTTTCGATAACTTGAGCTTTCCTAGAAGAATCTACTTGTGTTGCTACATCAAATGTTTTATTTTCTATTATTTTAACAAACTCTTCCGCTCTTAAAGTTGATAATTTATGATAATTAGCATTTGAGTGCGTTATAAAACATTCGAGAGCATTTTTCCATTTAATAAATGGCTTATTAACAAATGCACCTACTTTTACAGAGCTATCTTTCCTCGATGTTTAATTTGAAAATAATACACACATTTTACAAAACGCACCTTCTAATTTATTCGAACATACTAACCAGGAGAAACGTGTAATCCATGATAGTTGAAATTTTAATTTTCTTGTTGAAACTACTGGAAAGTTGTACGAAGTAGGTGGCTGCCATGATTTTTTCAATGAATCATATTTAAACTTATCGTCAGATATTCTTTTATTAATATATACGAGGTGTGATCAAAAAATACCGGGACTAAAATTATATCTGCGCTAAAAATAATCGAATGGGGAATATACACACATCAAATAAAAATAGAGATAACACTCAATTATGTTATTCAAGCCGTGAGTTAATATTAACTGTTAGTAATGAACGAAAATTCATTGAAATCAGATACTTTTATTGTGTGTGCCGTTTTTGTCATGTCGAATAAACTCGAGCAGCGTGTTTGCATTAAATTTTGCGTTAAACTCGGTAAATCAGCGACTGAAACTTTTGAAATGATTAAAAAAGCATTTGAAGATGAAGCGATGAGCCGGTCTAAAACATTTGAATGGCATAAAAGGTTTATTGAGGGTCGTGAAGACATTAATGATGACTCTCGTGCTGGACGACCTTCAACATCAAGAAATGTGGAAATGGTGGCAAAAGTACGAAAAATTATTCGATCAGATCGACGAATGACGATAAGAGAACTTTCTACTGAGTGTAACATTTCTTTTGGATCATGTCAAACTATTTTGACTGAAGATTTAGGCATGAGACGAGTCTGTGCAAAAATGGTCCCAAAATTGTTGTCTCAAGATCAAAAAAATCATCGAATTGAAGTTTGTCAAAATTTGAAAGAACGAACACAAAATGACCCAGGGTTCATTAAAAATGTAATAACTGGTGATGAAACTTGGGTCTATGGTTATGACATAGAAACTAAACGACAGTCATCACAATGGAAATCAGTAACTTCACCAAGACCCAAAAAAGCTCGACAAGTTCGTTCTAACGTGAAGACCATGTTGATTACTTTTTTCGATATTAAAGGCCTTATTTCTTACGAATTTGTTCCAACTGGTCAAACGGTTAATCAGACTTACTACAAAGAAGTTTTAATTAAATTACGAGAAAAAATCCGTAAGAAACGTCCAGATCAATTCCAAAATAGATCGTGGTTGTTACACCACGACAACGCGCCTGCTCATTCTGCCTTATCAATCCGTGAGTTTCTAGCTGATAAACAAATTCCAGTTGTACCTCATCCCCCTTACTCGCCAGACCTCGCCCCTTGTGATTTTTTTTTATTTCCAAAAATTAAAACTGACCTCAAAGGACAAAGATTTGATGATATTGAAACAATAAAAAAGAATGCGGTGGATCAACTCAAACAACTTAAAGGTGAAGACTTCCAACACTGCTTCAAAAAGTGGCAGGAGAGATGGGACAAGTGTATAACATCGGGCGGTGAATACTTTGAAGGAGACTAATATTTGAAATATTATTTGTACATTTAAATAAATGAAAAAAAAAAATCCCGGTATTTTTTGATCACACCTCGTAAACCAATATCACGAATATCTGTGAGATCAGTTGTATCAGTATTAATTTTAATTTCAATGTTTTTAACCAAATTTGATGAACAAGGAATTTCAATAATTTCATCACTTTTTCAGGTTCGGCCACAGATACTTTTTAATTAAAAAAATATAATAATGAACGTTGAGATGTCATACTTAATATTGATATCTCGTCACAGGAATCACGACAAAATCATAGATAATAAAGATATGGATAGGCCATGGCTATATTAACACTGTATGGGGTCATGTTCTTTTTTGTGGGAGAGAGAAATTATCTTTAAGCATGTCTTAAGCTATGTCTTTAAGAATGTTCTCTCTCTTACATGGGGTACTATTGAAGGTTATGTTCAAACTTCAAATAAAATCCATAGATAATAAAGATTTTTATTATCTATGATAAAATCGCTTCCCGCCGAATGCCGGTATATTAAATATTCTAAATATAAATGGGATGTCTAATAATAATATACCTAATATACCTATGGGCTATGACTTTTGAGTTTTGAGTAGTTATTGGCATTATATTAAGGGGGCTGTAGACGATGCAAAAAATCACGTAAAACAGGCCATAAGCTAGACAAAACTGTGGGACTTTGGCTTGATGGATTTTAATTTTGAAAACAAATTGAAAATCTTCAACACCTTAACTAAAGCTTGATCGAAGGAATTTTCATTATTACAAAAATTAATGGTGTACTTAAATATATAAAATACATAAATTATTGTTTTCTTAAATTGTCAATATCTTATTGCTTGATTAAAGTATAGAAAATTCCTTCGGTCATTCCCTAGTTAACACGGGGACTAAATTAAATCTGTTTTCAAAACTAAAATCCGTCAATTCCAAGTCTCCCAATTTTGTCTAGCTTTTTAGCATTTTTGACATTTTATTAGCGTGGCGTAAATTCGATCAAATCGTCATCTTGACATACGCCTGCGCGTGCGTAAATATATAATTACTCGTTCAAAGATACTATCATTGATTATAAATACTAGTATTTATAATCAATGATACTATGCTAGCTCCACACTCTCGCGAGGTCGCCTCGTCAAGAGTCTAGTCGAGTTAACGCGAGGCGAGGCACCACACGAATGCATAGTCTACACTCTCGTGTAGTCTCGTGAATCACTCAGTTGTTTCAAACCAGACAAGCACGAGACAGCGCGAGAATGTAGTTGATAAGCCTCGCCTCGTGGCACGTGTCCTTTGACTCGCGACAAAAAAACCGACACCGAACGGAGCACGCACGAGGCAAGGCGAGACGAGACGAGACGACACGAGTGAACCGACTACACTCTCGTGCTCGCGTTGCCTCGCGTCGCCTCGGCTAGCTAGCATAGGGTAACATTCGATTCTAAGAAATGTTGGATAAGAAAATAATTATTATACTGCGGGCGCTATGAGAACGGAAGTTGACGGCGAACATAATACGTATATATACGTATATATAATTTGTATTTGCAAGACATAAATAAATATACAATAATACAAAATAATAAATTTAGGTATACGTCAGTCAATAGTCATAGTCCGCGCATTTTCGAAGTGTCAATAGTCATTTCACATTGATTACGTGGTTGTGCGATTGTGTATTTTGAATAAGTGTTGTCTGGATTTTGAATTAAAAATTATTTTTTACAATTTTTGCACTGTTATCCGTATGGATAGTATGGATACAAAAAAAGACAAGCATTATGGGAAAAAAACCAAACCTTTGTTAAGTAAAAGGAAAACAAAAAAAAGATAAGTTATTTGTATACAGATTTAATGTATTAAAAAATTGAAAAAGACGATGATTTCTGGAATAAAAATATGAAGTCTCAACTAACAACGTTTTTTAAAGATTACTTTTTATCCGAAGTTTTAAAAGACAGTCTAATATCGAATGAATAAATATAATATTTACGAGAATAGAAAGTTACATTTATTCAAACCCTTTTTTAAAAAAGTTTTTATTATTCATTTATCACGATGGTCAAATCATTTTTTGGTTCATAACCTATGTAAAATAATTAATAAATCGCACTATCAGTACAATAAGGCCACAACTCAAAATTTATGATTTTTGTGTTTTTGGTGTCTATGAATTTGTAATTTTTTTCTCTTTTTTGGTAGTGGGGCTATCTACTTCTTTATATTAGTACTGATAATATTTGACGATTACCTTTATTGCTCTGAATGTATATGTTCAAATCCTTAGGACAATTTGGCCGTAAAACGAAATGTGGCTCGTTTACTAAAAACCACATGATTAAAATCACAACAAAATTATAAACATGAATCCACCGTCAAAATTTTTTTTTGTCTGATGAAAAAATTGTCATAATATTCTAAACTTTCATATTGATTTCCTGAACATTTGATTTTTTCGAGTTGTGGCCTTATTGTACTGACAGTGTGAAATATTAATAATAATATAATAATAATAAAAATGATTACGTATTTTAGTATTTATGTAAAGATATATATATTATGGCCGTGGCGACTTGTCATATTATCCTGTTTATGCAGTTATTAAAATATTGGGCGTCGTTTTCATTACTTTTGTTTGAAATTTCGAATTTTAAATTTTGATTTGTCTGTTGTTGTTAAAAACTAATGTGTAGCTCCTAGAGAGGGGTTTTTTATGATATATACTTGTCATCTTTAATACTATGGACAATTAAAATGATCGGCGTTATGGATCATAATTGATGGCGGGTGGCACAATTCTAATAAATATTATATTATTGTTATAATAATTAATATTTATTACCCGATGTATTTGTTTTGGTCCGCCGCCGGTAAGTAATTATTCAATAGCTAGTACAAAAATATTCTTATTTTGATTTTCGATTAGTCTGGTGTCTGCAGTTTGAGATTAAATATAATATTAATATGGCTATATTCTCATCAATAATCAACATTGGGCAAGGCTATTATATTATTCTTAACTATTATTATTGTAGTTCCAGGAATCATAATATGTGGCCGATAAACGGTTAGAAGCACGATAATGGGTTACTCACACTAATGTTCATTTACTTCTCACACACTGACACAGCGAAAATATAAAAGTGTATGAAATGCCTAATTATTACTCCTTAAAACATGACACGCTCCAGCCACCTTAATAGTTTATGTAGGTTTAAATAAATGTTTTATAGCCATTCAGAAATTGTTGAAGATGATGTATGTAATTCTACCAAGTTGAATTACCAGAAGTAAATATATTAATTATAAAGTAAATATTTTAATTATAAACAACTAAATTAATTATGTATTCCTATATATTTTTAGTTCAGATGAAAATGCAATATTCAGTTTTTCGCCTTCTAGCTCAGTATCGACCAAGGTTGCCAAAGTTCTGTTTCCAGAGAGGTAAATATTTTAATTTTAGTACATGAGATATAATTTCTTTATCGATTTGAATTTTTTTTAGTCCTTTGACATCTGTAAATATGTTTCCATCCCATACAAAAAGAAAGAAGTTCTGGAATTCTAGTAGAGTGGGGGACCTAGAAGAAAATGATTTTTCCACGCCAAAAAGAAGAAAACAAAATTTTATGATGGTTCAAAAAACGGTATCCAATCTTCGATATAAAAATAAATTGTTGCATCAAAAAAATCGTAGACTGCAAAAGAAAGTTGAAAGTTTAAATGAAATAATTAGCGTTCTTAAAACAAAATCTATGATTTCTGATAATGCAGCTATAAACCTTAAGGTATTTTTACACATTGTCACCCAGACAGTAAACAATATTTTGTGTTGTTACTTATTAGCAGGGCTCGGAAGTTATAGCAAATGCATATTTTTCTTGGTTCATCTTAGAACATCCAAAGTAAGATACAAGTATGTTTCACACTTCCCTGATGTCATACACGAAATTTTATTTTGCTATTTTTTGCATATTTACGGTTTTTACCGCTATTGAGCTAATTTAAGGTTTTTAGTGCTATTTTTGGGAATATTTTCACATAAATACATACTATGGAAGCTATTTTGCTAATTTGGAGTTTTAAATGCTGTTTATGGGCGTATTTTTAGATAATAAAGGAAATAAACACATATTGTTAAAAAAATAAATTACATACTAAACAGCCGTCTACGAATATGTGAACGAAAATAAATTGTTTTATTTTAAGATGTACTCATCCGAAATAAACGGTCTTAGACCGCTGTTATCGTCGATTAAATCGGACAACTCCATTCCTTTCCAATAAATTGCTTATTTTTAAAATCGTGTTAGTCACATTATACTATCGCACTATCATCGGATTTGTTGTATTATCGTGCTGTTGTTTTAACTATGTACTAATGACTGAACACGATAATTTTATTTAAATGTTCCGTCATCATGTAGATACATCAAGAGATACATCGTGAACTGTTGTACATACTCTCAAATAGTACCTATAGTTCTTACATATCTACCACCATATTCTATGAAATACATTAAAAATCTATAAATTAAATGTATCTTAAATTTTATGTTTAAAAAAATTTGTTGACAATTTTATTTTGCATATTTTCCAATTTTTAGTGCTATTTAAAGCGCTTAAAGCTTATATTAATATTTTTATGTGCATATTTAAGCGCTAAAAATTAATTTTTTTAGTGCTATAACTTCCGAGCCCTGCTTATTAGTTATTATTATTATTCATTGTAAGTGAGTGTAGCTATTTTATAACATTGCTATACCTATGTGCTAGTATTATTATTGTAACTAAATATTAATTTTACTAATCAGACACTAGACGTAAGGGTCACTGAATTTTTGTATGTTTATACAGTCACTCTGTCATTTGTCGTTTTTTTATTTACTAATATTAGATATGTATTATTATTTATATGCATTTTTTACATTAAAAATTATTTTATAAATGAAAAATATATCAATTATTTTTAACAAAATTTCTATTTCACAATGTTTTGGGATTCAAACTATGTAATAATAATTTACTGATATATCAAAATAATAACATTAAAGTAATTGATTGTACATTTATATTATTAATTGATAGTTGATACCATGTATTTTTTTCTTCTTTACTAGTTCCAGAATATATGTAACATACAAAAACTAATAATTGGCTGCATTGAGAGATATCTGTACTTTTGTCCAACTGCATACTGAATGGAAAAGAGGTTGAATCTAATTCCCGAATTACTTGTTCCAAAATGTTAGTGGACATATCAGAAATCCTAGAGTTAACAGTATCATTTGATAAAGGTATAGCTTCAATTTTTTTTCGTTGTTCCAAATCACATACTAATTCTACCTTTTCTAATGCACATGGTTTTTTTAGTGACTCGCCAATTGTATGTGGTTTTACGTCTAGCAATACGGTAAGCTACTTTGTAAGATGCTTCAAGACACGGTTTTTGTGGAGGTACAAATCCAAGTTTGGGTAATGTACCGGCTTTTTCAAAACGTGCTTTTTTTATTTGAAATACTTCCAGACTATCTGACGCATGTTGAGGATGTACCGAAGCAAGATGTTCTATAAGCTTTGTTGGTTTCATGCTGCCATTTGCAAATATTTTTCCGCAGATAAAACATTGTGGTTTTTGTGTACCATCGTGTTCGGTAATAGATGTAAAACCAAACGACGTACAAGAGTCATCGTACTTTCTTTTTTTCGACATTGTAATAATTATTAAAATGTCAAATATATAAAAATAAAATGGTATGAAAACTAGAATGAATATTATAACGACGGTTGAGAAGGACAATGCACAACGCGACGGCGACAGGTCAACTATAATCTATATATAACTATAATCTATATATTATACTATAATAAGTTATATATAACTGAAGTGATGGGTATTGGGTTTACATGTTCAATTGAAATGCTCGTTAGATTGTATTGTTATATGGACGTATACTATTTTACGATTCCAATAACTTTATCGTTTATATGACATAATATAAGATTATCGTTATCTAAATTATTTTTCTTATGGCAGAATGCGGGCAAGACATTTTTATTGTTATCTTAAAAACACTATCAAAACAAATTTAGTTTTGGCTTTTTAAAAAAAAAATTCACAGCCACTCCGTGGACCCCCGAGTAATCATCTACGGACCCCCGGTTAAGAACCTATGCAGTAGAAGATGATTTAGTCAGTGTTGGAGATCTTGAAAATGAAGTAAACTTGGAGACTGAAAATGAATTATTATTATTAAATATTTATTATATGTAATCTGGTAAAAATGCTTGCATATTTCTGCATATTTAATGGTATATGTAATTTGCATATTAAACCGAAAATTTTAAAAAATAATTTATAAAATAATAAATCATTATTTATTTTTATTATTACTTAATTTGTAAATTACAAAAAAATAAAAATAAAATAGAAATCGTCATTTATTCACAGGTAAAAGGATTGAAAAAATTAAAGACCAACGACAAAAATCGGTTGTCTCGAAAAACAAGCGTCAAAAATGTTGAGATTGACTAACGAAAAATTTTCAAAGCTTGATGTCGGCGTAGGCGCAAATAGTGTTTGAAATTTGGGGGGGCTGAAGCCGTAACTCAGTTCAGGATACTGAATACTCTTATGATTAGAGGTCGGATTTTTATGATTTTTTCATATTTGATTCTAGTTTATGCAGTTAAATGGGAGTGAGAAATCTTTACGTTTCATGAAACACAAAATTCACAAGAAAAAATTTATTTTGGATAAAAAAGCATATTTTAGGGGTTAGAGAATATTTAACACGTTAGGGAATATTTGAGAATATTTTTGTAATATCGGCATATAATGAATATATTTCACATATATCAGCACTTTGATAAATACAATGCTCACTAAATGATTAATTTCTGGCTTTCTGAGTTTTAATAAAAATTAATCTCCAGGTATTCCTTATCGATTGCGATAGCACATCGGTCATTTTGTTAGCTGTCACGACTATTCGTCGTCTACTCGTCGTACTTAGTCGCCTGACTCATCTCATGTTGTTATCCAAGTGCGATATATTAATCAGTTTAATTAATTAATTAATTAAATTAAATATATTTTAAAACCAAATTAATAAAAAATAAATTTAAACTGATTTTTTTTTTAAATATTAAAAGAATATTTTGCTATTTAAGGACATAAAACATCATATAATTGGTATTTTAAAAGAATATTAAGAGAATATGAATCCGACCTCTACTTATGATGCTTTTAAATTATTACAAAACCACTAAAAAAATTTACCTTGCTGCAGCAACATGAATTACAAATAAACATAAACATATATAGGTACATAAATATATATATATATATATATATATATATAATATACCATCTAAATTAAAATTCACATAATCATCTAATATTATATTAACACATTGGTATTTTTTTGACATCAATTTTTTTTATTATTCTTATACTAAGCCTTTAATTCTCCTTTCGGTTTTACTAAAAGTATTTAGTTTCTTATCAGACATCAGTGCTGCACATTTCCCACCAACTATTCTTCAGATTAGCGTGATCGCATCAATTAAAATTCGATTATCATTTTTCAAATCATTCGTTACGTGCGAAAAGTGATATTTCTTTCGAAATTACATTGTAATTTATAATGTGTATCATATAGTAAAATCATTTGTTTTTGGGGGGGGCTATATATATATATATGTTATTTTTACTTTTTATTTGTAGTGTAATTCAAATGCTGTAAATAGGTTTGCACTCAAAATATATTCATATACTCGATAGCCCCCCCTCCTGGACATTGTTGAATGTATTTACAATAATTAATGTTATGGGTTATGAAAGTGGGTAAAAATTAGAAGTTTAAGCAAGCGAAACGATTGAAAAATTTTGATCCGCCAATTTATTTATAATATGTACACTGCCTTTTTTGTAAAAATTTTTTTATAAGAACCTATGATTTGAGTTCAAATTCCCCCCCCCCCCATGGAAGAAGAGCTGAATACGTCCCCGTATAAAACCATTTTGATTTTACACATTTATCGACTTAAATAATTTATAAAGTTATTAATACTCACGTATTGTTATTTATATAAAATCCAATATTAAAAATACTAAAATCTCTTATATTATATTATAAATTAATACATTTCATTTTGGTATTTTTGGAGTAATTGTATACGGAATAATCTTGGTGTTGTTTTGCACGCTAGTAGAGTTTCCGAGCGAATTGATGTTTACGCTCACCGAGTGCGTGGGCAATACTTCGTCTTGAGTTGACGATACTTCTGTCCAACTCGTCATAAATTGGTGAGTTTTGATGTTGTTCTTTATATTTTCATAGTACCTAAAAATTAATTACAATGCCGATTTTCGTATTAATAAAATTAAAAATTAAAAAATGCGTTAAAAAATATACATTCGAATAAAGAAAAAAAAAGAACCGGATGGGCCACGCTCTTCTGCACAGTTGGGGGTGGAGTGCACCTCGTTTATAGGATAGGTCATTATTACAATGGATTTGTTAAATTTGAATGCAATGATAGATATCATTGTATACGAACAATGATTCTGAATGTTTTTGAGTTAGAGCATTTTAAAAAAAACGATATCATTTGTCAGTTTAGAATATTATACATTATATTATATTTTACATGTAATTTTATGTCAATATTCGCTGTTCAAACGCTTATAAAAAAAAATTGTGCCTATGGATTTTAATAATTTTTGAATGACATTAAGAACTACTTCTGTGGAATCTTCTATTACATTTTCAAGTATTTTGTACGAGCCAAATTTTTTTTTGATTTTTTTATCATCGATTATAAAAATAAAATGTAAAAAAATCGAATATTTTAAATGCCTATAAGTGGCTTAAAAATCAATATAATATTTTGAAAATAACATGACATAATGGAAATATCAATCTTAACAGCTGGTAGAAATTTCAAAAATCTGCGACTTATACTTTTTGAAATATAAAAAATATTTAAAATCGTTTGAGAATAAATTGCTATTTTCTGCAATTTCGTAAATATTTAAATTTAAAACCGTCATAAAATGTTTTCCTCTAAGTCCGGTAGAAATTTTTTTAAAGATTTTTGAAGAGTAGCTTATAGATAACCTAGTGTTAAAATTTTGAACCTTAAGTATGAACAGAAAAAATTTTATGAATTGTTATCTACAAAATAACTTGCAAATTATCGTGATTTTTACACATTTTATACAAATTTGAGCATTAAGGGCTTATAAAAAAAAATTGAGTAAACCGATCACCGATATTTTTTAGTTACGATAAGTTTAACTTATTATAAACCTAGTATAAAATTTTCAAGAGTTTTCGCTCAACCAATTAAATTTTATAGATGTTTAAAAACAAAAATTTAACAAAAATCGAAAATTTAAATTGTCTATAAATAAGTCAAAATATGTCAAAATACTTTGAAATCTTAACCATGTATAGAGAACGTCAATATAAAGATTTGGTGAAAATTTCAAGTTGTTGCGGTTTTTCATTTTTGAGTTAGAGCATTTTAAAAAAAAACCAATATCTTTGTCAGTCTAGAATATTATACATTATATTATATTTTACATGTAATTTTTTGTCAATATTCGCTGTTCAAACGCTTATAAAAAAAAATTGTGCCTATGGATTTTAATAATTTTTGAATGACTTTAAGAACTACTTCTGTGGAATCTTCTATTAAATTTTCAAGTATTTTGTACGAGCCAAATTTTTTTTATCACCGATTATAAAAAAAAAATGTAAAAAAATCGAATATTTGAAATGCCTATAAGTGGCTTAAAAATCAATATAATATTTTGAAAAAAATATGACATAAAGGAAATACCAATCTTAACAACTGGTAGAAATTTCAAAAATCTGCGACTTATACTTTTTGAATTATAACAAATATTTAAAATCGTTTGAGAATAAATCGCTATTTTCTGCAATTTCGTAAATATTTGAATTTCAAATAGTCATACAATTTACAATTTTACAATGATGTGTGTTTTTTTTTTTTTTGTGTCTGTCGACATGATTTGGGGCAGTAAAAATGCTTCGATTGCCTTATGTAGCAACTTTTCTGAAAGGAAAGTGAATCTATTTGCTACTTTGGGGGGGGTCAAAAGTTAAAAATTTTCAATATTTTTTAAATGCGACGGGAAAAACCCTAAAAAATTTTGGGAAAAACTGGAGTTTTTACGCAAAACCAGTTTTCGACATAATCAAATTTTAGATTCTGAACGGAGTGAAGAATGTATTGATTTTACAATAATGTGTGTTTTTTTTTTTTTTTTTTGTGTCTGTCTACACGTTTTGGGCAGTAAAAATGCTTCGATTGCCTTATATATTCCAATATTTTTTAAATGCGACGGGAAAAACCATAAAAAAATTTGGGAAAAACGGGAGTTTTTACGCAAAACAAGTTTTTGACATAATCAAATTTTTTATTTTGCTATAACTCAAAAACTAATCGATGTAAATACTTGAAATTTTCACCAAATGTTTAGATTAGCGTTCTCTATACACCATTAAATTTTCAAAGTATTTTGACTTTTATTAAGCTATTTATAGACAATTGAAATTTTCAATATTTTTAAGTATTTTTTTTTTAAATAACGATAAAATTTTTTTGGCTGCCTAGAAAATCTTGAAAATTTAATACAAGGTTTCTTATAAGTTGTTCCTTAACTGATAAAAAAAAATCTAAAATCGTAAGTCACAATTTTTTTTTATAAGTGCTCAAAGTTTCAATTTATACGAAATATGTAAAAATCACGATAATTTGCAAGTTATTTTGTAGATAAAAATTCATAAAATTTCAAAATTCAAAAATTCAAAATATTAACACGAGGTTATTTATAAGCTACTCTTCAAAAATCTTTAAAAAAATTTCTACCGAAATTAGAGGAAAAAATTTTATGACTGTTTGAAATTTAAATATTTACGAAATTGCAGAAAATAGCGATTTATTCTCAAACGATTTTAAATATTTGTTATAATTCAAAAAGTATAAGTCGCAGATTATTGAAATTTTTACCAGCTGTTAAGATTGGCAATCCTTTATGTCAAATTTTTTCAAAATATTATATTGATTTTTAAGCCACTTATAGGCATTTAAAATATTCGATTTTTTTACATTTTATTTTAATAATCGGTGATAAAAAAAATTTGGCTCCTACAAAATACTTGAAAATGTAATAGAAGATTCCACAGAAGTAGTTCTTAAAGTCATTCAAAAATTATTAAAATCCATAGACACAATTTATTTTTTTAAACGTTTGAATAGCGAATATTGACATAAAATTACATGTAAAATATAATATAATGTATAATATTCTAGACTAACAAAGATATCGGTTTTTTTTTAAAATGCTCTAACTCAAAAACGAAAAACTGCGACAACTTGAAATTTTCACCAAATTTTTATATTGACGTTTTCTAAACATGGTTAAGTTTTCAAAGTATTTTGACATATTTTGACTTATTTATAGACAATTTTTCTAAATTTTTCGTTTCAAAATAAAATATACTTATTACAATATTTATAAATAACATTGTATTATATTCTAGACAAACATATCATCTCCGTTCAGAATCGTTTTTCGTATACAATGATACCTATTATTAAATTCAAATTTAACAAATCCATTATAATGACCTATCCTATGAAGAGTCGTACTCCACCCCCAAGTGTACAGCAGAGCGAGGCCCATCCGGTTCTTTTTTTTAAAATGCTCTAACTCAAAAACGAAAAACCGCAACAACTTGAAATTTTCACCAAATCTTTATATTGACGTTTTCTATACATGGTTAAGTTTTCAAAGTATTTTGACATATTTTGACTTACTTATAGACAATTTAAATTTTCGATTTTTGTAAACATTTTTTTTAAAACATCTATCAAATTTAATTGGCAGACCGAAAACTCTTGAAAATTTAATTCAAGGTTTATAATAAGTTAAACTTATCGTAACTAAAAAATTTTGGAGATGTTGAAATATACTTACCCATCGGACGATGGTATGTTCTCGTTCTGTGATCCGTAATGCGTGGACGAAGACGATGGCAAGGACGGTGGCCGGTACTGCTGTTCATAGCGCATAGGCGATAGTGGCTGTGGCTGTCGCGGTTCATATCGCGCGTGGGCTTGCATCGGAGAGTATGTTTCGTATTGCATAGGTTTTTGTGGTGGTTCGTATTGCTTTGACGCCGGTATTTGCTGCTGAGGCTGTTGGTTCTGGTGATGATACGGTTTTGGGTCGACGTCGATGATCGTAAATCTAGAAGGCGGCATGGCCTGCGATGACGACGGTGAACCGTTTTGTTGTCTCCCGCGGTCTCCCCTCACGTCGATCACTCCTGAATGGACTACCGCCACTTCGGCGTACTTTTCATTGTTGTTTAAGTTGTTGCTATCGCGGCTACCACTGTTAGGCTTTTGTAGCGGCACCTCAACCAGCTCCTTGTCCCACAATGACCCCCGGTTGTCCCACGATGATCCCCGGTTCTCCCATGGGCTTACTCCTCTGCCCATCGGTTCCCGGTCCCTCGAAGAGAACGACGGTGATGAGCCCTTGTTGTTTTTATACGATGACGAATCCTTATCCCAGGATGATGAAGTCCAACTCTTGTAAAAAGGTTCTGTCCATGACGCGAATTTTGACGTGAATTCATTCGGTCGGTAATACGCGTCCCGGAACTCGGCCGGCTCGTCGTATCTACTGTTATACACGGCCGTCGATTTGGACGTGACTGAAGTTACGCCGCCATTGCCACCACCACGATTGTAGATGTTCTCGTAGGACGCCAAACGATTACGCTGTAAGCTGTCAGGAGGTGCGTTTCTGTAAACATAGAAAAACATAAACCCCTTAAGTTGATATTCTAGCCCTAACTGTCTGTGGTTTACAGCCCAGCTGTTTTCATGATGAACATAGAAATAACGTGTAGGCTAATGGCTTGTAAGATTAATATTTTAAATTAGATATATTTAAGAGAAGACGTATATAATATATAAAGTATATGATAATGAGTACCTATTGAAATCGAGTTGTCGAAAATCGGCAGAGAAAGGCCCAGGTCCGAGCGCGAATGGATCGGACGAATAACTGGACGGCGACGGGTATCCGGTGGGCGGCCGAATGACGTCGGGTAGCGTCGCATAGTATATGATGCGTTTGGAGGTCCTCACGGCGGGTGGCAGTTGCTGCACAGCTGAGTTGTGATAAAAACTATCACGCTGCTGCTGGTAGTACGCGGCCACGGTGGGTGCGGGCTGTGGTGATGGCAGTTCCTCGATGCGCGAGTACACGTTTATCTCTGGCCGAGGTCTATGCCGTTCCATCCAGCCGTTGGATGTGACGAACTTGTGGTTGCGCGGATTTCTTACCTCCGCCTCGACCGATCTCAGGTATCGGTCGCACGGTGAAGTGTCATTTCTTGTGTTTGACGCCGACGCGTTGTTGTCGTTGGACCTCTTCACTGACACCAACAACGCCGCTGTTGGTTTAATCTGCACCACATCCGATTCGATCGGTTGCCACAACCACGCGATGCACAGAACGATTACTGCTAGCATAATGTTATCCTTCATCCTGATGTGTACGCTCGGCTCGAACCAGTAGAGTCTATTAATAGTAATGTTTCTTATACACAACTCCGTCGTCGTACTCGCCTCGTTGATCTGTGTATTAATAAACATTATATATTATGACATTATTCAAGGATCTTACAAAAAAATTATGGATATCAATTGTTGGTAGTGCAGGGAAAAGTAATTTTTTTTTGTGATTAGAATACAGGTATAGCCACAAAATATTATTTTATCTCGAGTTTTTTCAATGGCACGTTTCAAACCTACGTTAAATTTGTTTTCTTTATTATTTCAATTCAGTTATATAATCATTTGATACATAAGGAGAATACAATTTAACTAATTGACAATATGTAATAATAAAAAGTTCATACAAAAAAATATATATAAAGTTATCATTTAAATATTTAATATTATCAAAAGTTCAAACAATTACTTTTTGTTTTGAAATAGTTGTAAAAGAACTAAAAAAAAGAGAGAAAAAGGCCATTGCACTATTTTTAACACAGCATTTTGAAGCTCATTTTAATTTATTTAATTTAATATTCTAACATCCCCAATACCTTTATATTAAGTATAGATACAAGTTTTTAATTTTTAAAAAAACACTTTTATTTGATGTATTATTATTAAATACAAGTTTTTGACGTATTCAAATCAGTTTTTAACCTCGATTGCAAGTTATAAAATACTACAAAAATATTAAAAAAATAATACAATAAAGGATAGCACTGCTGAAGCATGATTAAATATTGTACTTATTTTACTGGTTGAATTTAAAATTAATACTGCTGTACCCAGGGCCGTATTTACGCCTAGGCCCGTGAGGCCCTGGCACAGGGCAGAAAATTTTGTAAGAAATAAAAAAAAAATCATATAAATGCATGAAATATTTATGATTTTTTTTTAGATATCTTTGTGTAAAATATACGGGCGCATGACATTGAAAATAATTAGGTTAGGTTAGGTTAGGTTAGGTAAGTTCGTATTGTTAATTAAAATATTAAGATTTTAACGGTTTTGAAATTGAGGGTCGTATACTTCTTGTAGACAACATTAAATCCATAGCAAATTAAACATTTAATTTACCGTGAAATATTTTTCGTAAAATCGCTTATTAATTGTAAGGAATCGGTCCGTCGTAATGTAAATTGATTAATTTTTGAACTTTTTCTATGTCAATAATTAATTAATAATTATTATTAAATTCGTTATAACAGCCAACAAATGTTTTCCTGTTGCAGGTCTCGTCGCTGTATAATCATATAGATTGCGCCATTAGTGGGAGTGTTAACTGCTAATATTCATCAAACTTTACTATAACACATTCAAAAATATTTTCAACTTTTTATGGACTAAGTACATATTAATATAATTTCTTTAGATCCTTGAAAAATAAAGAAAATGTACACATAAAATAGCGAAGATATTTATTTTTTGTAGTAATGATTTTACCAACATTTCCTAGAGTAAATTACTACCAAAAATCTTATACAGTATTAAGTTGAATCGTACTTTATAAAGTGATAACTAATAGTTCAAGTATTTTATCCAGCATTTTTCAATTGAAAAATTGAAAAAGTAACTTCGGAAATAATGTTAAGTTTCATCGATCGACCTTACATATTTCTTATACGTATTTGTGAAAAATGTAATTTTGTTTATATTGTCAAAATCAAATGTCGGCTAAACATACGTAGTACGTCAACATGTCAAACATAAATATTGTATATCAATGTTTTTACCAAGTACGGAAAATTCATATATAACGTGATATACATGTAATTATTGAAGTTACAATTACGTGTAAAAAATTAAGGCACTCAATGTATATTTTACATCGACCTTTGTTCAGAATCAATTTTTTTACTACAACATAATTTGTCTTTGTTTTTAAATATATATACCAATAATGCGTGCATGACTAGAAACAGTATATTAAGTACAAATATTCAATGTATTTTTGTTTTACTTCAGTAGACACATTAAAAACATATGAACCCCAACATTTAAACTCGAGATATTATGGTAATGCAGGTAGCTGGTATTTTATACGTGCCTACGACTAATAAATGAGGAGTTTCAAGAAGTTCACAATTTTGTTTTTAGAAAAAACTTACAGTTTAATAAATAGATTAAACCAACGGTTCTCAACCTGGGGTACGCGTACCTCTAGGGGTACGTGGCATGATCTCAAGGGGTACGCAAAAAAAAAATTGAGAAATGGCAGAAAGTGAAATTTAATGTAACTGAAATAGTTTGCTATTAACGAAATATTTAATAATTTAATAATTGTGTACTTATTACAATGTAGTCTGTGATTTAATGTTGTTAATGCGATAACAATTCATCGTTATAATATGAACACTGTAGAATTGTAGAATGTAGTTAATTTAAATAGATCAATCTTTGTACTGTGTTGGTGAAAAGGGCCTTTTCTACGTACACGATCATAAAAAATAAGTATCGAAATAAACCAGTGGCAGCGCGAACTATTTTAATGAATGGGACAACAACATGTCCATTTGATTTACACCTACCCCCATAGGCGCAAATAGAGTGGGGGACTAAGCCCCTCAATATTTACTCTTATATTTTAAGATTATATATTTGATGTTGAGGGGGAATTTTTGTTGAATATATTAAAGGGCTTGAGCCCCAACAAATGTAACTCCCTATTTGCGCCTATGCCTACCCCCAAATTTTTATTAAAATAATATATTTAAACTCACACCTCTAGGCACAACAAGAATTTTATATTTTGGAAGGGGCTATGCATATATTTATTTAACGGTAGTTTTTGATTTTTTTCTAGGGGGGGGGGGTCCTTTAATATTATAATATATTAAAACATAAAATGTCCTAACCTAATCGAAATAATATACCACAGCCTAAACTCAGGACCGGCGGGGCAGTCTCTCTGGACCACCCCCATAAAACCACCACTTTATTCAGGCGCGTCCCCAAGGGGGGGGCGAAAGGGCGTTCGCCCCCCCCATAACAATTTTGAATGTATAAAATTACTATTGTCTATTACCTATGTCAACAAAATTTATTGTTATACCTAAGTAGAAAAAACTAAATCTTCTCAAAGATAAAAAATTGTTATCTAGATAAAGATAATAACTAGTAACTAGTAATAATTATTTGGTATCAGAATAGTGTATGCGGGTATCGGTTTATAGAAGAACGCAGCACATATTTTTATCGCTGTGTCAACGCCAGTAATGTACAGTCACAGACTTCTATAATAAGTATACCTATATATACTAGTTAGTATAGCACTATAGCGTCTGCTGATGCATGTGTGTACAGTACACGGCTACTACACCAATACATATGTAAGATTATTATGACATAATTGGAAATTAATATAACAGTACCACGCACAGCTAAACGTCAAACTCATCGATCCAACACTCCAGCTAGTAATCCTGTGGAGTACTATAGAAGAGTTTTGTATATACCTATCCTTGACAATGTCCTGGAAGATCTACGCATGAGATTCCGCAGCAAAAAAAATAGTACTATACTTTTGCTCATGAAATTAGTACCAATTTCAATTATCAACATGTCTCCAGAGATGTGTGATAAATTAATAAATTCAATAACTGAAAACTTTTCATTTTTGGAAATAAATCAAATCGCGTTCAAAGGAGAGTTAGAGCTGTGGAAATCAAAATGGGTTTCAAGTACTATAGTCAACTATTTTTTTAATTGTAAAATTAACTAGTTACTTAAATCACAATTTTATTTCTATAGGTGAAAATCCTCCGAAAGATGTTTTTCAGTCTATTAAACAATGCCATGCTTTAATTTTTCCGCTTATAACAGAGCTTTTATTAATATTAGGAACACTTCCTGTAAGTATCGCTTCTGCAGAGAGGAGCTTTTCAACGCTTCGCAGGTTGTATATTATAAATTTAGTATATTATTAATAACATTTTATTTCACAGCAATACCATTGATCTTTTGTTTTAGAAACAATGCTTATGCTTATGTTATATTTTAAGCTTTAATTTTGCTTACTTTGCGTTTGCTTACACTATAAATTTATTTGAATAATGCCATAATGCGGTAGTCATTAGTTTGCTTTCACCTAATTGCTTGCTATTTATTTCATGATTTTTAAATTAAAAACATGGTTAAGGAGCCAAATGGGGCAAAGCAGATTGACTGGACTGGCATTAATGCATGTGCATCGAAATATAGATTTAAATATAAATAATATAATTGACCGGTTTGCAAAAAACAAACGAAAAATAGATTTTATTTTATAATTAACTGTACTTATTTATTATTATTATTATGTATAATATAATGTTTCATTGTATTTATTTATTATTATTATTATTATTATTAATACCGTAGGTATAATATATCAATTTAAAAAATAGGTTCGCCCCCCCCCCCCCTTGAAAACTGCCTAGGGACGCCCCTGACTTTATTTATTTATAAGAAAAAAAATAGGATGTGCCTAATATGTAATTAGTATTACTTACATACAATGTATATGTCATATACAAAGAAAAATAATATAACACTCAAATAATGTAGATTCAAATTAGTGTTATTACATTATAATATAATATTAACTAGACGTCAATACTTGGATTACAAATTATAATACATAACTTCATAACTTTTTTGCATACATTTATATTAACCACTTACCCATCCACGGGTCAACCCACCAAACCACCCACCCCAATTTATAGATGGGACACTTGACTCAAAAATGCTGCATCACGCCGCCACTGTAATAAACTGTCTGTAAGTTCAGACTTATGGGTTTATTTATCAAGTGTGGAGCCAGATTTAAAAGAATTAAGTTCTAGCAAACAAGGTTCATATTAAAATAAAATTGTTTAGTTGACATTATTATTTTTATATACCTACATTGTTTGGGGCAAGCTAATTAAAATAAATAAATATTTCCAACAAAATACCTATTGATAATTTAAAATGGTTAAGTTCTTCTTATCTTTGCTTATGACATACATCTAAGTATGGTATCTACAGTATTTAAGACGAGTATATTTTTTATGAAAATACGAATTACATGCGTTACAGCATTGGTGAAAGACCAGATGAGTATTATAGAAATAGGTATACAGTTAATAACTTGGTACATGTATACATCAAAGCTACATACTGTATATTAATAGTATAGCAGACAACAAAATGCATTTTTATATATGCCACGGAATTGGTTTGTTGAGTGGTACTATTAAGTACTCTCCCTCTTTTTTTATAATCACCGCTATTTTTCTTTCAAAAAATTACTTACTGTATAAAATGTTTGTATAGATTGTAATTATTTTTTTTAATAATATAAAAAAAAAAGTGCTGCGGAATTGCAATTGAAAATTACCATGGTAGTATAATAATTCATAGAAATTATTTCCAATCGAAGTGGATCATTACTTATTATTATTATTGTTGGGCGAGATTATATATAATTTATTATAATAAAACAATAATTGCCATCATAATCGATGGCAGGCACATACATAAATACATAATATGTAATATGTATTATATATATTATATATATATATATATATATATGTAATATAAATACATAACTTTATTATTATTATATTATAGATACATCGTAGGCGGTAATGTTATACATGGGTTCACGAGGTAACGTCATGGTGCGTGCAACTCACCCGGCAGTAGTCGTCGTTTCTATAGGTATTCGCGTAGGAATCACGGTTTGATGAACCTTCGCATCCTCCGCCCTTTACAGTACAAACTAGAAAATCACAGTTTGTTTCGTAGAAAATTACTTTTTGTTGTTCTAATTAGCGATTCTGCGTGCGGCTAGATCGCCGAAACAAAAAAAATAAATAATTAGAGTAAAGATTAATTCTTTCACTCTCAGTGAATAATCACTTTGAAACGATTTTACTCTGCTGGGAGACAATGATCATATGGTTTTCTAAAACTTTTTGTCTGCGCGAATTTGCTATCTTGAAGTATTTATTCATCGAAACGTATAAACATATACACATCCGACATTTAATACACCTTCGCATTTTTTATAAGTCGATTGTACGCGTTTCTGTCAATATATTTAAAAGCTTGTATGTACCTACGTAATATTAAATGTTAAACATGTACATTTTAATAATAATATATGAAGTTAATTAGGGTTTAATTGTCCGTAAAAATGTTTCGTGAAAAATACTATTTTTAAATGTATTTTAAGTATAACTTCCAATCACTTTGCGACTGCATATATGCATATAATGTACAATTAAATACGTATTAGTATCATTAAGAATAAAATTTAACTGAACCTTTGAGCCGGATATTTTACGAGTACACACATAATGACAATTTATGTCACATCACAATAAATATTAAATTATTAATATAGATACTTATTTTCATAACAATAAATTATAAAAAATATAACTGCAATATCATATGCCAGTCCAATATATATAACAATTTAATGTTTTAAAACGGGGTTTTAAGTATTTACATTCATAATATTATTTTATACTCCATCGATTACATATATTAAAGTCGACACATCCATAAGTATTAATTATGTCTAGAATTAGATGTACACTCGTTTAATAGGCGAAAATAATTCGTAAATATCTACAGTATATAATAATACGAATGACTAAATAATAAATTTAAATTATAGAAAATACTGTTTGTGATTATATAATAGTATGTATCACACGTCTGATGCCCCGATCCATACACGTAGATAATGTCTCCGTGCGGGTAAATAATTGTTTCATTTATATCGCACGACTTGGCTTTATCCTATTTCAATCGATATATCTCATATAAATAATACTATACCTACGCCATGCGTTATAAAAAGTTAACATACAAGAGAAAATAGTTATACAATATGTAGAGCTAAATATATAATTGTTATCTATACGTTAATTACGTATACCTGCAACAGTACCAATATATATATATATATATATAAGCAGTTGAAGTGATATTGTAGTGTCATTATTATTCACTTATATTGTAATAACAAATTCAGTATCAAATTATGTATTATACCATTGAGTTTATAATAAACTGAGTAATTTGTAAGCAAGCGGATTTTGCACACACGGATTCGTTTAATTTTCGAAAAAATAGTAGTATTATAAGAAATAAAAATATAAATTGTATTATTGTAATCGTTGTTTGGATATCTTAAGACTTTTCGTGAAAGGTGACTTAAAGTGCGTATACACATACACATTATAACGCAAATATATAAAATGTAAATTACAGGCCTTCGAACTTCATCATATTTCGTCAGTATGTAATTCAAAATAAATCAAAGAACAGCACAAGAGGTCATACGTGAAGTTTGATATAACTCATCAAGTGAGTATTTTAATGTAATACAAATACTAATAAAAATGTATACGAGTACGAGTATGTATATACTATTAACTAGTGGCTGTTTAATTACTAATGTAATATAATACTTTAATATATACGGTAGCGTGGGAAATTCAAACAGCAGTAGATATATTAGTAATTATTATTATACCGTTACACGTGTACTTTATATATATATATATATTCAGTGTACCACTTGTAGGTACACTGAAACAGCGAGAAAAAATTCCACGAAATATTTCAATAATATTTTCGTTATTACTAGAGGTCGGATTCATATTCTCTTAAAATCCTTAAAATATGATGTTTTTATGTCACATAAAATAGGCAATATATTCTCTTAATATTCTTTTAAAATACCAATTATATGATGTTTTATGTCCTTAAATAGAAAAATATTCTTTTAATATTTAAAAAAAAAATCAGTTTAAATTTATTTTTTATTAATTTGGTTTTAAAATATATTTAATTTAATTAATTAATTAATTAAACTGATTAATATATCGCACTTGGATATCAACATGAGATGAGTCAGACGACTAAGTACGACGAGTAGACGACGAATAGTCGTGACAGCTAACAAAATGACTGATGTGCTATCGCAATCGATAAGGAATACCTGGAGATTAATTTTTATTAAAACTCAGAAAGCCAGAAATTAATCATTTAGTGAGCATTGTATTTATCTAAGTGCTGATATACGTGAAATATATTCATTATATGCCGATATTACAAAAATATTCTCAAATATTCCCTAACGTGTTAAATATTCTCTAACCCCTAAAATATGCTTTTTTATCCAAAATAAATTTTTTCTTGTAAATTCTGTGTTTCATGAAACGTAAAGATTTCTCACTCCCATTTAACTGCATAGACTAGAATCAAATATGAAAAATCATAAAAATCCGACCTCTAGTTATTACGTATCGATACATGTACGTTGAGATTTGTTTGGATTCCATGAAATTTCAAATTTCAAATTTTTGATTTTATATAAATACAAAATAACAAGTGTTTATGTAAAAAAACTCCCTTATTTCACGTAAAAGAAGCAGTGTGAAATCGTCATCGTACCCTAGCGTACATAAATAACTTATGATCAACGTACCGATAAAGAATTTATTTCTATCAGACTAAAACACATATTAATAAATATAAATCGAGTGTACGTAAAATATATACTTACATAGTTCAGGAGTTCTCAGGACACAGAGTAGGTAGGTAGTAGTATGTGAGTTGAGGACGTTCAGTGACTGTGGCGCAGCAGACACTGATCTTTGCTCGCGAAGAATAGAGGCTATGCTTCAATATATGTATATACAATTACTAAAATACCACCTACCACCACCGTTGTCTCGAAAAAAATAACTGTAGTTTATAGTATACGCTAAAAATTGTTATTTGGTTATTACAGGTTCCCAAATAAACATGGTTATTATTAAGTTATTTATTTCAAAAATAAACTAATCACATCCTAAAAATAAAGTTTTTTTCGTTAATTGCTGGAAAACGCACATAGGTTCTTAAACTCAATGCCACACGATGTCGATCAATTATAAGGAATATTTTACAATAATAATATATGTATGCTGTTTAAATAATTAAGAACATTAGATCACCATATATTTTATTTTTTGACGATCGTTATCGCAAGTAGAATTCACCCTAAAAATATAATGCAATCAATCGATAACGCAGCTTATGTTATAATTTAATTAACAGTTATATTTAGAATTACCTTAAAACTCCTTAAGACTTTCTAGACCATGATTATTGATGTGATCAATATTGTTGAAATTTAAAAAAAATTTCAAATTTATTCGTAGTGAAACTTTTTATTAGTTTGATCATGTATAAATTTACAATGTTTGGCGTGTCGAATTTCTTTTACACATTATTTGGTGTCTTACTTTTTTTAATTCATAAGTAATTAGTCATTATTTTATTAAGTAAATTCTTATTGTGCCTTTTTTGGAGTTCATTCATAATTTCAAACATGTTTAACTAAGTCATTTATGCAAATAATTAGTAGTGACACATAGGTTAATCAAAATTGATTTATTAATATACTCAATTTATTTAGATGTAAATTAACTTTTAATGATCACGAAGTAGAATTATTTTTCTAAGGTTATAATTAGAATCCGGATTTGTAAAGAGTGTACATAATCTAATGGAAGAGGCAAATGTGGACGAATTGTGTAACAAAGAATGAATAGGAAAAAATGTATTTTGCATATTTAAGCCTATTTTGTATAAAAGTTCATAAAACCAATTATTTTATTTTTTATATCATATTAGAAACTCGATTATGATTTATCGAATATACAAGGTGACGAAGCTTCTGTTATAAAATCTAATGTAATGTAATTAGTATCACAAAAATAAAGAAGTTCAAGTGGAAATTTTCTACTTTACCGGGCACCTTTTTTTTTTTAAAAGATCCTTAATTTTAAGCATTTTAAAAAATGTGGCACTAAAAATTAGTTTGCACAAATCACTAGTTTTTGAGTTATAACGTTTTAAAATTTAAATAAATCGTAATATTTTTTGAATATATTTAAATAAGTATGTCAGCTACAATAATGAACAATGAAGTTGTGGCGCATTAGCTGTGTCTACACTATCATATGCAATAGATTTGCGCTCAAACTCCAAAATCAAAAATCCGAAGTTTTTGCACATTTTTAGTTTTATTTATATTTTCTATTAATCTACTTCCTTTTTTTACCATGATTAAAAAATAAATAAATATGCTTAGAGTATTTCGGATATACCAGAATTTCAAGCTAGGTCACACACTCACTTGAACATTTAAAATGAAAATATCCCCCGATTTGCTATTCAACACCACCCCAAGTAGGTCACACGCAGAGCCGGCGAGAGAGTGGGCCGGTGAGGGCTAGAGCCCCGGGGCCCGTACCTCTGAAAGGGCCCGTCGTCTTAGCTTTTTGTTCAAAATAATTGTATAATATCATTCGCCGTGGCATAAGACGCAAATTTTAATATTTTTATTGTACTAAAGTATGTATAAATAGCATGTATCTTGGCCGAACAAATGTAAGGGGGCCCGGAACCGATCAGCCACGGGGCCCTCAAAAGCTTTAGACGGCCCTGATCACACGTTTAAATAAATTACATTTCGGGTGTACCAGAATTCTAAGCTGGGTCACTCGTTCGGGGACATTTAAAACGAAAATATCCACCGATTTGCTAAGAAACACCACCAAAAGTAGATTACATGTTGAGTGTAGAGGTAAAACTGATTAGCTGCCCGTCATAATAAATAATTACAAAAAAATGCAAAAAATATTTTTAATTCAAAGGTTTTGAACCAAAGTACCCTCAATTAAGATATTTTTCGCGTTACCAATTAAACTACTACACGAACGATTTAAAAAAAAAAAGTATAACTATTAAACCAATACTATCAAATTTCAATAGGCTCTAATTTCCAAACTAATCATTTACGCCAATTTTCGTATACACCATCGTTTTCAGCGTTAAAAAATATAAAAATTAGCAAAAGAAAATATCCGACATTTTGGGTGTCCGGTAAAGTAGAAGTATACTGTTCAAGTATCAAAATAAGTTGGATTAATTAAATCAGAAAACAATGAACTATAGCATCCAGAGAACTTCACAGTTTGTTCTTTGGCCAATATAAAGCATGCATCACTGACATCAGTAAATGTAGAAAGATCATTTAGTATTCATAATCATATAATAAGTGATAGGACAAATATGACACCTGACCACATTAAAAAATAAATTATTATGAATTATTATCATAAATCGTATTTATTAATAAAAACGTTTTTATTAATAACTACATTTTATTTTTATTTTTTGAATAGTCTTATATAAAATTTCAATATTTTTTACGTTACGTAAATATTTACCAAAGAAATGGTATAAAAGGATTTAATACATTCTTATTTCTTTTATTATTATTCCTAACTTTAGTATTTGTTCTATTAATTTAATATATGTGTAAATATTTACTTAAATTAATGTTATAAGTACTAGAGATAATAAGTTCATCTAATTGAATTGCATTATTATTTTTGGAATAAAATCGAATAAAATATATTTAAATGCATTTATTTTGGGTAAGAGTATATTTTTGCATATTATTAAAAAAAGCGCATATTTTTAATGAATAAATGTATACTATTTTAAGATTTTAAGTGCATACAAATCCGGACCCTAGTTATAATCGTCCTACGAGGCAAACTTTAATTAACGTGAATATAAACCAAGTAAACAAAATAATTATAAAACTATTTTTTAGCTTTTTTAATTTTATTTTCCACCCCCTATAGATTTTATTAAATTTTATTATATTTATAATTTAATTATATTTATTATAAACGATCGAAAATTAATGTTTTAATTAATAAAATTAAATTACAGAAAAGTTAATCAAATAATTGAATTAATGTATGCTTAATTTTTTAAATTTGAATGAAACTTGAATATCTGATTTAATTTTATCGAGGCGCTCGGTCCTTTGATTAATCCATATTGGCACAATAAATCTTAGTTAGTACCTAGTATTGCCATTGGCAACCACGAGTACCCGTCCAATATAATTTGGATAGCTATATCACGAACTATAAAACTTACGCTTCAAACTTCTGTATAGTACAATAAGTATGACAATAGAAAATCTATACATAATTCATCTAAATAATAATCGTAAATGTTATAAATTATATTTATTGGATAATGATTTATATCTATATATATGATTTATGAGTACATTAAAATATTAAAATATTATATTATAAATTAATTTATAACTTACTAAAATAAATTTGTAATTCTTATTAATAGACATATTACATACATAAATATAGATTTTAATTTGCTTAAACTTTTGTTTACAGGCCTACCTAATAAAGATTTCTAGTACCTATTAATTTTAATTATATATCAATAAAGATAGTGTTGATTACAAAAAATAATGTATAGTTTATTTACCAAAAGTTATTTTATTAATTTAAAGAATTATAGTTTGATAAAATACAAAAAAAATAAAAAACTATGGTAATTTTAAATCTTGATCATGTAAAATTACAAATAACAAATTTAACTAAAATAATCTTAATAAGCAAATAATTTGATATTCATTGGGACAAAAACCCTTTAATTTCATTTAAAAACACTGAACCAACAACTATTTTCTCACAGTTAACACATACCGTTGCCAAAGATTCTTGTTTGGTAATGGTAAGTAACACAAGACAATTAGATGACAATGTTTGACCACTGAATCTGAAACACAAATATAAATTATGATAATTAAAACTTGCTATTGGAATAAAATATTAATTTAAGAATTAATAAAACAAGCAAGAAATCTATATATATATATATAAAAATTGTGTAAACATTTCAGGGTTGGCAAAAACCCAAAAACCCGTTGGATTTAATTGATGTTGTGTAATTGGGCGGTTTTATCGGGTTTTTTTCTAAAAAAACGCATCTGATTTTTTTTTTGTATTTTGGCTGCACTGTTTTTCGTCTTATCAGTAATGGAATAACGAACTGTTAAATCATTTTAATCATTTAAAATTTTTATGATTTTGATTTATTTTTATTGTTAAGTTTTAAATTTGTTTATGCCGAAAAACTGGATGGCAACATGGGAAATTTGAAGCCATATTTATTAATGGTATTCAGTTTAGTAAAGACAAGTGTAAGCATTGTGGAAGTGAAGTTAGCAGGAAGATCGAACGGCTCTCAAGTCATTTACTTAGTTGCATAAAGTATAAAAGTACGTTAAATCTGTTAAGAGACGACGATGTAATCAAAAAGAGCCATTTAATACCTTCAACATCATTAATGCAGCATAATAAATTTTATCAAACATCATTAACTGAACATTTAATATCGACAACACCAGCAAAAAAACTATTTATAGATGAAGAATTTGCCAAGTTCTATACAAATGCAATATAATTTAATGCTGCTGATTCTGCTGTTTATAATTCTATGTTTGCTATTACACGACCTGGTTACTAGCCACCGAATCGCAAACAATTAGCAGGGCATATATTATTAATATTATTATGTTATTACTTAATTGTTTTTTTTTTTTTTTTGATTATGTATAGAAATTAGAAAATATACAAGGTTATTACATCAGGTATTATTTACATCAGGGGTCTCCAACCATTTTTTACGGCGGGCCAAATTTAATATACGCTTTGGCATCGCGGGCCAACATTTTTAGAGGAATAGGTTATGAAATTGAGAAATAAATAAGAAAAGATAAAATTTATTTAAAAAAAATGTATGTTTATTTATATATTTTATTTTATAATTCAAAAGTTGTTTTATTATGATACGAGTAAAATACTTAGTGAGACGTTTGGAACTGCTTGTTTTTTTAAAATGTCTTGATAGTTTGCATCAAACTTTGTCTTTCCAATTAGCAGCGTAGCTTGTAAATACTCGTCACTTAAGTTAGTTCTGTACTTAGATTTGACGTATTTCATTTTTGAAAACTTCTGCTCACATAAGTATGTTGAGCTAAATATTGACATCATTTTACGCGCATGTTTTTTGAGATTTGGAAATGATTCCTCTGGCAACATGGCGTAAAATTGTTGGAGACTGGATTCCTTGAAATAGTCTTTGAAATTTTTGTTTGATATGAGCTCGATAACTTTAAGCTGGAGCTCTATCGGTAATGTTTCTATTTTTATGGCAAGAGGATTTTCAAAAATTCGAATACGATCTTCTGCACTTTCGAAATCTTTAAACCGCGTCCGGAACTGCTCATTCAAGTAGGTGAGAACTCAAATAGCAAAATTCGATAGCGTTGTTATTATAACGGAAAAAATCGATCGTATCTTATCTGATCATCGCGTAAGTTTCGAGTACAATATAAGTCAGATAAGATATACTTATTGTGATTGACGAGTTTATTTATTATTAATTAGTGTTAGTATATAAGTATAACTAATATAAGTTGTTATGAATAATACAATTAGAAAATATTATAAATTCAATTCGTCAAGATCTTTTGGAAGGGGAGGTACATAAACAATGCTTTTTATGTAACCCCAGAGAAAAAAAATCACAGATTGTAAAATTTGGTAAACCATGGGGCGGCCATGGACAAAATGTAGCGTCATTAGCACTACAGCGACCGATCCATTGCTGTGGTAGCTGATCGTTAAGAAATTTGCGTACTTCTAAGGACCATTGTGCTCCATCTTGTTGAAAAATGAAATCATCTCCTTCGGCTTGCAATAGTGACAATAGCCAATCCTTAATCATTTGTAGGTATAAAGTTCCTGTTATTGTATTCCCATCAGAGAAAAATGGTCCGTACACTTTCTTTCTGGAAACGGCGCAGAAAACGTTAAGTTTGGGCGAATCCCTTTCATTTTTGACAACTACCCGTGGATTCTCTAATCCTCAAATTCGCACATTATGACGATTTACCTTCCCATTCAAATGAAAAGTGGCCTTATCACTGAAAATGATACGATAGAAAAACTGTTCTACCTCTTCACTCTTCTCAAGAACAAATGTACAAAACTCAATTCTTTTTTGCATATCACCCTCCTGGAGAGCCTGCAACAACTGAATTCTGTACGGTTTAAGTCTCAGGCGTCTCCGTAACGCACGCCAAACTGTTGTCGGTGGTGTTGCAAGTTCTTTGGATGCTTGACGAACTGATTTTTGTGGACTTCTTATAAAACTTTGTCGAATTTGCTCAACATTTTCATCCGAAGTTCTTAGTCTACCTGATGACTTCCCTTTACATAAGCAACCAGTTTCTTGGAAGGTTTTATGTCATCTTCGAATACTCTGGGCTGTTGGAGGTTCAATGTTAAACTTTCGTCGAAAATCACGCTGCACGGCAATAAGACTCGCACTTCTCAAAGCGGAGCACACAAAACGCCTTTTGTTGCCCGGTCGACATTTCGATAACAATTTATTAAGTTACGCCAAATGACTAAACTGCACATTATCGCGACTTATCGGCAATCGATAAAAACTCGATAACCCCATTTTTCAGATGGTTGGTGCTTCGTTTACCTCAAATTACAGGAACAATATTTATAGTCTACTAAAATCGGATGAATCATTTTGGAACGCCCTGTATTATTTTCAAAACATTAATTAGCTTGGCGGGCCGGATCCGGCCCGTGGGTCGTAGGTTGGAGACCCCTGATTTACATTATCATCGCTGCTATACCGTATTTGTTTTCCGTTTGCTATACCGTATTCGTTGTTCGCTCATCAGTTGTGCGCTGGAGTTTCATACGGAATAATCGTGTGTGTGTATTATACTATGGCTCCGAAACGTAAAGCTGAGTTAATGCGTGAATCTCGTAAACGTAAGCGCGATAATGAATTGCGTTATAGCGATGAGTTTTTTCAGTTTATTCGCGATACGCCATTCAGTTAAAGACTACTGATTCTGAAAAATTTGAAGCGATTTTACGTTTACGAGATTCGAATGCACCAAAGCCGGCGAATAATGCCGAAAAGTGTAAAAAATATCGCGAAGTCGACAAATTACGTAAGCGCGACGCTCGTTAAAAAATAAGCTCAAAATCGTCATTCCGATAATCGATGACCGATAGCTCGTCTCGAATGCCATCTTTTAAAAACAATAAGAGACACATGCCGCGATTTTCTCGATCGTTCTTTGTAATCAGATTTTACATAGATTTTACATACTGTAAATTAATTTCCATTTCCAAAACATGGATCAAAAATGATCAACCTGTCGAAATACCGGGTTTTCGCACGCTTTCGAGTTTCAAACGAAATACGATTCGTTCGGGTAGTGTTGCTATATGCGAAAATAAGAATATGAGTTCTCCCAATGGAGTTCAATCGATCGAGTACAATTTGTTCAAGTTTAATCGAGAAAATAAGAATGAGAAGCGAATCGCGACATTTCATGACGATATCGGCGACATTTGTTCGATCGAGACAACGATCAATTGTAAACGAACTGTACTTGTGTCAGTTTACATCTCTTCGAATACACCATTTGAAAGAATTAAAGAATTTTTCGTTTTAAATCTAATGGTATACAATTCTAAATTAAAAAGAATGTTCGAGGTGCTCAAAAAGTATAATAATCTCGATTTATCCATGATCGTTGGCGGATACTTAAATTTGGATTTACGAGGGTTACAAGTAACTGAATTTATGCGTACCGAACTTGGATTAAAATTAAGTAACGATCTCGCAACTTCTACCTCGCGCAATTCAACTTGTATCGACGCCGTATTTTATTGACACATCGAGCAGCTTGAAACTCGTGAGTACGTTTCATATTTCAGTACACACCGTCCTTTATTGTCCATCACTAAAAGTGTTGTAAATGACGATTCTGTCGTTTAAATCAAAAATTTAAAAAAATGTATAAATAATTGCTGTCTTTCAAACTTATTTATTTTTTACACGCGTTAAAAAAGTTACCAATAGTTTAATCCTTGTCTCCTCGTATCTAATACCAAATTGACATTGACATTGACATTCTTATGTCAACTATATTCAGTAGAAATAAGATATATACATGTACCGATGTATCAGTATGTAGTGTAGATACTCCTTAGTTTTTTTGTTTACAAGTCATCACTTGTTTTCATTCTACAACCAAGTTCGAATTCATATTTCAGGAGAAGAAATGAATAAAAAGATCAGCTCAATGCATTTATATGCGTATTGATTGATGATTCGGCAAGACTTTGACAATCATCTATTGAGATACCGCCAGTTGTTTCAACAGTATTGCATCGACATGTACGTCAAGGTCGAAATGAAGCGTCTCAATTTCATTCGAGTACGTAACGTGATGCCATCCCTACTGAAGAAGTCACGACTAACATTAGTTGTTTGACCATTCTCCTAGCTACTTATGTTGGAAGGCCGCGTCAAATGCATGATTACGCTCAAGATGCGATAATATAAGTGCGGAATTACGGACGCTCGGATTTATTCATCATGTTTACTTGCAATCCGAAATGGCTCAAAATTACGAATTTGTTGCTAACAGGACACAATACAGCGATCGACATGATATCATTGCACAAGTATTTAAACAAAAGATCACAGTACCCATGGATAACATTGTTAAGCAGAATAATTTGGTGTACTTCATTGTTGGATGTACTCGGTTGAATGGCAGAAGCGTGGTTTGCCACATACTCACATTTTGTTTTGGATGTTCGACAACATTCAACCAAATCATAATGATTTGATCATTTCTACCGAAATACCAGATACAAAAACTGATCCAAAGCTGCATTCCGTTAAGACAACAATCATGATTCATGGCCCTTGTTACATCCACAACCCAGACCACAGTGCATGGAAAATGTAAATTGCACAAAGCGTTTTCCTCGTTCGTTGGTAGCTGATATAATAAGTGGAATCGACAGATATCCATTGTATCAGCGTCGTTCTTCCGATGATAACGGCAGATTAATATGATGAAAGTGAAAGGAAACGATTTCATCGTCAATAATCGTTAGATCATTCCATACTGTCCGCTTTTGTTGAAAACGTTCTCTACTCACAGCAATATTAAGTATTGCAATCCCATTAAATCCATTAAATACGTTTGCAAATAATATTAAATAACATATTATGTGAACAAAGGGAATTACATGGCAGTGTTTGATATTGCTGATCCTAATGCAAATTACGAGGTAACGAAATTTAAATTTGGACGTTACGTGAACAGTAACGAGGCATTTTGGCAGCTATTTTCATTTCCGATTCATGAATTTCACCCGACTGTCGTACATTTGAAAGTTCACATGGAGAAGGGCCAGTATGTCTACTTTAGGGCGTACAAATGCTGTGCAAATAGTAGAACGAACGCAAGCGAGAATATTAACACATTTTTTTTTGACTTGTTAAAGGGATCTGTTCGCAGGGACTTTTCTATATACGAAAATACTACACTATTATACACGGAACTCTGCATCGAAGAAGTTTCAATGCCGAAATCTACTACTATCGACAAACTAAATGCATGCTTGAAATCGTCGTCTTTATGGCGGCATGTCAAGAAGTTGAAATTTACCACCAACATGAGAGTCGCTTTGCAGAACCATTCTCGACTGCTGGCGCTTGGTAATAGTCAAATTTCTGTTGATGTTACGACAAGATTGATATTGTTTCCGGCAAATTTTTGCAAATTCACATCGTCTAAGGAGGAACTCATCACCAAAATGTTCCCCGGCGTTGCAGAAAATTATAAAAATCCCGATTGGATTAGTGAACGAGCAATACTAGTAGCGAGAATAAGAATGTCAATAGCTTGAATTTAATTATTCAAAGTCAAATCGTTGGAGAACTGCATTCGTACAAATCTGTTGACAGCGTGACCGACGACGATCTAGTGACTAACAGTCTGACGGAATTTTTGAACTCGTTTGATATGCCAAGCACTGCGCCGTATAATACATAGCTAAAAGTGGGATTGATTATAATTATGTTGCGGAATTTGAATCATCCGAAATTGTCCGTTAAGAAACTAATGAACAATGTGATTCAAGTGACGATCATCAAGGACAAATTTAAAGGAGAGGAAGTGGTTATTCACGAATTACGATTGTTCCAACTGATCTTCCATTCCAATTCAAGCGGATTCAGTTTCTCGTTCAATTGGCTTTTGCGATATCAATAAACTGCAAGGCCAATCCTTGGAAGTCAATGGGATCAATCTTAAATTTCTTTGTTTTTTATACAGTTAGCTTTAAGTTTCTAGTTCGCGTGTTGGTAAACCGTCTTCGCTGTTTAATTTTGCGCCGGAAAACAAAACGAAAAACATTGTTTATCATATCGCTCTCTATTGATTTCGGTTCCATTCAAATAAATCACATTTAAATTTGAACTATGTGTGTTTTATTACTACTCTGGAGTTAATCCGAAGGCGTTAAACTGGGGCGAGATGAAGTTTGTCGGGTCTGCTTGTATATTTTATATTACATTAATAAATCAGGATTATTACTAGTATTATTTATATTGAGACAAAGTTAATTTTATTTTTATAAATATTACTTTTTGATAACTCTATATATACATAAATAATAAATAATAATAAAAATGTACCTGAATATATTTTCTTTTTCCGTAATAACACGTGTAACGTTAGCAATTTCAAATACGGCTTTCGCTATTTCTAGGTTAACGTTTTTCAATGCAATGTTGGCTATGTGTTCATTCATCCCTTTTAGTTTAACTAAAAATTAAATATTATTTTTATTTTTATTTTTTTGGTACTCCATAAAACGATATTAAATTACAGATTTGCATAGATACATATAATGACCACAAATTGTTTTAAATTATTTAAATATTTTTAACATTTGACAAAAAATAAAAAATAAAAATGAAAACGTTTCTTGATGGCTAAACGTTGATTGTGCTCATAAATATTAAAAAATAATTTATTCTACGGAAATATTAAACAGCTACAATAAACATAAGATGTTTTAATAAGAATAAGCTTCAATACAATTTTTTACCTTGTTCGTTCTCAAAGTCTTCCTCACTCATAGACAACGGTTGAACCAGTTCGCCGATTGGTACGCGTAATGAGACTTCACTTTTACGTTCCATTCCAGAGGAAAACCATGAGACTTCTAATACAAGAGGCTGAATAGAATCTTTGTAGTCGACTCCTAGAGCTCCTAAAGTGACCGAACCCGGTAACAGTTGTGCTATGGGGGCCGAATTGTGAATACTCATATCCAAACTCTGAATAATATTTCCACCATTAGAAAATTATCTTTCGAGACAAATTCACTATATCAAATCAACTGGGTTGAAATTCGATATACATTTTTAAAATAATGACTGACTTTATATACACTTTTATTCCGCTATCTGCGTGATTCTATGACTCAAATTTCGTATGGGCATTAATATTGTTAAGAAAAGAAGTAGGAGTAAGATGGAGGATTATAATCATATTTTGCAAAGAAAAATTTAAAAGGTATTTCATGTAAGTAGATCTACTCTGATCATAAATTACTATTACCGAAGTTGATATGAATATATCTAAGGTCAATAAAGACACCAATAATTTTTATGACACATATTGTATAACGATTATTGAATGTAGGTAATATGTATATGATCATCATGACATATTATTTATACTTTATTTTATTTATATTTTCATGCATTTTTCTCTTGTGAGTTGTATTAAAAAATATGTTGTATACAAATAGTATTCATGGAGTCGGTGATTACCTTTTGAGTCCAGTGGATGTTGGAAAGTGCTTCTTTTTTGTCATGATTAGTCAGGCTTAACTCCACGCTGACCATCTTTGGTGAAACCACATGAGGACTTCTTGTAAAACGTGCTAATATGCTTAGTTCGTTATGTCCTTTTATTTTGTTCAGTATTTCAGTTTTGGCCGACGGGACAAAACTGGGAGCAACAATCTATAAAAACATATGATGATAGGATCTCGTATGCTATACATTTATTTATGTACTACAAACAACAGTTTCAAAAAATAATATCTAACGCACCTTTCTCGAATATTGTAAATTTACTGGTTTACTAGAAAATGACGACGACAAAAATTTGTCGTTAGTGGTTGGGGAGAGAATATCTCCAAACGATGGCATCAGTGATTGTCCAACCGGAGCAACTATAATTGTAATATTCATAAGAGTATTTTTATTCTACTAATTTGAAAAATAATCAATTTAAATAAAGCTAAAAATAGCACGCAGCAATCTTCATTTTGAGACATATAACTGAATAACTATCTGTGTTTTAAGATTAGGTTATCGTTTTAAACACTCACAATCGTCAAGTTCTAACAACAAGTCTACATTGCACTTAACCGGTTCTGACGTTTTTATTTCTTTTTTGTTCACGGCAATAATTTCTTCACTGCTATCACTCTCTACAGATTCTGTCTCAGAACTAGATTCTCCGCTGGAATCGACAAAACTTTCAAATTTTTCTTTTTGCTGAAAATATTTTAAAATTAAAAGTACTTATTGACTTTTCATTGACAATTTTAAATAGTCGATTTACATTTGAATCGATTTTTTCGTAGCTTGAATCCGACGAAGAGTCTGTAGAATCATCATCATTTGAATCATCGTCAGAATCATCATTTGATTCATCTGAATCAGAATAAAATGTTTTATTCTTGTTAGTTGTCGTCTTTTCTGTTTTCTGTTTTACAAGCTTTTCTTCTGGCTCTTCCAGAACAGCCACACAACGAACGCTCGAGTCCGTTGGTGATTCAGGAAATTGAGGAAGATCTTGATATCCAATTGCACGACAGTTAATATAATGAGACAACGAACCCATTTGATATTCTTCGCGATCTAAATTAGAAAAATCCAAAGACATCGGGAAAATTAACATTGGCAAACAATGTAAAATTATAACTTATGATTTATATTATTGTAACTAATTTTTGTAAATAAATCAATCAATCATTTAAAAAAATATAATTAAGTAATTACCAACGAAATTAGATTGTAATAACGGAGCTGGTTTTTCTGCCAAAAATATGTTCTTGGCGTGTTTGCCTATCACGCTGTCTTTAAATTGCTCATTAGGAAACAATATGTTGGTCAAGAACCTCGAACGATCGCGAATATCATAGTTTTGATCGTATTTAGCCTGTTTTAATACGTACTGGCACAATAGAGTTGTCTGTGCAGGATTGGTCAAAAACAATTTAACAGCAAGATTCATTATTTGCAATTTTACAATATCTTCCTATAAACATACACACATGCAAACGATAAATTTAAATTTAATATATTTATATAGAGGTACTCTATATACTTATAGTCAATATACTTAGTATTTTTTATTTACAATTACGAATTTGACGTTACCTCTGTGACATATGTTTTGGCGACTTTCCGGAGTACGTCAGGCGCAATAGTTGAAACCAATTGCGAGTACTCTCCAAGCAACCACAAGATAGATGCTCTAGCTTGAGGTACGGCTATGGAGTCCATAAGTCGAGCCATATGTCTTATAATATCGCAGTGGGCTTCAGGTTGATTCTGCAACAATTTCTTAATGACGACCACGCTTTCGGCTACTACCGCTTCTAAATTTAAAATTCACCAAAAACTTACAAATTTAATCCAGACAATTAGAAAAAAAATTAAAATTACCATCACGACTCGATAACATGGAAACCAACCCACTGAGACACGTTTCAGTGACTTCTTTAATGTTAGAAGCACATCTGATAACAAATATATTCATTATATAGGTACACAATCAATAACCATATACCAAAAACAGTGTTTTTACATTATTTTCAATACATAATAAAGTAAATATATTTTTTAAATATAATTATATACGGCTTCAAATCTAAACACTCCACAATCCACCAAATGCATAGAGTCGTCGATCAAATCTCATTAGCATTCGAGAGCAAAAAAATCTGCATTGGTATTTTCCTAGATATCGCACAGGCTTTTGACCGAGTCTGGCACCCCGGCTTACTTTTTAAATTAAAATCCTTCTTGCCTGCTCCGTATTACCTGTTAATAAAATCTTATCTGAACCAACGAACATTTGTCACAAAAATCAACGGCACCTTTTCCAACTTTCAAATAGCAACTGCTGGTGTTCCCCAATGCAGTGACATAGATCCTTTCCTATTTAACGTCTTTACCAGCGACCTACCTCTAAACGAAAACACACTACTTGGTACGTTCGCCGATGACACTGCTATTCTTGTTACTGACAAAGATCCCATCCAAGCTGCCCAAAAAATCCAAAACCACCTAAATGTTCTAGACAACTGGTTTCACGACTGGAAAATTCAAGTTTGACGCGGCCACAGTTGTTATGGCCGGTCCAGGGAGAGATATCGAGAAAGTAATGAAAAAATTAGCACGGTACGGGTTTTGAGCCCGCGACTCCACGCGCCGGAATGCCGGGCGCGTAACACTGAACCACCGCGAATCTAACATTATTTTCGATATTCTCCCCTTTTAGGCCAGAGTGGCAGTGTGTACGGTTGAGAGAGAGGACTAGGCACTGGGGCCGTGTCAAGTTAACCCATAAAAATCCTCTCAAATTACCTTCACACTTCGATCCTTAGAATCTCCCGCAACCTTTATCGGCAAAGAACAAATTCCATCTTCCACGCAAACCAAATATCTGGGTTTAATTCTTGACAAACGCCTTACATGGTGTCCCCACTTAAAAAACAAGCGTAAAACTCTCAATTCAAGATTCCACCTTCTTAGACCCTTACTCCGCTCAAAGCTCTCATTAAAAACCAAAAGAACAATATACATGGCTCTTCTAAGACCCATGTGGTACTATGGCATACAACTTTAGGGATCAGCCAAACCCTCAAATACTAGAACAATACAGGCGTTTCAGTCTATTTGTCTACGTTTAATATCTGTTGCCCCATGGTATATTACCAATGAATCACTTCATAAAGACATCTGCATTCCTACCTTAAACAGCCTTGCCAAAGTCACCTATAAAAAAACACACAAAACATTCAGTACTCACTCAAATCCTATAATCACCCAACTTTCATCAAATCAAATTCCAGGTAATCCTCCCAGGCGCCTGAAAAGGAACTGGTGTAGGGACCTACTCTCTCCTTAAATCGCTTCCACGGGGTACCGCCACTGGGTGACTTCCCCTTCCTGAGAATCAAATTGTCGTCACATTTACTTATTGTATCACTTGTAAATACAGACTGTAAATATATTATGTTTGTTCAATAAAAAAAAAAAAAAAAAAAAAAAAAAAAAAAATATATAATTATGACTAAGAATATTTTATTTTGACAGAAAAAAAATTATAATATGTAAATTATTACTTTGTAAATACTTATAAAAATATAGGTTAGTTGTTTAATGGTAAGCACAAAAGCACAGCGGTTAATAATTTAACATTGGATTAAAATGTTCGGGTTTTCTAAATTAATTAATTCTAGAAAGATGAAAAGGTTAAGAGAATATCAATCGATTACAGCTTAGATAAAGAGTATTATAAATAAATTATATTATTAAATTCTGTTAGGTCATTGAACATTTAATCTTTGTGAACGGATATAACAACAAGAAAAAATATTTTGCAAAAGCTCAATAGGAACTTAATAAAATTGAATGCAAATTATATAAAGCAGTAATATTTTCACATTCAAGTAGTGAAATTTAACGCGCGTTACAAGATGAGTGTAGTATTTTCGGATCGGAAGTAATGCATCACAAATAGAATCGGAAAAACGATCAATCGAGCGTATAAAAACCGAGTATTTTCTTGTCGTTAATAGCCACCATCACAATGGTAAAACAGTATATTTACTCTCTCTATACATATATAGAGAGAAATATATGAACACAATCGTTCACCCTCACCGCTTTCAAGGTAGTGATAGAAATTATAGTGACATACGCGGAAAAAATAAAATTAATTCCGTAAAAAAAGTAGTAAAATCAACTGTAATAATCAATAAATAATTGCTACCATACTATATCATTTAAAATACGGCTATAGTTTGTTAATTATTGATGAATATTTTTTAACTGTCTTAATTTTCCCAAAATCATAATGAGTCTTATTAAATTTTCAATGATTGATTATTTTTTGAATGATTTTCACCGTGAACAACTGCATAATTAACTTATAGAACATTGCTAAAAAGAGTAAAAGACGATATTTACGTTATCAATATGACTATATAATATATAGATGATACGGGGAGTACGTAAAAAAATTTAAGGTCGTGCTAAATTTTTTTTGGTGTAGAAAATAAATTATACATGTTTTTGGTTACGTTTACTGTTTATTTTTAAGTACAAAATTAAAAAATACATAAATTTTAATCATTTTAATATCTAGTATGTAGGACAGAGGACTTGAAGCATTTGCATATTTTTTTTGCATAATCACAAAAATAGTAGAATATGAAACAAGTACGTATCATGCTTCCATAAAGCTAGTCTTAAAATTTTATTTTGAATATAAATGCATAATTTGAGTATTTTTGTTTTTGAGGCATATTGCTTCTTTTTAGATGCATATTTCAAATAAATTATCATTTTATGTCTTTATTTAATTTAACATACGATTACAATAATTTTGCAGACGCAGGACGCAGGTTTTTTCCTAGAAATACGTCTCGGGATCACCGACTTTAATTTATAAACAGTAAGCACGTTTTCTACATCATAAAATTCCAGGCAGGACGTATAAATGATACCAAAAAATACCATTGCACTGACTTTTGTCAATCGCTCTTCGTTCATTTTTTAATATCTTAGTCATTTAATCTTAGTACTACCATCTCCATAAATGGGTCTACTCATTATTTTTATCAGCTTTTTGTATGCTGTTTCTATATTAAAATGCCGAACGTTAAAGTCTTTTAGTAGTCTGTTATTAGCAGAGTTATTTATCGGAATTTGGTTTCGATGTGTTTTTGACTCACAGTATAGTCCTATAGGACACTATAGGATAGTATACCGTAATTATTGTGACGTTAAAGTAGATAGTGAAAAACGACTTAAGATTACGCAAATTTAAATGATTTTTTTTAATTAATTACTTAAAAAAATTAATATAAATGAATATTTTTAGTGCATATTACAGAATTTTTAAGAGCATAAGTGCTTGCATATTTAGTGCTTTTTTAGAACTACAAGTCCTCTGCCCTATTGATATGCAATTAAATTAAATTAAACTTATTATACCTATTTGTTATTTGTGTAGATATTTTTATTCCTACGATCTTGAATTTTCCTTGACCCATTTATTTATTATTAATAATTTTAACCCTTATTAAATCAACTGGAAATAATGACATTGTCATCACTATTTTTCGATAAAATATTATTTTATTTTCATTTAATGTTTTATGATAAATGCGAAATTAATTTTATCATTGACTATTGGAGATTTTTTTGAAGGTTTTATTTTTAGAGAGAAACATGGAAACTTTATGTAAAATAGTAAACATGGACAAGATACATAAACGAATAATTGGTTACTCACTTTGGTAAAATTAGTACTCTTTCATTATAATAAATTTACAATTTAAACTTTGTATCTAAAATCTTCAGAACATTTTCAAATAGATGGTAGTCTACATTTTGATATGGACAAGGTTCTAATCTTTATAATTTATAAAATGTGTTCATTTGAACTAAAAGATAACTAAAAAATAAATAATTTAAACGGTTGAAATTTCTTTTCCTAAAACTACTTTATTATAACATCAAAGCCTTTCTCGTCCCAAATTTTTAAATATATTTAAAATATAACTAAAGTAATTATATCAGTTTTTTTTTTTTTAATGTAATAAGATATTTAAATTTTTTTAGTCACATAACTAACATAATAATGTTTAATAATTTTGTACAAATATAAGGTTTGAAAAATGTACCATCAATACATTTTTTTTCTAAAAACTCACTAAGGACTCTACTACCACATTCATATAATATTATAAAAATGAAAAATATATAAAATGATAAAATTACACTATTAATTTAAGAGCTTAATTCTCAACATTAAATTAATTTTAGTGTTCATTATTAAATTGTGATTTTAAATGAAACATTTTTTTTTCTTAGTTATAAAAATTAAATCTACCTGTTTCACAAAAAAAATAATTCAAATATTATTACCATTAAATATCTACAACTGATTTTATTAAATCCTAAGTATATTTCCTTAATTATATTACATATACAGAGTGTTCTATAAAGAATGCATTTATTTTGTTATAAATTAATTTTAATTAATAAGAAATACATTATTAATGATGCATAATATTTCATTATAAGCTGAGATTTATGTAAGAAATATGTTACTAATCACGTTTTTAAAGCTTGGCCATCAAGTTCACTTATAACTTCTTGAATTTATTGTTCAAGATCTAAGAAAGTTTGTGGTTAAACTTTGTTACCCGTAACAATAAAATTTACCCATGTGTTCAAATACAATAACGATAAGCATTCGATAGTGTACCGTTGTTTTATTTAGAAAAGTATCCAGACATATTATATAATATTATTATTGTTGACAATAATATATGGCACCAAAATTTACACTAGTCAAATTTCTATTTTCAAGAAAAAAAAAATTAAAATAGCTTTAAGCTGAATAAATCAAACAATTAAATTCTACAGATAACATTTGGCCATTAGATTAATTTTTGTTTGAATTATACAAAAAAATTTCGAGTAGGTACTAAGCTAATGAAATATATGCAATTTTACAGATCAATTTATCTAGATAAAAATGTTAAGATAAATTAAATTTTCATCTAAGATAATTATTTAGATGACTTACTATTATTTATCTAGATAAGATAAAAGATAACTAAATAATTATCTAGATAATTTATCTAGATAAATCCCAACACTGATCACCTACCACAAAGTGTAATAAATAATGACAATTTAATATCAAGTATCTTTATAAGTATAACATTTATTATAGATATTTTTTCAGTAATTAGCTAATTACAGAAATAATTTTAAATTTTGGTATTTATGTAAATAAATAATTTACCTGCCAATAGCTTGAATAGCGGCAGCAACAAATTGTTTGTCTGTACTCGAAATATATGTTTGAACTTCTCGAAGTATTGTTGAAATACTAGTTTCATTTGCTAAATTTGTCATAATATCAAGTTTTAATAATTTTATGTGTGTAGGATCATTTGATCTGACGAAAAAACTTTTTAAATAAGGTTCAAACATGCTCTAAAATAATTATAACATTAATAAAATAAAAGTATAAATCATGTGGTAATTACATACTTTCCGGGCTATTGAAATAGAAGCAATAGAATTTAGTACAACTGATTGAACTTCTCTATGACTTCTAAGTAAACGAATTAGTGCTTTAGAAATTATATTGACTTCTGATTTTGGTGCCAAATGATGATATAATTGTGCAACACTCATCACAACCTAATAAGAAATCCACAAATAATATAAAAATTAGATTGATTTTCATACACTTTACTAAATAATACTAAAGTCTTCTAAATAACAAATCAAATGCCAGAAAACCTCCTATTATAACCCATGACTAATAGTAGAAGAGTTGAAAGTTGTCAATAATGGTAACTAATATCAGTTTGATTCCTAGGAATTAAGTTCACAACACTGGTTAATACTTATTTTAATTATTATAAAGAGATAACAATAATTGCAGAAATTGTATAAAAAAATGTATGATTATTTTTTTCTCAATCTTACAGAAAATAAATTAATAAGTTAATATATATTTTTTAATTATATTTTACTTGGTTATTTGAGTATAACTTTATCTTAGTTGATTTAAAATTAAAATAATTAAGCTATATATATTTACAAAAATTAGATGACTTTATCCAATAAATAACTTGGTTAAAATTGAAAAAATATTATTTAATGTATTTTAATTAAATTCTACACATTTAATTAAACTTATAATAATAAATTACAGCAGCGTTTCTGCTTTGAAATAAAGGCTTAGCATTTCTGAGCAAAAGGCGATGATCTTGATCCAATACATTTGACTTATCATCTTCAGTACCAGCTTCTTCACAACTAGATAAATCAGAATTATCAAAGTTCACATTTTCAAGCTTAGTACAATCATTGGGATCCTATAAATAATTAACATTAATTTATTTATTTTTTAAATTAAAATTTATAATTTATTTTTTTTACATTTTTATTGGGGTTGACAAATTGAGTACGGCCATATCTAGTCAACATGTTCACAATAATCACTTGTCCCCATTCATCTATATCAACCAACAGGTTACACAGTTTTCTGTAAATTTTGTGTATTAGATCAATCCTTTCAGGACAAACCTATATAAATATTTCTATTAAAATTTTAATGTCAAACTCAATGAATAATAAACAAATTAATCATATGCATGATGAATTTTAAAATTTAAGGAATTTTATGATGAAATATTGTTGTTTCATTTAAAAATGTTAAAACATTATAAAGTACCTCTTCAAATGCCATAACAGTGGATCCAACTACAAGTGTAGATTTATCAGCTAATAATTTTTCTATTACTGTAATAAGCTCTTCTTTTTGATCAGGATCCAAACTAAATATATATATATATATACATAAATATTAATAACAGCTATAGAATAAAATCTACCGTTTATAACAAATAGTCCATAGTTTAAAAAAATAAACTATAGTTATTAACCTGTATAATTTTGGAATAGCATGTGCAGCAGTCTTACGAACATATGGAGACATATCAGCAGCTGAATCTTTAATAGCTAACATAACTATTGGAACAATCATGACAACTCTTATACTAGACAAAACTCTTAAAGCAGATGCTCGTATTAATTGATTTGGATCCTAAAAATACAAATACTCTAATTTATACATAATAAATATATTTTAATATTTAAAATTATTTAAATACACAAATAAATATTGATACTAATGAATAATTACTATTTGGATTTATATTCTTCTACTTACAAAAACAATAAACATAAACATTTTATATTATATTATAAAGTAATGACATAAATATTTGTATTAGTAAGACAAAAATATAGACAGCCAATTGTTCCCTATTAATCAGTGGTTTAAATCTTTTTTTACATGGTAGTGTCATGGTACCAATAATTGGTAAAATTATTTTAGTCATGTTGCATTACAGTGATTACTACAATAATTTGCGAAATTCCAACACTAGATTTATTTTCATGTAGGTCATGGTTCGTCCCTTGAATGGGTATATACTGTCCAAAGTATACTGCTGTACACAATTTAAAAACCATTATTTTAGAGTATGGAACCATAAAACTTTATATAATAACAAACCATAACTTTTTATAATTTTATACTGAAGTTAAAGTATAATTAATCTTCCATCCTTATGCGGTTAATTGTGTCTTATTTGACATAGTTTTTATTTGTTTCTCCATTCCAATTCTAACACTTAACTCCTTCCTAAACTATTATTTCTGATGTCAACCATTTCCTCAATCCCTGTTTTACTTTGATAATTTTCTTAATCCTTAACTGAATCTTAGTGCTTAGTTAGGTTAGGTTATATAGGATGATTATATTTTAAAAATATTCGCTCATCATCAACACGAAAATATTTGGACTGATTTATTTTTAAAAAGCTTCAATTGAAATATTTTAAGTCATTTATTTTAGAAATATTTTCTAACATAATCCATTATTCATGTTGCGTGCCATTGATTCAGTAGTGATGGTAGAGGATTTAATAAAAAGATTGACTCCAAATTAAAGTTGCTACTTTTATTAAAATAATGCAAGACAAAAACATTCACAATTTAAAGTGGCATGAAGGTGCTTGTGGTGTCCGGACTCAAACACATCTGACTTTTGGTCTGTTGAGGACCCCCTTATATACTAAGATCTCATGTGAAACTACTTGACCCAGATATGATTTTATTATAATCATGTTTATTTAAAATATCCATTTATGGGCATAAGATAGTTTAGTCCTTTAGTGGTTGGCCTCGTTAGTTTGGCAAGATTTTTGTGAACAAGTGCTCTTTGCTATTTTTATCTTAATTTATTTAATCCGCAATATAACTGAGCACCCAACCCTGTTTTGTTAGTTGGCTGGTTTTACTATTTCTACATTTTACAACTTTTCATATATCACTCATATTTATAATCTTTTTGAGAATGTGTTCATGTAACATTTAAGATTTACTGATTCATGTAACCCCCTGTTAATGGTTATCTTGGAATATTTATCATACATGTCCGTAACATTCATATACTCATCTGTAACCTTAATTATATTTTGTTACTATATTCATAAATTGAAAATAAAACCTTAACTCATAAATAAAATCAACAAAACATAAAAACCAAAAGATAATCTTCAAAATACAAACTATGCAAAAGTTAATAAAAAAAAATAAATAATAATAAAAAAATATACATCAACAAATAAGCCATTACATATCCAGCAACCCAATAAAAATATAAAATAATGTACTCATTTCTAAAAATTAAAATTCTTAAATATGATATTCTCAGATTACTTTTAAGGCTCTTTGGAATGTAGATATGGATAAAAGTGCTAAATCTTGTTGCTGTTCAGCATAGCGAACTAGATATACATATACTAGTTTCTTCACTTCTATATTTTTAGATACAACATTTTTCACAACAGCTGGAAAAAGTTCTGATGCATCTCTTCCTTTCGCAATCATCTAAAAACATAATCAATTATAAAACTTGTAACAGTTAAATCATGTTTCAATAGTTATCTTACGCCAATAATTCGTTTCATAGCTTCTAATTTTGGTCCATCTTTTGCAGAATCTAACATTTGTTTCAAATCATCATGTCTAGTGAAAACATTTTTTAATTAAATCTTTGATTATATACAAATAATTTATTTGGTTATTAAAGATTTAAAGTTAACTAATAATATTAAAATAAAATTGACATAAAGTAGACATAACATTTATATGATTGTAAATATATATTTTAAGTGAAAACAATCAAAAATATCACAAAAATGTTGTTTAATATAATATATTTGGATGACATTTTATAATTTAGTAGCACTTAGTTAAACATTTAATACAAAGTTATCAAGTAGAACCTGAATTCATAGAACAATCTTACTTTTTATAATCTGATACAAAAAATGATGACAATCCCCCCGATGCTGGATCGCTTGCATAATCACCATCACCTGTAGTGGATGATGATGACAAGCCATTTTTATCATACGCTCCGTTTGTCCCACTTGACATATTACTATAACTCTGTGGAGAAATTTAAAGTATGAAAGATAATTTTTATACATCAGACATTACAAATATAATGCATTGACAATTTTTAAAACAGTATAAATTAATAGGAGCTATTTACTTACAGTTGCTGAAGAATTCATATTGTGTATAGTGGTCGACAAAAACTGAAAAGCACAAGACAGTTTATTCAGTTTTACAAAAATGGAAGGAGCTTATATGCATGAGGATTACATTCAAAAACGTGATTTAAGCGTACAGATCAATAATAGGCGATTTCTATGTGTGTATACACTAGACTGAAGACTATATAATGAACGCCGAACAGGTGGATTTTTATTAAGTTGCTCGTGTTATTATCACTGTTTGTTGCCAACGAATGACACGAATTGATAAGAAAATCAGTAAATTCCGCGGACTAAGATAGAATGGACTGATAACGGTAGGGACGGCAGGGTGGTGGGATCTGATCCCCAAATGTTTCTGCTCCGCTACACCACACATCCATCACAAGTACACTATGTTCAACGCCATCTAGTGATAATAATATACGATAGAAAAGTAAATAGTAGTTCCCGCCAATGCATTTTTATAAAATGTATAAATAATAAATATCGGTATTTTAGTTAAGACCACTAATTTTTTTGGTACATTTGAAAGGAAACATACCTCGTAAATGTTCTATTATTACTTGTAAAAGTAATAAAAATAATCAAAAAGTTAGTTTATTTAAAGTTCCAACCACAGATGCCATAGCCTGGCATACAATTATACAAAATCAAAATGGTAATGAAAAATGTAAAATTAGCCATGTTTGTAGTGAACATTTCTTACCAGAAGATATTATAACACAGTACGTCAACATTTCGCCAGAGATAATACAAGCTGTAAGTAAATATTTTGGCATTATTTAATAATTTTTAACTAAACATAGTTCATTGGTGGCTTTTAACACTTATATTTTTAAGATTGGTGGCACCAGGCAACGAGTTGCTTTAAAAAAGGGAGCAATTCCATCAGTATTTGAAAGTTATACAAACATAACTGAACCATATTTTGTACAAAATAGTTATACTGAACCATGTAGAAAAAAATTATTTAAAAACCAAGAATCATTGACAAAACGAGAATGTCTAGCTCCTTTGCCAGTAAGTTAATAATAATTCTTACCAAATTTTGAAAGATTTATTTGTGTTGTACTTTTATTATAGGAATTAAAAGAGAAAATTGACTCATTTGAATCATTTTTAAAAAGCTCAACTGATGCATTGTTACTAGTGGTGTGAAATAAATCCGGATTCTCCGAAAATCCGAAAAATCCGAAAAATCCGGATTTCGGATTTCGGATTTTGAATTGTAAAATCCGGGTTTCGGATTTTCAAATCCAAATTTCGGATTTCGGATTTGAAAATCCGAATATTTGGGTTTCACATAGTGGATTTCTGTATTCTAAATCAGAAAATTAAATTTTTTAAATATCTGATAATATGTTCAGTTGGTTTATAATTGTATAGTGAAAATATTAAATGTATATTTTCGTATAAGTATATTAAGTATCTATCTATTATCGGTTAAAAGGAAAACCCTCTTGGTAGTGCTTGTAGTAGCTTTAGTAATTAAGCTAGTAGACTTTGACATTATGCTTCCATTTTAACTTTTGCGATAAGATACAACATGAAAACCCGACATTATTTTATAATAATAAAGTGTTTATAAGATGTGTAAGTATTAAGCACTGTAACCATCATTTTACATCATGGCACCAAGCAAAGTTTGGCAGTTTTTTAAACGTACAGAGAGCAATAATTCAGCTAAATGTTTAATTTGTGATTTTGAATTGACAACCAACGGATCAACATCATCATTGTGGACTCATTACAACGCATGGCACAAAAAAGAAAAACATACGCTACAATCAACCAGAAAAAGGTACTTAAAGTTCAAATCAAACAGACTGCATGTTCGCTACCATGTTTAAAAACACAGTTTCCAATGATTTGGCTAAAAGATTTTCAATGGAAAGTGTGTTTGAAAAAAATACTAATGAAATACCGGTGAATGTATCTCAAATAGCAAGTCTACTTGATCCTAGATATAAAAATTTAAAATTTGAACACTCGGAAGAAATTAAATACCGTATTCAATCAATTGTTCGTTCAAAAATATTATCTATAAATAACATTTCGACAACTGTATGTGGCAATACTCAAATTGCAAAAAAAACTATATTAGACGAGCTAATGGGTCAATTCTCTAATGATGATGAGGACGAATTGACTCGTTATTTGTCAGAGCCTCAAATAAATCATAACGAAAATCCATGTTTATGGTGGAAAGCACGTGAAAATGTATATCCTAAAATATCAGTTTTGGCAAAAAATATTTAATGCATTCCTGCTTCATCGGCATCGTCCGAACGTGTATTTTCTACAGCAGGTAATATAATTACACCAAAACGAAACCGAATGACGCCGTATCATTTATCAGCATTGGTATTTTTGAAAAACAACTATTAAGGTATAATTAACAACTTATTATTATTTTATATCATTTAAAATATTATTATTATTACCATTGAAGTATTATTTTCATTGTTACTATAAAAAATTATTATTATATAATTATTTATTTATTTGTAATTATTATTTCAAACTTAAATTATTATTTTTGTAATTAAGTAGGTATATATTTTCATTATTACTTTTACTTTTCTGTTAGTTAAACAAAGTACATTTAGGTATTATTTATTGTGTCTTTTTGGATAAATTATTCTGATACTTATAAATGTTGTAACTAATTTCATGTGTAAATTGAGTTTAGGTCGTAATATATACTTGCTATTGCGATATTGACAATTGTTATTGTTGTTGTTGTTATATTTTTGATTTAAAAGTTTTCCTATAAATATATTAAATCATTACAAAAAAAAAATGTAATTATCAAGGCTTTAATATAAAGAGTCCATAAATAAATATTAATTCAATGTTTCAAAATCCGAAATCCGGATTTGAAATCCTAAATCCGGATTTTTCTCCGAATCCGGATTACGGATTTCGAATTTCGTGAATCCGGATTTTCGAACTTCGATAAATCCGGATTTTTCCCATCACTAATTGTTACCAATAGGATGGAAATTATATAAACACATTAAAATAATATCAATATACAAACTTTTACATTATAATATAGAAGATGGGACACAAATATTTGTTGAAAAACAAATAGTTTTTTGTCCTAAATCTGGCATAACTTACTATGCAAACAAGAAAAAAATTGAACCTGCCTTCTATGGTTTGACTCAGCTAATCTATCCTTTTCATATAAGTGAAGTAATTAATACTGTTAAATTGTTCCACGATAAAATTATTTGTTAGTGCGGTCCAAAAATCATAAACTATAAGTTCATAGAAATAAAATTGTTACGATTATTTCTCCATAGATGGCGCTGAATGTAGTGTACTCTGGTACCTTGTCTGGAGAAACATTTGTGTCACACTGATAAAACATTTGATATCAGTCCATTCTATCTTAGTCCGTGGTAAATTCCAACCTGACTTGATAATAGTATCACAAATTTATAGCGTAGAACCATTGATTAAGTATACAGTGTATATTTAATCAATGGTAGAACGGAAGGTGAAAGGTAATATATTTTACGTTTTGTCTATAGATACCCGGGTGCCCGTGTAGATAAAGCGTATAAATTCGATACCCGAATAATTACCCAATTATTGGTCGAATTGTTAATGCACATGCGACATAGACACCATAATATTATTTCATGTTTATATCCCACACAGCATTTAGGTTAGGTTAGGTTATATAGGATGATTATATTTTAAAAATATTCGCTCATCATCAACACGAAAATATTTGGACTGATTTATTTTTAAAAAGCTTCAATTGAAATATTTTAAGTCATTTATTTTAGAAATATTTTCTCATAGTTTACAACTGAAATATTTCAGTAAATTATTTTAGAAATATTTTTTTATCATTCTGACGGAGATGTTATTCTCTTGGATATTTTTTTTTTCTTTTTTTTAGTCAACAGCCATTCGGCTGGTTTGAAGCAACTCTCCAATTATCTCGATTCTCTGCTTTCCTCTTCAGGTCATGATAGGATGTTACATTTACATATTTTTGAATTTGTTTGATGTATTCTAGAGGTGATCTGCCTCTTGTGTTATTTCCCTCTATCATACCTTCTATCACTCTTGTCATTAGCCCATCGTGTCTGAAAGAATGTCCTATGAATTTTAATCTTTTTTTTTTTTAAATGTTCTAGTAAATTTCTTTTTTCTCCAACTCTTTTGAATACTTCGTCATTTGTTACATGATCTATCCACTTTATTTTCAATACCCTTCGCCAACACCAAACCTCAAAAGCTAGCAGTCTGTTTTCTTCCCTCTTTCCTATTGTCCATGTTTCGCTTCCATATAGTCCAACACTCCATACGTAGGTTTTAACAAGCCTTCTTAAATACAATATACTGAATAATAATAATTTAATAAATAAATAAAATTAATTATAAAAAAATTAGTGTAATAGAAAATTGCTGAATTTAGGGTGAATTTTGATTCTGGATGCTGTTTTTTACCGATAGATAAGAATTATTCCATAACCGTAATAACTTTACGTCATTTATTCTACAATATTTAGATTTCACATTATTAATATAGAGTATGAAATAAAATATAACATAAGCATTTATCAATTTACGGCTAAAATAACTGTAATAGTAACCACGTGTCTCGACCCATCATAAAACTTTCGCCACCCAATAATGGGTCGCGACCCATAGTTTGGGAAACGCTGTGTTAGAGCATGAACATTATGGGATACTAAATGCTTACCATATAGCATTTTAAAGTTGACAACAAAATAATTTAGGAGTTCCTGAGCATAGTCTACATAATTATTTAAGTCATTGCTCAATAGTATTCTCATAGAAATGCTCAATGTCATAAAATGTTTATGGCAGTCTTCACTTAAATAGTTTTTAAAACATATTTGACCCGTGTAAATTAATAACTGTCGTAGTTCAGTAGCTTTAAATCTGCATAATTCATTTAAACCTCTGGGTTTTCGTGCAAACTCACAAGGTATGAATGGTTTTAATGATAACAGTAAAGCAGATAATTCTTTACATACCGAACTTGGCATTCGTACACTTAAGGGTCCCTTATCAATCCATAAACCAATCAACTTCTTCATAACCCCTAGACACGTCAAATGCATGTAATCCAAGGCAAAATGTGTCACAATATTAATATTTGGTAGATCACATAAATTTGAAATGTAACTGCCAACATGATGCTCATCGTGTTTCCTTGTAATATAATCATTGTGTGTTCGTTTGATTTAAACAGGCAGGTGTTAGTGGAAAACAAGTTCGGTTTTGGAGGTATTCTCCTTCTTCTGTACAACGTGTACAAGAGTCAAATCCTGTATGGCCTTTTATTTTTAATATAAAGGATTTAGCAGGTGCATCAAGACTAAAACCATCTATTTGGATTTTAATTATAGTTGAATTTATATTAATTCCATTTAATAATAATTCTTTAGCTTCTAAAATAAATTGTTCAAGATAATCATTTGAGAATTTTGGTTTTTCGTGGCCCCAATAAATCCCAATAGGAAAGACATTATTTAAAGGACGTATATAGCCGAGAATTGGCCAAAATTGACTTGAACTGCTTTTTGAAATAGGTAGACCATCAATGCCAACAACTATTCTAACCATGTCTACATTATTTATTGGAGTTAAATTAAAATGTCTTCTAATAGCCAAACTTAAGCCAAAATGATAGTATAAACCAGGTTCAACCGTAGTTAAGTTAGACATTTCATTTATATTTCTAGTTTTTAATACACTACGAGAATCCTTAGGAAGTTCAGTTAAACCAGGTACTTTTTTTAGTATTAGCAATAATTCATTAAGAGCATTACGAGGTATGTTGAAATTAACTGCCCAACTTCCCAATTCGTGTTTTAGTGTTTCAATTAAGCTAGATATATTGTTTGAATTTAAAGAAACATGAGGTGAAATATCTAATGACAATTCTGGACATTGATCTACAACCTATCAAAAGAAACAAAAAGTAATATTATTTCTTTGATGCCTACCAAAATATTATAGAACTAACAATTTTTAATTTTACCTGCTTTTAGATAGGTAGGCTTAAGTAAGGCTAAGATTTTAATGTATATATTAGTAATTGTGTAGTATACTACTAATATATGTATTTATACAACCAGAAAATACGCAAATATGTGATAAAAACTCAAAACACATTATTTAGTAATACAATTTATTTATCAAAGTTGTTGGCTGATGAATTATGGGTAAAGGTACTTATATTGGAACTATATACGTAAGACTAAAATCCAGGAAACCTACCTGGAGGCTTGCCCAAAAATTATTATCAGAAAAATTTAATATATACACGGAATGGAGTAATGAATGGAAAAGCAGCAATCCTGACAAAATCAACCTAATTTATGACCCAGCGGTAAGAGTACCTGGCACTGACCTCCTGAGAAGGGAATGGGTAGCATTAAATAGATTCCGAACGGGTCATGGAAAAACAGGACACATGCTTCATAAATGGGGACTCAGGCCTACACCAGGATGTGACTGCGGCTATGAAAAGCAAACTGCCATACACATTACTGATGACTGTAATACTCGACGACTATAAGGAGGAATGAAAGAGCTACACAGAGCCACAATAAGTGCAGTGCAATGGCTGAACTCCCTGGACATACAAATCTAAAAGAAGACCTACGTATTTCACACATCCATTACTAATCAACATATTACATATATAATTTGTTATCACTCTGTCAACTTTTATCTATTTATTTATATATTTATTTTTATTTTTTTATCTTTCTTATTTTATATTTATACCTATTTTATACTATGTTACCTATGTTAAACTGTGAAATGAATGTAATATTTATCTAAGCCATACGAAATAATAATAATAATTGGAACTTTTTATTAGAAACTATAAGATTACAGGTATCTTTAAAATTAAAAAAAAAATGTATATTAGATAGTTTAATACGACTCGTACACAATGAACAAACAAGACCAAACCATGAACCATATCTATAATATAAATTAATTTTAACTACCTATAATAGTTAGTATATTGATCAATAATTCTCAAAATTGACAAAATATGAGAAAACAAAATTATTGTTTACATACCTAGGTACATTTAGTAAACTATTAACTACTTTTATTATATATAATTTAAAAATTAAAATACCTAAGCTAAAAACAGGTAAAATTATTTTGTTTCTACAGTTGCTTATTAATTTTATTTTTTATTTTAACTGACCTTAGATCTTATGTATTGAGGCTTACAATCATGTTTATTTAAAGGTACACTATTTATTTCTAATAATTTTTCAGAGTTATTTATTCTAACAGGAGATTCATGAATTTTCTGAAAGTTGTATGAATCTAGTTCTTCCATTATTCTCCGTTGCTTAGTCCTGGTGCTTGTCATGGTTGATAATTTAATAGACAACTCTAACTATTAATTATTTATTATAATATGTTACAATTTGTTCCTACATAAAACATGAATGTCACTTAATTAATTCAAGATTTATCTAAATCTCAATCTAAATGCAGTCTCATACACAATACAAGGTGTGTACTAGTACCTTTTTATTTCACTACATAAAAATGTTAATAAATTTAATTCAATAAATAAGTAGGTTGATATTTACATTTTTATAATAAGGTAGGATATTTAAATATATTACTTGTCTACCAAATTTATTCAGTACATTACATTTATATTATCTCAGATATAATAAGAGTAGGTACCAGCTATACCTATAACCTGCGCTTGGTGTCCAACTTAATATATTATACAGGTAATAGGTACCTATAATAAATACATGGATATTTATATGATAGAAATGAGAACTAATTTTTTCCAAAATAAATATTAAATTTAAAATACAATTTCTTCTTCTTCTTCTTTTTAGTTAAAATCTTTTTTGTATTCTAAAATACAATTTAGAAACTATAATAGGAAATGTATTACCTGCTTTAAACACCTTTAATCGTGATGTCTACTGATACTTCAGTAGTCCTGTATCCCAATAATAACCTATCAGATATTAAATAAAAGTATAATTCGAAACTTATGAGTAATTTGAACTAAATTATGACTTCAGTTGATATGGCTAACTTCAATTGTTATTCTATAAATGCTGTATAGTTGTAGCAAAATTGTTGAGTAGCTAGTAGCTAGTAGCTCATATCGACAGTACTATTCCGAAAACGCGAACGAAATAAAAAAACTAATTATTTTGATGCACACACACGTGGATACTATAATGAAACTGTAAAGTAATAACTAATAACACTAACAAGTATCATAATATCGATGTCATAAAAATATAGTCCACGTATCTACTGCTGCAACAACTATAATAACGTGACTATTGTATGCGTTGGTGGCGCAGTGCGCGGTGTCGGATTGATGGATAATAATATCGTAATAATAATGCATTAGGAAAAATAAATCTAAAAATAACTGGGAACGCATTATTATAATTCTGATAACAATATTCTGGTTATACCATTGATTAAACAATAGCAGCAAAACCCGTAAATATGCCAAAAATAGCAAAATTAAATTTTGTGTATGATATTCGAGTACCTTGTGTGAAACATATTTGTCTTAGGTACTTTGAATTTTTTATGATGAACCAAGAGAAATATGCATTTGCTAGAAATGTTGAGCCCTATTTATAACCAATGATAAAACCTTTTATCATATAACTTATTAACAGGACTCGGAACTTTATGTATTTGCATATAAAAAATCTGATTCGATAAATATATCTGGATTTGTCTGGATGTACGATACATCATGTACCTCGGCCGAAAGGTCCTATTATGTAATCTATGGTAATATCTTAAAATTAATCAAATTAATATCTAAGACCGTGTGGCACTCGGGTAAGAATAAGGCCATGGGCAGTACCACCTGGCGTAAAAGGCGACTAAAGGTACACCGACCCACTCCCGGTTAAAGGAGCAACCTCTACCAGCCAACGGCCTTTGGGGCGGATGAGCGGGTAAAGGAGGGCAATCTCTTGTCCTGAAAATAGGAAACTGTTTTCAAAGGCGGATGAACCAGTACACCTGGAGAACGGCATGGGGATGCAGAAGGCAACGAGAATCCACTGCATTAAATAGATCTATATAGATATATCTAGTAGTAGTAACTCATGATGGATGCTTCGAATGTAAAAACTCCGGACGTAAAATAGTCCCCCAATCGGATGTCCGGGTGGGGACTGCACAAAAAGCTATCAATCAGATAACATTGAAAAACAAAAATGGACCAAAGAATTTAAAGCGCATAGGAACATGGAATTCTTTGTTCTCAACACCTTATTACAAGCAGGAAAACTCGAGAATCTTAAAATGGAAATGAGTTTACAAAAACTAAATATACTTGGAATTTCAGAAATGAGATGGCCTGGCACCGGCGACTTTTGGTCTGATAATTATAGAATTATATACTCAGGAACAGAAGAAGGGAGAACAGGAATGAAAGGTGTAGGCATTATATTGGAAAAATCATTGGGCCAGAGAGTCACAGGTTACATACAACATAGTGATCGCATAATACTAGTAAAGCTGAATACTAAACCTAATGATACTATCATAATACAAGTGTATATGCCCACATCGAACGCAGAAGATGAAGAAATAGACAGACTGTATGACGAATTAAACAACCTGAATGATAAAACCAAAGGTGAGGATAATGTAATAGTCCTAGGAGATATGAATGCAAACATTGGCGAAGGAAAAGAAGGAACTATTGTTGGGAAGTATGGACTTGGAGTCAGAAATGAACGAGGTGATAGATTAATAGAATTTTGCTCTAGAAATTAATGTATTGTTACCAACACACACTTCAATCATCATAAAAGAAGACGCTACACCTGGAAAGCCCCGGGAGACATTAGAAGAATGCAGCTGGACTACATCTTAGTAAAAGAAAGGTTTAAAAACCAAGTAAACAATTGCAGAAACTATCCAGGAACCGATATTGGTAGTGATCACAACCCGGTTATAATGACTGTTGAATTAAAATTCAAAAAACTACAAAAGAAAAAATCGAGATGTATTGACTTGGAAAAATTGAAAACACCAAGAATAAAAGAAGTATTTGAACAGAAAACAGATAAAATACTAGAAAAAAATAACACCAATATGACAGAAACAATTGAAGACATATGGAACAAAATAAAAGAAGGAATATCAAAGGCTGCTAAAGATGTCTTGATGAAAGAACATCAAAACAAGAGAAAGACATGGCTAAGTGATGAGGTACTAAAACTGATTGATGAAAGGAAAAAGTATAAAAGTGCAACAACTGATCAAGGGAAACAAGCATATAGACGATTGAAAAACGAAGTAATAAGAAAAAGCAGAAGAGACAAGGAAAATTTTCTGAATGAGATATGCGAGGAGATTGATATTGAATTCAAAGTAAACAATTTAGACAAAGCATATGGGATGGTAAAACAATTTTTTGATGAAAAGAAAAATAAAACATGCGCAATCAAAGATGTTAGAGGCGAACTAGTGTATGAAGAAAAACAAATAACAAAAAGATGGAAAGAATATCTCGAAAAACTCTATGGGGATGAAGATGTTGATGAAGTGCTAGAAAGAGATGATGAGATTGATCAAGAGAATAAAGGAGACTCAATTTTAAGAGAAGAATTTGAAAAAGCTCTAATAGAATTAAAGAATAAAAAAGCACCTGGTATTGATGATATACAAGCTGAATTACTCAAAAATTGTGGAGAAAAAACAAAGTCCATTCTCTATCAAATGACTTGTAAAATATATGACGAGGGAGAGATGCCTGATGATTTCACCAAGTGCATTATAATTCCGATTCCAAAAAAAGCCAGAGCACAAAGTTGTGATCAGTTTAGAACCTTAAGTTTGGTATCTCATGCTTCTAAAATACTTACATGAATAATTTTGAAAAGGACAGAAAGAAAAATTGAAAATACTTTGACAGATGACCAGTTCGGGTTTAGGAGGGGAATGGGAATGAGAGAGGCAATATTAAGTCTAAAACAAGTAATAGAGAAAAGGAACAGAAAAGGAAAAGCTACTTATATATCATTTGTGGACTTGGAAAAAGCTTTCGATAACGTAAATTGGACCATAATGTTCAGGATGTTAAAGAGAATTGAAGTGACATACAAAGACAGGAGAATAATTCACAATGTATGCAATAATGAGATAGGAGTTGTAAAATGTGGGGAAACGAAAGAAGAAGCGAAAATTAAAAAGAGTGTAAGACAAGGCTGCTCATTATCTCCACACCTATTTAATTTATACGTACAGGACGCAATTAATAAAATTAGAGAGGAGAGTAGAGTTGGTATCAAAATTCATGGAGAAATGATAGACATTTTGAGGTTTGCAGACGATATTGCCATTATAACCGAAAATGAAACAGATCTGAAAGTAATTTTAGAGAATATGAACAGAATAATGAGTATCGAATATAATATGAGAATTAACAAGAAGAAAACAAAGATTCTAGTCTGCAGTCGGAATACAGAACCCATCAGAACAAATGAGATTAAAATTGATGATGAAATACTTGAAAGAGTGAATGAATATAAATATCTCGGTAGTATAATAACAGAAGATGGAACCTGCAAGAAAGAAATAAAAAGTAGAATAGCTCAAGCCAAACAAGTATTTAATAAAAAGAAAAGTTTGTTTACTTCAAGAAACATTGATTTAAAGTACCATTGACAAAGTACCATTAGGTGAACATGCTGGTAGATTCAACGCTCCAACTGTTGATGAGGTTGCTGTTATCATGGTTGGTGATCCAGTTGACAAAATATCTATAAAAATTACACGGCGAGACAACATTGTCAGTACGATTTCGGATCTACACCGTTCATATGACGCACTACAATATCCATTGATATTTTGGCAAGGACAAGATGAATATCACCTTAATATCAAACAGTATGATCCAAATACCGGTAAATTTGACGATTATCTATTTACTTTCTTACTGTATGTATAGATTTTAATTTCGTATTGCATTTTATTTTTTATTTTTTTAGGTGATTACAGAAATAATAAAGTTAGTTCAATGAACTACTACGCACACCGAATAATGGTTAGACAACATCAAGACAATTTTATCCTTCGATATCGTCAGCTGTTCCATCAATACATTGTTGATATTTATGCTAAGGTTGAAAGCGAACGCTTGCGATTCCTTCGATTCAACCAGGCAAAACTACGATCGGAAGAATATATTCACTTACGAGATGCTGTTGCTGGAAACATCGATGGAAATTTAAATCCCAATGACATCGGTAATGCTTTCATTTTACCTTCAAGCTACATCGGCAGTCCACGGAACATGCAGGAATACATACAAGATGCGATGACTTACGTACGTCATTACGGCTGACCGGATTTATTTATTACATTCACATGTAATCCGAATTGGGAAGAGATACAAACTTTACTATTGCCAGGACAACAAGCCATTCATCGTCATGATTTAACTGCACGTGTGTTTAAACAAAAATTGAAATCCTTAATTGATTTTATTGTTAAATATTCAAGTTTTGGTATCACACGTTGTTGGCTGTATACGATAGAGTGGCAAAAGCGAGGTTTGCCTCATGCCCACATTTTGGTTTGGCTTAAAGATAGAATCCGTCCTGAAGAAATCGATCAAATAATTTCAGCCGAAATTCCAGACCCATTAATTGATCAAGAATTATTTGATATTGTCACCAAACACATGATCCATGGGCCATGCGGTGCTTTCAGCATGACGTCACCGTGCATGGAAAATGGAAAATGTAAAAAAAACTTCCCAAAGCCGCATACGAATGACACGATCACGGATATTGATGGTTATCCAATGTATCGCCGCAGAAGTACTGAGAATGGTGGCCACACATTTACAATGCGACTGCCGAACTTTCCAAATCAAGTTGAGTTTGATAATCAGTGGGTGGTACCATACTCACCACTACTTTCAAAAACTTACAAAGCTCTCATATCAATGTTGAGCTTTGCAGTTCTGTTAAATCAATTAAGTATATTTGTAAATATGTAAACAAAGGCAGTGATTTGGCCATATTTGAAGTACAAAACATAAATAAAAATGACGAAATAGTACGATACCAAATGGGCAGATACATTAGCAGCAATGAAGCTATTTGGCATATTCTCAGCTTTCCCATCCACGAAAGAGATCCTGCTGTCCAACATCTGGCAATACATCTTGAAAACGGTCAACGTGTATACTTCACTGAAGAAAATGTTCTCCAAAGAGCGTTCGAAGCTCCGAAAACGACTCTAACTGAATTTTTTACATTGTGTCAAAAACCTGATGTTTTTGGCCAATTCGCGAAGACATTGGTGTATGGTGATGTTCCACGTTATTTCACATGGAACAAATCCAGTAAAAAATGGGAGCCACGGAAACAAGGAAAATCACATCCTTCCATTACAGGCATATTCAAAGCTAAGACATTGGGGAGACTTTACACGGTACATCCAAAGCAACGTGAGTGCTTCTATTTACGTTTGTTATTGGTGAATGTTCCTGGACCAACGTCTTTTGAATTTTTACGAACAGTTAATGGTCGAGTATTCAATACATACCAGGATGCATGTCGTGAACTGCAATTGCTAGAAGACGATAACCATTGGGACTTAACGCTTGCTGATGCTGCGTTGACATCAACACCGAATAACATTCGTCAGTTGTTTGCAATTATTTTGACGACATGTTATCCCTCGCAAGCACAAACTTTGTGGGAAAAATATAAAAATTGTATGACAGAAGACATCTTGCACCGAATTAGACAAACAAATCAATGCCAAAACATAGATTATACACCAGAGATGTACAATGAAGCATTGGTCTTGATCGAGGATTTATGTGTTCTTATTTCAAATTTACCACTTAATCATTATGGTATGCCATCACCTAATCGTCCAGCCACCGACTTAGTCAATACCGATTTACAACGAGAAAATCAATATGACCATGGAAGTTTAGCAACAATTATCATGAACAGTGAACCATTACTGACAGCAGAACAAAAAATTATTTATGATCGGATTATGCTGTGACGCGGACCCGTGCGACAACCGTTATCGAAACGGTTGTCGCCGACCGCGTCTTAATATCACTCGTCAACCACCAGACCGCGGTACGCAACATCGTCATGACACCCCGTCTCCCATCCATCACTGGAAAGGAGACGAGAGCGGTCGCGACGACGTCCGTCCGGTACGGCATTTGAATCGTTCTGTTTTTCCGACACCGCGGAACGAACACCATCTGTTTCGTGCGTTTATTTTATTATTATTACTGTCATATATGTGATTTTGTATGTTCATCAAGTAACAATACACATTTGAATTATACGGAACGCATTGTTTTTTTTTGTTTGTGGTGCATATTATTACCATTATCATTATTATTGTTATTAAATTTGTGCCGCCGTTGTTAGACCTCGACGAGTGCGTGTAGTGCTTGATTCGACACCTCGCGCACCGCGTCAAATTGGCTCCCCGAATAGGAATCACCGGTCAAGTACGTGACAGGTAAGATACATTTCCGCTAGCTTCAAAACCACGCTTTGCTTTAGTCATAAGTTTTTACTTAGTATAAATATTAGGTAATACGACTACACGAGGTAAAGGAAGGTTAGGGAAAAACTCCGGCTGCTTAGCTTATCGCAAATCGATATATAGAACCACTGAGATAGATAAGATATACTGGAGCGCGGACTCGGCCGTAAAAACGAGCCGTCGCGTTTGACATTACCCCCACCATCGAAGGGCAAAACATTTCATTTTTACATAGGAAAATACGATGAAATTGTAAATAATAATTTTTTTTCGTTCATAATCGCTGAGATATTTGCTCTATAAATGTCTATATATGTAAATTATAGCCTCAAGCCTCATCGTTAGTTTAATAGTTTGTAATTTGTAACAATTTTGTATTGTATCTTCAATATGGTTGTCTCGTGTTCAGCCTTTGGATGTACTAATAGGCGCATTAAAGGTGGAAGTATTCAGTTCCACGAGTAAATATTAACATTTTGTCATTATATAATTTTATACAATTAAATATTTAATAAATATAGGTAGGTATTAGGTAACATTAACATATCTATTATACCTAAATATTAATATTTCATATACAGATTTCCACTTAATAATCCCGAATTGCTTAAAAAATGGTTAATTGAAATTAGAAAGAAGAATTTTATGCCTACAAAGTATAGCTCTTTATGTAGTGAATACTTCAAGCTTGAAGATTATCAGATTCGGCCTTTAGCAACAGTAAAACTTTTAAAAACTGATGCATTTCCATCTATATTCAAAGCGTTTCCAAGTCATTTACAAAAAACAATACCAGTTAAACGTCGTAAATTGGACAGAATTATGGTTAGAATTAACTATACTTATTACCTATCTACCTTTACAAATATCACAAATCAATATGTAATGATGTATTTTTATTTTAGACAAATGATGTTGATGTAAAAGTTGAAAAACAATCTACAAGTAGTGAGCAGGGTACTGAACTATTAGTTGAGAATGAAACAGTTTCAGTCCCATCCATTTAGGAGCACCTAGTCACGAATATATGTTGTTTAAACTAATTTGTAAAACATTTATAAATATAAGAATGCGCCATTACCAGAGAGAATATAATTTGAAACAAGTGTTGAAAAATAAATGTTCAATCCGAAAAAAATTATCAAAAAATAATTTTATTTAAAAATTTGTGAATTAGATGTATGTTTTTACTTTTTAGATTACCTGTATATATTATGTATATATATATATTAATTTGACCCTACAGAAATTGTCTTAAAGTGTATGTTAGATAAAAATGTTTATTAATGTAATAAATGTATAAATAATAGATATACTGTTTTAAAATATGTGAGTTATTATTTTCTTTTTAATATCTTTCCATATTATTATATCATATATTATAATCATCGTAATACAATAAGGTAATGAATATAATTACTACTACATTTAATTTGTTAAAGAATTAAAAAAATAATTTAAATAAATTAAGAATTATGAACGAAAATAATCATGACTACACGTCCATCGTATGTAAAAATGAAATGTTTTGCCCTCCGATGGTGGGGGAAGCGGGATTCGGGACGGCTCGTTTTTTGTATCATTGTGAGAATAGCGAGTCCGCACTCCAGTATATCTTATCTATCTCAGTGTATAGAACACACCAGAGTCCCCGGGCTACGGAAAAAGATATCGCACGCGCACGCGAGACATCGACCGAAATACTCGCAGTGTATCGATAACGCGATTAAATCTGTTTCGAGAAATCGCGACCGGTCGAACCGCGTCCCACTAGCTGCGTATCGAACGTATCTAATTAAACACACACCATCATAGCAGCGCCGCCGTAATCTAATAACCGGTCCGCGACACGACAGCCGCCGCTGCTGTCGCCGGTATCGTAATAGACACGCGTGTGCCGCCGCCGCCGTTAACGACGTAGATAAACACGCGCAGCGAAAACAGTAGTTTACGTAAACACTGCCGCCGCGCCGTGATATCCGCGTAGCGTGATAGTGTGTTGTTTATCAACAAAACAATTTATTTGTTTTCAAAATTTTTCTTTTCCCTTATTCTCGTACGCGGACTACACATCACAGTACCACCACGTTGAATAGGGAAAGAATTACACACACGCAAAACACACGATACGCCCGCGCACGTACGATCGCTTATTAACCGTTCCAAATAACGACAATTTCCGCAACATTAATATGTCCGGAAAATCGTTAAATCAACTAACGTTGAAAGAAATGCGTTACGAATGCGAAACACGCGGGCTATCCACCACGGGCACCAAAGCGGATCTCGAAACGCGTCTAAACGAATTTTTTTTGTCGCAAAACGTCGAGCCCGGTCTTATCCGATTTTCAATAAAATCGTCGAGTGCGACTGAGGCGTTTAGTGATGACGAGCAAGGCACCCAGGACGTCGCTCAAAGTGAAGGGGCGGTCGGTAATCCACTAGGACACCACCACCCTGTAGCTCAGAGTGATCCGGGCACCTCGCAGTCGAATCTACTCGATCTCAACGCGAGTTCGTACGCGACTGACACCATTCAGACCGCTCACGAACAAATAAAATTAATTCGTCAAACGACGCGAAACAATTCGAATGAGCCCTCACTCGAAACACGGTTGTCGGCCCTCGAAGGCTGTCTGACCCGCTTTTTCGACGATCACGGTCGGATTGCGGAAAGCATCAGACGTATCGAACTCGGCATACCGACTTCGAGGCCTGAGCGGACCGAATTGATCCACCAACCGCAGCCCACACACACACGGACTAGGGCGGACCCACAATGGTACTGGATAGGTAGACAATCCATGTCTGCCCCCCCACAGGCCCCCCTTTTCCACAGCACCGGACGGGTACCCGACGCACAACCGCACCACACGAATCGGAATTACAGCCGCGAAGTCGGAGGTGCACATCGACCTCCACACGCGTTAAATTCGTGGTACTACGCCAACCGTGATGCACGAACTGAATACGATCAACATGATCGATCGGTCCACTTCGCGGACATGTACCATTCGGACCGGCTACCGGCCCCGTCATTTTATGCCCCCGAATGTTCAGTACTCATTCCGTATGAGGATTTGCGCGCTGCGCGAGCATCCCTACCCGAGTTCTCCGGAACGAAGGTGGAGGACCCCGTACGGTTTTTGGAGAATACTGAATCGATTCTAGGACAGGCTAGAATACCACCAGCGGGTTGGACAAGGGCAGTCGAATCTCAATTAAAAGGGACAGCGGGAAGATGGTGGGCATCTATCAAAATCTTGGACCTGTCCTGGCATGAATTTCGGTCTGAATTTTTAGAAAATTTCGACAACGCCGAAATTCAAGCCCAGTTGAGGGCAGAAATTGTTTCTGCGCGACAACCCGACAACCAATCCCTTTCCGAATTCGTCCTCGCGAAAAACCAATTAGCGCGCCGCGTTAACACTGGACTATCTGAAGCACAGTTAGTAGGTATAATTGCGGGCCTAATGCGTGACGAATACCGGACCCACGTTCGTTTACAGCGGCCAGTGACATTTGTCGAGCTACGTCGAATAGCCGCAATCCTGGCCCCTACAACGAACCCACCTGCTCGACCACCGGATCGAGCACCTCACACACAAGGGAAGAAGGGTCCCCAACAGGCGACCCGGCCCCTAACCAGACCACTCCCTCGCACCACACCCGAAAGTAAACCACCACCGTGGCCGTGTAGATATTGCGGGGGGACTCACTGGCATAGCGAGTGCCCCCACAATCCCACGTCTTCGGGAAACGGCGGGGGAGGCGGAAGGGATTAGTCCTCCCTACCACCTCCAAACAACACCACACCAACCATTCGAATTTACATCACACACCACCTGTTGGCATTACGGACGGGTATATTACCAACAGACGCCTTTCTGGCAAATCGTACCGTAAGTCGGTTAAGCCGAATACTGGACCAACGATTACCGAACAGTCGTCTTCGGAAATATCCTCCGTCAATTCACCCGTGGTTGCTCAAAGCACCACGGCGTCCATCACAAATTCCGACGTTCCAACGTACGCCCGACATCAACAAGTCGGCTGCGTCCCTCAAATCCCAAACCTACACCACCCCAATCATACCTATCACCCCAAAGGTGGTAGTCATCCGGCTTCAGGGGAAGTCTTAGGTGTAGGGACAAAGGTAATAGGGAACGGAACGGTTGTCACCAAAAACAACAAGGGACGGGCTAACCACACTCGGCCCCCCCTTTCGGAAAATTCGCCTGCTCCAGTGGCGCGGTCTCCGAGCACAGAGGTAATCGACGAGGACATCTTGGTAATGGCGGTTCGCCCCATTCACCAAAGACCCACCGTCGCGGTTAAGAACTACTTACCCCGCTCGCATGAGCCCCCCACGTTTAGAAACGTTACACAAACATGCCACGACAAAATTCCGACTCCAGCAGTGGAACTCGAATTTAGGTCAGGCTTTGTAACAGCGCTTCTAGACTCACAGGCCCAAAAATCGTATGTAAGCCCAACCATAGCCCGTAAATTCGGATCACCCATCAACGGACTACCCACACTGGTTAGAATGGCGGATGGACACACCACATCCACGAGTGGTACCTCCGCCTTCGAAGCCAAAATCGGAGACCTCACCATCCTTTTCGAAGCAACCATAATGGACGAATTGTATTGCGACGTATTACTAGGACATGACTTCCTCGTAGAGCACGAAGTCTCTTGGGACTACGCCGCATGCACCATCCACCTGGGCGCTAGAAGGAGGACCACAGCATGTTGGAAAGGGCGCACAACACCCCCCAACACAATCCCCGATTTATCAGCTTTGGAAATCGCCGGAGACCCGGAAACGCGCAAAAACTACACCGCCGTATTAAACAAATACGCGGCTGTTTTCAGCGACCGGGTCGGTCGAACCAAGTTCATTGAGCATGACATCATTCTCAAAACTCACACACCCATCGCACTCAAACCTTATCCCTACCCGATAGTGAAACAAAACATTATCGATGACATGGTTAGGGATATGGAAACACAGGGCCTAGTTGAACCGAGCACTTCCCCATGGGCAGCTCCAGTAGTCTTAGCTAAGAAAAAAGATGGCTCACCACGCCTCTGCGTAGACTATAGGCGGCTGAACGATGTGACCGAATCTGACGCATACCCGATGCCCGACTTAAACAAGTTGATAAGGCAAATGAGGGGAGCGAAAATTTTCAGCGTTTTGGACCTTAAGTCGGGTTACTGGCAAGTACCACTTAACCCAAACGCTAGGAAATATTCAGCATTTCGAACTCGCAGGGGGCTGTATCAATTTAGGGTCCTCCCCTTCGGTCTCAAGAATAGTCCCATGACTTTCGTACGGCTCATGAACGAAGTTTTAAGAGGTTATCTGGACGAGTTCGTCCAGGTTTATTTGGATGATATTGTTATCTTTTCCGCAAACCAGGACGAACACCGATACCACTTGGACAAAGTTCTTGAACGACTGATGAGATTTGGAATGACTTGCCACACTAAGAAGTGTAAGATTGGTTCTACCGAAATCTCCTTCCTAGGGCATCTTGTTGACTCGGAGGGCATTCACAAACAACCGGAAAAGTTAGAGTGCATAAAAAATTTTCCGGTACCGAAAAAAGTTAGGGACTTGCGTAGGTTTTTAGGCGTGTGCAATTGGTATTGTCAGTTTGTTAATAACTATGCCGACATCATTGCCCCCTTAATCGATAGACTTAAACAGGGAGCGAAATGGTCATGGACGGATGTCGAACAGAAAGCCTTTGATTCTGTCAAAAGTGCCCTGTATGACTCCCCTAAATTATCCCCACCCGATTACACCGAGCCCTTCTGTCTCCAGACTGATGCTAGCGAGCTAGGCGCTGGTGCAGTACTTTTCCAAAGGGGTGACAGACCTGAGGAAAGGCGCATCATCGCTTACGCAAGCAAAAAGTTCTCGGACACACAGAAGCGATATGCCGCCGTAGAACGCGAATGCTTGGCAATTATATGGGCTACGGACAAATTTAGACCATTTCTCGAAGCTCGACCGTTTGAGCTATTTACAAATAACGCAGCGCTAACTTGGCTACATAGGGCAAGGGATAACAATTCAAAATTAACGAGATGGTCATTCCAACTCGCAAATTTGGATTTCCGCACGATACATGTACCCGGCGTGCAAAACGAGGGACCAGACATGCTTTCACGGAACCCTGCCCCAGGCCCACCCGTAGATGAGGATCAACTCGAGGAGCGCTTAGTAGGGGTACTCATATCACCACCCACCAACACTACTGAGCCCCCAGCTGATAACATCTTCGCTACAACCGAAACGGTCGATGTACGTGCTGACGTCCCGTTTTCCACCACAACCCTCGTGTCTTGGCAATCCAATGACCCCCAGACACGAGACATCATCAGCACACTCAAATCTGACAGCCCTGCACGTAACACCAGGAGCGCCACTACAGATACGGACAAATTTGTCCTATCAGGTGGCCTCCTGCGGCAAAACGTAAAGGGTCACTCATCAATCGTGATACCCAAAACCCAATCCCAACAGGTGATCTGGAGGTATCACGACCATATCACAGCTAGTCACCCAGGGTGGAAGGAAACTTACCGGGCAGTCAGGGACCGTTTCTATTGGAAGGGGCTCAAAAATGACGTGAGGTTGTATGTCAAGTCTTGTCACATATGTGCATGTACTAAACCACTCAACACACGGTCTAATGACCCCATCACCTCCAGAAAACCCCGACACCCCTGGGAGGTTATCAGTATAGATCTAATGGGACCCTACCCTCGCACGAGTAAAGGAAAATCCTATATCCTGGTAGCTACCGACTGCTTCAGTAGATGGACCGAGGCATACCCACTCGGAACAGCCACTACTAAAACCATTACCGAAACGCTTGAGCGGGAATTTTTCTCACGTTTCGGCTACCCCCGCGTGTGTCTCAGTGACAACGGCCCCCAATTCGTGTCAAATGACATGCTCAACGCGATTGAACGATGGGGGGCGGAAGGTTGGACCACTCCAACCTATCACCCAAGAGCCAACCCGGTCGAGCGCCGCAATCAGGACTTGAAAAAGGACTACGCGCGGCACTCACCGACGGCAAGCACACCACCTGGGATACAAAGTTAGCCCCTATTTTATTCGCTATTCGAAATCGGCGCAATGTTCAGACAGGATATCCACCATCGGTACTAGTACTCGGACGCGAGTGCAAAAGACCCGGTGACTGGACCCTAAAATCTGATATACATACGCCGATCGAACCGACAAACAGGGATAGACTTAAGCGGGAGGTAGAAATTACAGGCAGACACACTGTGGACAAAGTGGCCGAGAAGTGCAAATTCTCGGAGGGAGACGTTGTTTTATACAAAGCCCACCACTTGTCCAAGGCTCACAAGGGATTTCATGCGGGATTCGCACCGAAATGGTGGGGCCCCGTAAGGTTGGAAAAGCGATTGGGAAAAGGAGTTTTCCTAACCGATCAGCTACCGCCTAGGAAGATCCACGTGTCTTGCCTGAAACGCGCAAACAATTAATCATGTAAACAATTATGCGCGTTCTTTTTTCAGAACCATACAATTAAGTGATGGACCAGCACCAGTTGGTGAAGATGTTGGACCAGGTGAAGGAGGCGGTCGTGGCGCAGTCAGTCACCACCCGGTTTCGGACGGTCGAGGAGGTCCAGCGGGCGGATCTCGCCCGTATCAGGTCCGAGCCACTCCTATGGGCCGCTTACCGCAGGGGATGGGCGGATCGGAATGCGGACCTGGTCAAAACCCTCGGGTCGAAGGCAGCCAGGGAGCCACTTCCGCCGAATGATCCATCCATGGCGAAACGGCGTGGCCCACCAACCACCGGGGCGAAATCGGCCGCTAAGCGGAAAATGGCCGCTAAGCCAACATCGACCGCCCGGGCAGCTCCGGCCACACCAGTGGGAGCTACAACGTCGCCCCGGCCTGCAACCACACCACGTCCGTCCGGTGCGGCCACCCAGCCACAACGACCAGCGACAACCTGGGTGCGACTGGCCCCGGGACGCCCCTTGGTGCCAAGACTGCCACCAGCAGATCCCCACCCACCAACAACGGAGTGGACGGGGATCCCGAGCAAGGTCGCCTATGTCGACCGTCTACCGACACCACCACCTGCACCTCCTGCCAAACTTGGGCCTTTCGACCCCTGGCCAAAGCCCGAACAGCCAGCCACACCACCAGCCACGGCATCAACGCGGTCGGCAGAGCGGGCCAAGGAGAGGAGGAGGGAGCATCAACAGCAAAAAAGGATGCGGGCAAGAGCCGAGAAGTTGGGCCCTAGCCAACAACACCGGCTAGCGAAACCCGTCTCGGTGGAGTCAACCATCGACCCGGGATGCCAGGAGCCGGTGCAGGTATCGGCCTCGGGAGCAGACGTTCCTACGCAGGAACTGCGACTGGGGCTGGACGCCAACCCGGAGGAGTCGATGGAAGTCGACGATTCGATCCTCGACAACTCCGGGTCACCACTCCCGACATTCTCGGAAATCGAGGATGACCAACCCGCATTCTTTACGCCCATCACGTCCCCCAGGGCGGACTAGACGCCACAGCTGGGCTGCGACCCGTCCTAGAAGGACCGGACATCGCCCCCCACGCAGTGAAGTCGTCCCCATCACCACTGGGAGGACCTCACCACACGGGCGGAACAGTCAGTCGACGACCCGACTTTCGAAGTCCGGACACCCTCGACAGACTGACCGCCGAAACAGAAACGAGACAATAGTGTACCAGACTGGAGCGATACCGCGATTGGCGGTTTGGCAGGGGGGTATGACGCGGACCCGTGCGACAACCGTTATCGAAACGGTTGTCGCCGACCGCGTCTTAATATCACTCGTCAACCACCAGACCGCGGTACGCAACATCGTCATGACACCCCGTCTCCCATCCATCACTGGAAAGGAGACGAGAGCGGTCGCGACGACGTCCGTCCGGTACGGCATTTGAATCGTTCTGTTTTTCCGACACCGCGGAACGAACACCATCTGTTTCGTGCGTTTATTTTATTATTATTACTGTCATATATGTGATTTTGTATGTTCATCAAGTAACAATACTGCCCTGCTAAGCAAAAGTGCCGTAAAACTCAATTTCTTATTTTTGAGAAAAATGAATGTTTGTTTTTTTAATTTTATTATAACTTTATTATTTGTTATCCCAATTAATTTAGTATAATACATATTCACCTTTATAGTTTTTTTGACGAGGAATGCAATGAAATAATAAAATAAAACTTTTATCCATATGTTACATGAATAAAAGTTATTTTGATGTTATTACTTAGAGCCATAAGCCGTAAATATACCACTATTTACTAAATAAAAACGCCGTAAGTCAATTTTACGGCATTATTGCTTAATAATTATAATTGTCTATAGATATAATTACTTGAACTAATGGCCGTAAATAATTTTATATTTATAATGATAGATATAAGTATTGATAATGACATAATATTACATAAAATATAATAATTTTTAGTTATTGAAATAATTTTTCATATCAAATAGCATTTAAAAAAATTGTCAAAATTAAAATTACTAGCTTAGTTTAAATTATATTAACATATTTCTATTTTATATTAAAGTTTAAAAATGTACATTTTTAACTATGAACTGGTATATTTTCCCAAAACTGTTTCCTATTTTGTGGAATGACTTGTTTCAAATTGTTGAGAATGTCGTTTTTTTTTTCTACAGGAATTCCACAAGGTCCTTTTAATGGTTCAGGTCTAGCCATTCCGGACATTTTCATTACATTTTTTTTTAAAAAATCTAGTTCTGAATATTCTTCTTCAAAATTACATTTTGTGTACAGAATAAATTTATCTCTAACAGCTTTTATAGACACGACATCTTTTAGTAAGACACGGTTTGTTGATTTACTTATTTTTTGTTGTGATTTATAATCTATCCATAAATAAAAATCAAAGTAATTCATAATTTTCAAATCTACTCTCGATTTATTTGCAGCTCCCACAGCTTTAACAAAATCTTCAAAGCCGTAAGTTTTTTTTTGGTGCTTAAGAGATTGTTCAACTTGATGATGAAAACTATCTGCTGACATGAATGTATGTCCAGCTTCGAAAAAATTTAAAACAATTTCATTAGCGGAAATTTGATCAGAATTTATTATATAAACTAAAAATGATAGCAAACACCAGTTTTTGTTTTGGCTACTACAATTATCTAACCAAATTGTAATAGTATTTGCGTCACGATGATGAGAAAAAAAATTGAAAAAAGTGCTAATTAGATCTTCTTTCTTGCGACCACTAATTCCTTCATGCCACACACATGCAAATGGCTGTAAATTTCCTTTTTTCCCTAGAGGTACGAAGCTTTCATGGTATGCAACAATTCGCTTAATGAACAAAACTTTTTTAAAAGTGTCTAACCTAGGTAGCATTATTATTTTTTGCAAATCGACTGAAAAATAAATTGACTTTTCATCGTTATAGTTATTTTTGGCATGTTCTTGATATAATGATCTAGCAGCATTAGCTTTTTTTATGTGGGTTAAATAAGTCGCGCACACAGTACAATCAGGTACCATTTGGTCTTTAGAATGCTCGTGAATTTTGAGACTCTCACAAACCTCACATTCTTCGTGTCCAAGTTGAGTAAACGAGATATTTTTTTTTTTTTACTTGATCTCTATAATATGCATATGAAATAAAAAAATCAGGTTCAGGATATTTTTCCAAAAAGTTCTGATGCATGAAATTTATTGTAACATCGCTTGGCAAGTATCGTACATTAGGCGCGTGTTCACGGCGATAGTGGGAAATTGTTGGATTGAACGATTCTATATGATTTTCCACTAAATCTAAATATTTATATTTATTTACAGACAATTGTCTTCCACGACCATCGATATAAGGTTTAATTTTACCTTTAGGTGTAGATCTAAGGACATCTAATACACTATCATTAGTTTTCTTAAAACCCAACGTACTTAAAAAGAATGGTTTACAAACTTGAATTCGTAAACCATCACTGTTTGTTAAAAAAAATTTAAACACATTTTTCCTTTTTGTAATTTCATTTTTAGAATTTTTATTAGTTTCGGAGCTTTCACAAGTGCTATGTACAAACGATCTTCTATCTTGCCAGTTCATTTCCCAATACTGATAATTAATATCCTTGCGTCTATTTTCAATTATATTTAAAATACATTTTAATCTACACGTTTCTCTGTCACATCCTAGTTGTACTACATGATTTTTTTTTTTTGCTGTTCAATTTTTTTTTGTTTTCTGCTGGATATGCTGATCGCATATTTTTTCCTCTTCCTTACATCTCCAAATTTCGTATACATTTCTTCTTCTTCACTTATAGATATTTCATTCTCATTGCATTCAAAACCATCTTCAAAAACCACGGGTAATGAATTAATATCTAATGTCTCTGTATGCATCAAATCGTCTAAAAATTTCTGAATAATACTGAATAAATATAAAAATTATGGATAATTATAATTTATAAAAAAATATCTAAACTAAACTCTTTTTATTCAAATTTCATTTGGAAAATTATATAATTTTATAATAAATCCCTATAATATTACTTTTATATTTTATTGATGTAAGTTGTATTACCTTGTTGAAGAAAAGCCTCTTCTTCATCAATTATTCCCGTAGAATCTATATCATAAATGTTATCATATGATTATTTATATTTTTAAATTTATAATAAAATCTCTATTAATTTTCTTACCAGGTGTAGAAGGAATGACATTTACATCCGGGTCATAAATAAACTCTTCTTGAACATTCATTTTTAAATATTTTTAAATAAAACTCTAAATCAATATAATTATAATATATAGAAACAGTTCACGAGTTCGTGACTACGACTGCGAATATACTAACAAATAATAATCGGAACAAAATAAAATTATTATCTTTACGTATTCCATACAACAAAATAATAAACTTTCCAAATAATAATGTAGATAACAATTTAGAAACTATTAATATATTATAATATAATAATGTAGATAACAATTTAGAAACTATTAATATATACAATGCCGTTACTTCAGAAAAAAAATTGAATTGCTAAGCAATAACGCCGCAACTTGGGTAGAACATAGAAATATTAAGCAAAAATGCCGTATCTATCAAAATATTTACGGCGTTTATGCTTAGTAAATGTATGATACGGCGTTCTTACTTAGTAGTTCTAATTTTCTTCGTTACTTACGGCGTTTCTAAATAACGTTTTATGTGTTTGTAGCCTATTTAATGTGATTTTGGGGGTATTTTTTCTACAGAGAATGTGTAAAATGTGTTTACCGATCAGATGCCGTATCTATCTAATTTTTTTTTTTTTTCGAGTTACGGCACTTTTGCTTAGCAGGGCAGAATACACATTTGAATTATACGGAACGCATTGTTTTTTTTTGTTTGTGGTGCATATTATTACCATTATCATTATTATTGTTATTAAATTTGTGCCGCCGTTGTTAGACCTCGACGAGTGCGTGTAGTGCTTGATTCGACACCTCGCGCACCGCGTCAGCTGGCTGTTGCTGCTGAACAAGGCGGTTTTTTTTTCTTGAATGCACCGCTGGAACCGGTAAAACATTTTTAATATCGTTGATTCTTGCCAAAATACGGTCGCAACAAAAAATCGCATTAGCAGTAGCATCGTCAGGCATTGCGGCTACTTTACTGGATGGTGGGCGAACAGCACATTCAACATTCAAGCTGCCATTGGACGTTCATAATAAACCAGATGCAATGTGTAACATCAAAAAGAATAGTGGAATAGCTGCAGTGTTGCGGAATAGTTCTATAATAATTTGGGATGAGTGCACAATGGCACACAAATATTCACTTGAAGCATTAAACAGAACTATGCAAGTGTTACGTGCCACCGGCTAGATTTCAACTTGTGCAGTCGATGATGAATTTTAATTTAATAAAATGTGAGACTTTAACTTTTACAATACGTTTATTTAATAATTCAAAGTGTTATAACAATTCATAAAACAGAGTGACGTGAAGTTGCTTGCAGTTCCGTGACTAGAACTCATCTGATTTGTGGTTGATTCGGACCTTCTTTTATATGGCTCGATTGACGTCATTGGAAAGCTGCACCCTGTTGTTTGGTGATTTCCAGGAATAGGGGTATGACCTTACACGATGCTTCGTAAAACTGCCGCACCTGATTATCTGGTTAATTCCTTTTTATGGTGCTGTTGCCCTCGCTGTTTAAATGCTGACTCGACCTTATCATCTTTAATTAGTACATTTTGTTGTATCATCGATAAAATATGGATGGTACCTAATATTTAATTTAGTTGGTCAGCAAACTCACACACACATACCACCTTCAGGGAATGCTGACCAAATAGATGACAATAGAATAAAACGCCGCCGGAAGGACGTGATGGGGGTTCGTTCTACTGCCATCGTTGCGGAGGACGGAACGCTGCCCGATTCACGAGTGAAGTGATCGGTCATTCATTTATTTTTTTGTACTAATAATATTTTTGTTTTCTTTAATTAAAAGGTTTTGATCATAATTGTAAAAGGTGTTCAAGTTTGGTAATTTATCTATTTTAAGTATTTTGTGTGAGTATATGAAAAAGTTGGTACACTTACAAAAAGGGTATCAAAACGATATTGTATTTCAAACCTCAATCCAGTGCTAGATCATATTCTTTGTCAGTTTGAGGGGAGAGTAAAATATTGTTTAGGTGAAGATTAACTCACGCTCGAAACATCCAGTGCTAGATCTTATTCTTTGTCAGTTGTTTCGAGTGTAAAATAACTTTAGAGCCGTAAGGGAAAGTAAGCCTTTTAAAGAACCTGTTTTCGACTATCCTATTAAGCAGTGCTAGATCGTCTTCTTTGTCACTTAATAAGGTAGTCGTCCGGGCCAATTATTAGGTTTTTCTTTACGTGCTTGTTTGACGGTTAGAGTGTCCAATAACCGACAAATACTTTGTTTTAGTGTTGTTATACGTCAAGCCTTTGCGTGGCGTATACGACAATTTGTAATACCTAGTATTCCTGATTAATTTAATTACCCTTTGTTATTTATACATTTGTATTACACAGTTTTTCTAGTTAACTATTATTATTTTAGATATGACCAGCATATAGATTATTCTTAATATAAGGTATATATCATTATTCCCCGTATTCTAAATATACACATAATCGTAATATATTACATGATGTATGGAGGCCCATAACACAAGATTTAAACAGCAATAATAAACTTTTCGGTGGTGCTATCTTACTTTTGTCTGGTTACTTCCGGCAGACCTTACCGGTTATACCTCGCTCTACTTTCGCAGATGAGATTAATGCATGTTTAAAACAATCATTCTTATGGCGAAGTGTTGAAACACTTCGATTGACCATAAATATGCGAGTACAATTGCAAAATGATCCATCAGCACAAATATTTTCCGAACAACTATTAGATATTGGAAACGGTAAAATAGAACTGCAACCAATGCAATGCATTAAACTACCAGACAATTTTTGCACTGTTGTTCAGGATAAAAATGAATTGATTCAGAGTATTTTCCCGGATATACAGAATAATTATTTGAATCATGAATGGCTTAGTCAACGGGCGATTTTGGCAGCCAAAAACGTTGATGTTGACGAAATTAACTTCCAGATACAACAGTTGTTACCAGGCGATCTGATGTCTTTTAAATCAATCGATACTGTTGTTGATGAAAATGAAAGTGTAAATTTTCCGATTGAATTTTTAAATTCATTAGATATCCCTGGAATGCCACCACATAATCTTCGATTAAAGATTGGTTCCCCTATTATTCTCTTCCGTAATTTGAATCCACTCAATTATGTAACGGTACGCGTTTGGTCATCAAAAAGATCACCGGAAACATTCTTGAAGCAACCATTTTGTCTGGGAAGTTTAAAGGAAAAGTGGTCCTGCTGCCACGTATTCCGATGATACCATCAGATTCTACCATACCCTTCAAAAGGCTACAGTTTCCAATTCGTTTAGCTTTCGCCATGTCTATAAATAAATCTCAAGGTCAAACAATGTCCATTTGTGGTTTAGATTTGGAAAATCCATGTTTTTCTCATGGGCAACTATATGTTGCGTGTTCACGTGTTGGGAAACCGTCGAATCTATTTGTGTTAGCTAAAGACGGGTTAACCAAAAACATTGTGCACCGATTGGTGTTAAATTAAATTGAAATTGAAAGTATTTATAATTCAAAAAAATAGATATTAATGTTTAAAAGTTTAAGACTGTCTGCCTTGCTTATCTCATTCATGAGTTTAAGCGTCACATGTTATTTACTGTATTATACTGTAATATACTTATATTTGTTATAAAATTAAATGGAAATAATAAATCTGATAAATTTTTATTTTGTACCTATTGATTTCTGCTTAATATCAAGTGTAAGAACATTTTAATTAATTGTGTTCAACGTACTTCCCCTTCAAATCTCAATCCAGTGAATTTGTATACCAACATCAACATTTTCGTCTTTGTTAGTAAATAATTTCATTGTACTAAAGGGTTATAGTAGCAGAAAGTCAAATAAGGAGATCACCATATTTTTTTACAAATACCATCTGTGTGAAAAAGCATAGTGGACTCCGTGACTGATGTTCTCTTATTGTTCCTCTTAGATTGTTTATTATAATGTAATATAACAAAAACTTTAGCCACAGCAACGCGTGGCCGGGTCAGCTAGTATATTTTATATATTTTTCTTTTAAAACAATTTTTGAGTTCTATAATCTTAATTTATACATTTTGACAAGTCAGAAACTAATTATTCAAATTTTGATTAAGATACTTAAACATTTTAAAAATAATTATCCACTTAAATATTATTAAAATAATTTATTTTAAAAACAGAAATTTTATATCGCTACTCTCCTTAAATGATTCATTAAAAACTCAAGAATTTTTAAGTATTAGATAATGTTAGATATTGAATAACTGAAATTATGGGTAAACATGCTATTATGGTGAATTGTCTTGAATACTAGTCTTATTTACTTGATTTTTATAGAAAGCAGTCAAGAAAAACATCATAATCCAATTACAAAAAAAGCTTCAATGTATTCAGGTATTTTATTTTATTTTTTAAATTGTATGGTTGTCACATAATGGTTCTTTACAACACTTTTTCTATCAATTGGTTGTATATAGGCATTGTTTGTTTGAATAATTTTTTATGTTGTATAGATTCACAAAAAAAAAACAATTAAGAATTTAGTAAGTGGTTTGACTTCACCAACAGAACATTTGATCTCTATGACAAATACATCCCCAGGTATTATGTTATTTACTGAAATACAAGACTTATTTTATGATGCCTATTTTTAAACATTTTTTTTATTTAAACTATAGGTTTTTCTAAAATTTCTAAGAAAAATTTTTATAACAGTTCAGAATCTTTGTTTAGTTCACCATTAAAAAATATAAATACAAGTCAAATGAATACTTATTAAAAAAATTCTAATGAAAACCAATTGGGCTTTATAGCAATTACCTCAGGTATGATGTTATTTACTGAATTACAATAAAATATTTATATTTTATACTGCCTATTTTAATGTAACTTTTAATTTCTATCATAGGTTCATTTACAATATCCCAGAAAGTTAAAAATTCAGTATCTTGTTTTAGTTCACCATCAAGAAATTGGAATACTACTCATGGTAATAATGCTATTTTGGTGAAATCTAACAGATGTAAGAGAAAAATAGATTTTAATTCAATAGTGAACACTCCTCCAGGTACATTTAAATTTAAATATTTGAATATAGGTATTTTTGTTAACTGTAAGTTAGTATACTTATACAATATTACATCTACATTTTAGATTCTATTAAAGTGTCCAATTGTAAAAGTATTCAAAAAACATCTGATGGTAAATATTAATATTATTTTTTACATATGTATAATATTATAGTTCTTAAATCTTAATTTGACATTACATTTGTTTAGAAAAAATAGATTTACTTCTTCGAGCTGTCACCAATTTAAAATATGAAATGAGAGAACACAGTACTAAAATTGAAAGATTAGAAAAAACCATAACTAATAACTGTTTAAAGAATGAGGTATTTGAATACAATGATAATATCTCAGATGATATTTTATTTGATTTTCCAATAAAAACTTTGGAAGAATTAAGTTTATTTGAAGAATTTTGAAGAATTATTCAGTCTCGCGATAGCAGTCGTTCGATACGCACGCGTTTTCGCGCTCCCAATTAATATCTCGCTAGTTAACTGTTTTACCTATAACACCATTAGCTATGTAATATGTACGAGTAAGATTACGATCAATACTCAAATCTTTGTTTGTTTTTTAACAGTTTCAAAATCAGTTTTACAATAAGCAGTAATAATACAGTATAGTGAACAATTCGTAAGAATAAATTACTCTTTGGTTTAATAATTTTATTATTTTCATTAACTATTGTTATTACACACCAAACACATCTGGCGTAATCTACGTTTCTCCTATCTTGGCCGCCGCGGCCACGGATCGTCAAGATAAGCCTAATTACTTGCGCACGCTATCGCCCATTCTCGTTCTTGCTCTTTCTTTGACTAAATCTTCTTACCCTCGCTAACTCATTAACTAGTTACCGAAATGAATAATAATTAAAACAATCAAGTCACTCCGATAACTCCAATCAAACTTGGAAAAAATAACAACTCATCCGATTCAGACTCATACATAAATATCTAACTCATATATACAATTCAATACTCAGACTTTCATACTTCCCATTGCTTTGGAAATTATCATGATCCAAAAGCCAAATAAACCTCCTGATTCTACCTCTTCCTACAGACCAATATGTCTCCTACTGTTTGTGACCAACGAGCCTTTTGACAAGGTTGTCGTCAGACACACGGTCCTCCGGAACCTTGGAAGTAATAGGTAACACTTATTTGCAGGCAATTAACATAAAATAAAGAGTACAATAACAATTAATTATATATTAAACAGATATATAGTAATAACACTGGGGGACGGAGAACACCGTTTTACAATTAATAGAGCGGGAAGCACCGCACTGCAAGACTGCACCCGGGGTTGAGCTGAGCTGCTTGCTACGTATGTCATGTAAATGTTATTGAGCAGATATTAATATATTATATATTTTTGGATTTGTTTAGTAGGTTAGTAGCCTACTATAGTAGATATACTGTATCTACAGTAACATCACCATCATATCTTTGACATACAAATTACTAGGGCAGTGGACTTATAGCATTTGCATATTTTTTTTGCACAGTCACAAAAATAGCAGAGTGCAAAATAAATACGTTTCATGCTTCCACAAATCTAGTTTTGAAATTTGATTATGCATATAAATGCATATTTTGCGTTTTTTTGGTTTTAGGGCATATTTCTTCCATTTTATACTTTTAGATGCATATTTTAAATTAATTATCATTTTATCAATATTTTTTCATCGACGTTTTTATTTATTTATTTATACAACCATATTTGAATTTAAAATTATTTTAAATTTTGATCATAATATTAATATAGTTGTTGACTTACCCAGATGCATTTTTTCCTAGAAACACGTCTCGACTTTCGAGAGTTGCCGATTAGATTGATTGTCGGGTTATTAATTATTTATATAGACAAATAAGCACAAAATATCGATACAGGGATTCCTGTCGGCTGTTGTTATAATTCAAATAATTAATTGTAGAGAAAAATTCTTATTTGTTATTCAAAAATATTCGTTTTAAAATGCATATTTAGTGTGCATATTTTTTTGGTGATTTTTTAGAGCTATAAGTCCTCTGCCCTACTAATTACTAATAATAGAGACAATTGTATAATAAATAAATTATATTAATGAGTGATAAGTCTCCAATACATTTAATACATTTTTCTCCTAAATAATTTTTAAACATTTTTAAAAATTTAGTCATGTACTAAATTAGACAGTGTTTACAGTGTTTATCAAGGATTAGGTTTTTAGGTTAATATAGTATACTGTAGTCTATAATAGTTAAATACCTACCTGATCTACATTTGTTTGTAATGTATTTCAATGTTATAACATTTCCTGTTTCATGGAGCAACTTATTCTGAGGTGGGTTACCCTGGCACTGGGACCATGGCCCCCCCAGCTTTTTTTCAAAAATTTTAATTTTTCATATATTTTTCCTTGTGAACTGTTAAATCCTGATTTTAATTACCTACCTAGCTAACAATTTTATTTGGCGGCCTAAAAAAACCATATGACATTAATATGAGGTGTGTATCATAATATAGGAACGTAGTCGAACTCTGTATTCATTTGGAGAAACAACTATTATCAGTAATCACTTACAGGTTCCAGGTTAGAATATTCTCTTACTCTAGTCCCCTTTGAAATTTAGAAATGGCTGAAAAAAATGGCCCCCCCCCATGTATTTCTAGTATTTACATCGATTAGTTTTTGAGTTATAGCAATATAAAAAAAAAAGAACCGGATGGGCCTCGCTCTGCTGTACACTTGGGGGTGAAGTGCGAACTCTTCATAGGATAGGTCATTATAATGGATTTGTTAAATTTGAATTCAATGATAGGTATCATTGTATACGAAAAACGATTCTGAACGGAGATGATATGTTTGTCTAGAATATAATACAATGTTATTTATAAATATTGTAATAAGTATATTTTATTTTGAAACGAAAAATTTAGAAAAATCGAAAATTTAAATTGTCTATAAATAAGTCAAAATACTTTGAAAACTTAACCATGTATAGAAAACGTCAATATAAAGATTTGGTGAATATTTCAAGTTGTTGCGGTTTTTCGTTTTTGAGTTAGAGCATTTTAAAAAAACCGATATCATTTGTCAGTCTAGAATATTATACATTATATTATATTTTACATGTAATTTTATATCAATATTCGCTGTTCAAACGCTTATAAATAAAAATTGTGCCTATGGATTTTCATAATTTTTGAATGACTTTAAGAACTACTTCTGTGGAATCTTCTATTAAATTTTCAAGTATTTTGTAGGAGCCAAATTTTTTTTATCACCGATTATAAAAATAAAATGTAAAAAAATCGAATATTTTAAATGCCTATAAGTGGCTTAAAAATCAATATAATATTTTGAAAAAAATATGACATAAAGAAAATGCCAATTTTAACAGCTGGTAAAAATTTAAAAAATCTGCGACTTATACTTTTTGAATTATAACAAATATTTAAAATCGTTTGAGAATAAATCGCTATTTTATGCAATTTCATAAATATTTAAATTTCAAACAGTCATAAAATTTTTTCCTCTAAGTCCGATTTTAGAGTAGCTTATATATAACCTAGTGTGAAAATTTTGAACCTTAAGTATGAACAAAAAAAATTATATGAATTTTTATCTACAAAATAACTTGCAAATTTTCGCAATTTTTTCATATTTCGTATAAATTGGAACTTTGAGCACTTGTAAAAAAAAAAATTGTGACTTACGATTTTAGATTATTTTTTATCAGTTAAGGAACAACTTATAAGAAACCTTGTATTAAATTTTCAAGATTTTCTGGCCGGCCAAAAAAATTTTATCGTTATTTTAAAAAAAAATACTTAAAAAAATTGAAAATTTCAATTGTCTATAAATAGCTTAATAAAAGTCAAAATACTTTGAAAATTTAACGGTGTATAGAGAACGCGAATCTAAACATTTGGTAAAAATTTCAAGTATTTACATTAATTAGTTTTTGAGTTATAGCAAAATAAAAAATTTGATTTTGTCGAAAACTGGTTTTGCGTAAGAACTCCCGTTTTTCCCTTATTTTTTTATGGTTTTTCCCATCGCATTTAAAAAATATTGAAAATTTTTTACTTTTAACCCCCCAAAGTACCAACTAGATTCACTTTCCTTTCAGAAAAGTTGCTACATAAGCATATTTTTACTGCCCCAAATCGTGTCGACAGACACAAAAAAAAAAAAAAACACACATCATTGTAAAATCAATACATTCTTAACTCCGTTCAGAATCTAAAAATTATGGTTTTAAGGGACAAAAATATTAAATTTTAATTGAAATATTTTTTTTTGTTTTTTATAAAAAAAAAAAAGCCTCTACGTAAAGAAAAAGGTTGACGATTACTCTAAAACTGAAATAATGAAACTATGAAAAATAATTTTTTGTTTGCGCTGATATTGGGGTCTTAAAACATCACAGGTTAATACGTCCATACATCGTTCTCCGCAATAGGTATTTTTATATTTTATTAGTATAATTATATTCCAATACACCCACCACACAGCCCCAATTCCGTACAACGTCAACCGTGCAATAATTCAGTATATATGTTACGGGCAATGTGGAATACCGGGCAAAGTACACTTTGCCCGGTCAATGTGGTCCTGCCCGGGCAATGTGAACCACGGTATTTTTCTAATATCATTATGGATAATGATAATATTATAATCATAATATTATTATGGATTCGAGTACAGTCATTACGTCGTATTTCTTCATCAATTTTGAATTTATTTTCTTCTCTAGCTTAAGTTGTTTTAAATAATTAATTATCTCATCATATTTAGATTTACAAATAAAAGTACTGTTAGATTTTTTCGTTTCGATAACTTTTTTCAAATGTTCGTTAAATTTGGATTCCATTTTCAACACACGCGTACAAAATAGTAGGTAACGAAGTATAATATACTAATAGTGTCGTACTGTCGTGTGAAGTACAAAAACTCGACTGGTTAGTGGTTAGTCGAAATATCAATTATTGTTCATATTATATTGTTGACTGATTTTATCAAGACAGCTATTAATTTTATCATTCCGATATGAACATATCACATATTAATATGGGATAACTATGATTCTTAAACAGGCAGTACGATAGATACCAAAAATGTCATTGAATTTAATTTATTAGAAAAATACCATAATGATATTAGTTAATTTTTAGAAATTTAATTTATGAGATAATATAATAATACGATATAATATAATATATAAAATAATGATGTTAATTAATTTCTTTTTCATTTCATCAATATAATATAATGAATCCATAATAATATTATCATTATCCATAATGATATTAGAAAAATACCGTGGTTCACATTGCCCGGGCAGGACCACATTGACCGGGCAAAGTGTACTTTGCCCGGTATTCCACATTGCCCGTAACATATACACGTTACATGCACACATAATAGTTAAATTCAATAAAAACAATAACTCATCGATAGATTAAAATTGAATATTGTTATTTTTTACTATTTTCTAATAACGGGACATTTTTGTGTCTCGAAAATTTTCCTGAGGACAACGGGACGAAGATGCGAAAAACGGGACAGTCCCGTTCAAAACGGGACGTATGGTCACCTTAAACTTAATATATATACATACATGTCACTTTAAGATAATTATCAGGGTTGGGATTTTATAGCATTTGCATATTTCTTATGTGATGCTTAAAAAATAGCAGAGTAAATTAAAAATGTGTTTCATGATACAGAGAACTTAAATAAAAAATTGTATTTTGCTTTTTTTTTGCATATTTTACGATTTTACTGCTTTTTTGGGGTTTTTTGAGACTTTTTTGTATTTTTATCTGTTTTTTGAATCAAAATCTGTCAAAATTTTATGAAATTATATTTTAGTAAACGTGTTTTTAGATTTTTGTCAATTGAATTATCAAATAAATTGTTAATGTACCTATAAATTAAGTTAATTGGCCGATTACGATGATGCAACATACAAATAATGCGCGCCGTAAAGCGTTAATATATAGGTATTATATAATAATATAATACTATGATAATTTCGTATTAGGTATTTGGTTCTAATGACGTTTCTATCAATTCAAGGTAAACATTTGAAATCGCTTACTTTTTATTTAAAATTTTTAAAAATAATTAATTGGGTAATTTTTTTACAGCCCTTCAAGATTCTGACCAGAGTGACTTAACTACGTATACATTATAATTTCAAATTTGTAAGTGATTAATTAATAAATTTCCTTTTTTTCATATTTTGTTGTTTTTATTGCATATTTTTAACGCATACTTTAGGATAGTTAAGGTCATATTATAGCGCATATTTATGCAATTTTAAGTGCTATAAAATCCCAACCCTGATAATTATAGTTTAGGTAATATGTGGTTCCAGAACGTAATTAGTATTTGTACCTTTATTTTTTGTTTGAACCGACGACGGCCCCGGAACTGTTTTTCACAATGCTTCGGGCTACTTGTATTTGTACCTAAGAGTAGTTTATTGAATAAGATTGAGGTCATCAAATATTTTTTTTTGACCAATATAATTATTCTTTATATTTCTATCCGTATTTGACAGTTATAATAAATTAATATAGATTTGTTTGTCTGGAAATTAGGTGTCTATTAACGAATCATCATTTGTAAAATTGACTACAAAATCATAACAAATTATGAATTTAGTTATTAGGATTCAAAAATCCTTTTGGCTTTTTTTTTGGAAATTATCAGATATAACATTTATATCACAATTATTTTTGTACATTTTTTTTTACCAAAATAAATTATTAATTTTCTTGTATAACAAATAAATTAGATAATATGATAAACTGCAATTAAATATAATTTTATTTTTAATCTAATAATCAAACATTTATGTTGCAATATACATTATACATAAACATAAAAAAAATAAATATATTCATTCAAAATAAACTTTTAATGACTATGAACTTTAGAACAAAAAGTAACATAAATAAAAATAATAATACAATGTACATAATTAGTAGATAATATTTCTGCAATAACCACTAATTAAATAACTTCACAATATATTAAAAATTGAATTATTTAGTAATAAAATGTATACTATAAGTTATTCAACATCTTTTGAATATTAACATATTAATTATATTAAGAATGCTGATTTATACTTAAAAATTAATTTATAGCTATCAAATTTCTATAGTTCAGAAAATAACACAGTTTATATTTTATTGTAATCAATTTAATATGAAAATTTAAAACTATTAATAACTATTTTTATACACATTTTAATAATATTCACATGGAATGTTGACAGTATTATTTCATTGCAAAAATTAAACTCTAAAAATTAGTAAAACCAAAAAAAAAGAAAGATTGGAACAGTGACGTTCTCCAACATTTTAAATTTAGTTTATCAGTATATAACATATTTGTTCATTTTTCTATAATCAATTTGTATAGTTATGATAGGCTTCAGAACAAACCAATTTGTTCCTCGAATGTCAGAACTTCAATTCTTTAATAGCTTGTGGTAGATCTGGAAGTTTTATATCTTTCAACTGTTGTGGTATATTCATGTTTTTCATGGCTGAAACGGCTCTAGAGGGTGCACCAGCTAGTCCAGCCTATTGAATGAATATGTTGATTAGTTAGCTAAGTACTGATAATATTTGAAATTATTCTAATAAATTTAAAACAATATTTACTTCTTGTTTCTCTAATTTGTTTTGTTCTTCTATCCTTGAAAGTATTTCAGTCATATTAGTTTCTAAAACCATTCCACCCATCACTAACTCATTTAAAATATAATGAATCTAGAAATATATGATTTTAATTTATTAGACATAATAAGTTGATTAGATATGTAATGAAAAAATAGTTATCAAAATTTAAAATAGTTAATTTTTATTTTATTTTAAGCATAAAATAAGTAAAAAACCGGTTAGTGGCATCTGGGGACTGCCGTGATAAAGCTATAACATATTAAATAAATAAGAAGTTGATATAATTTTAAATTTTTTTATTATTCTAGTTAGTGGTAGACAGAGAGGGGGATTATGGGATTCCACAGGTAATGGTCAAGCTTTTTCGTTACGAAAATTTTTTTTTCAGTCACTACACCAGGCCTGCGATAAAAGCTATGCAATAGCTTAATAAAAAAAAAAAAAAAAATAACCTGCACTATATTAAGATAGAACAAAATTAAAAATATATTCTCTAAGACCAGAGAATATTTATTTTTTTAATTTTAACTAACATTTCAGAAATATTCAGTAGTTTATCAATAAATTACCTTATCAACATGAAATATGAGATCAAGCTCACAAACATTTTCAAAACATTTATCAAGTGTTTCCACAAATACTTGTATTAAGTCAAGAATACCTAGTTCTGATTCTGATGAGTCTACACAAAACACAAAGTACAATGTAGCATAATGGCGATAAATCAATTTGTAATCTGATCCTCCAATAAGACTATAAACATAAAAGAAAAAATAATTATGAATGGATGTTTTGAAACAAAATAATTAAAATATTTATAAAATGCTATTACATAAACATAATTTATATAATTTTTAATAAAATATTTTTCTTTAATAATATAATATTGTATTAATTTTATAAGTACCTTCCACCTTCTAAAAAGTTACACACATTATCATCTCGTTTAGAAACCAACTGAAAAGTTTCTTTAATAATTTGCTGTTGCATGTCTTCGTTCTAAAAAACAAAAAAAAAAAAATCACATAATTTCATTATTTTATAATATTCTTATATATATGCTGAAATTCATACAAAGTATTGATAGAATTTGGAAAGCCTAGGCTTTCCATAATTATTGAACACTAAAATAGCTTTGATCATAATTATTTCTTAAACTTTAAATTGTAAATAATTTAATAAAATAATGCATCCAATTAGACCGAGAACAATTAATTAAAAAATATATTAACATTTTTATTAAATACAGAAAAGAAAAATTTTCATTCAGCCATTAAATTACATTCTATAATAACACAATACCCAAAAATTCAAATTTTATAACAAGTTGCAATATACAAATAGTAAAGAAATAAAAATTTGGTTTAGTTTGAGAAAATGGTACATGTGTTATCAACATTTATCAGTATTATTCAAACAGTGTCGGCACTTTTGTAATATAACATTTCATTTTTAGTGAAAACATATCAAGATATACTTAATTATACATTTATTAGTAATTTTTGTATTATATAATTTAAACCGAACAAACCCAGACTCAGGGGCGGATCCAGAAATTTTTTATGGAGGGGCGCAAAATAAATTGTTTACTTACTACTAACCTGCCTGAATTGTCACATAATACGTAAAAGCAACAAAAATTATGTTGGTCCATAGCTTTCAGGAATATATAAAATAAAAAAGAACCGGATGGGCCTTGCTCTGCTGTACAGTTGGGGGTGGAGTGCATCTCGTTTATAGGATAGGTCATTATTACAATGGATTTGTTAAATTTGAATGCAATGATAGATATCATTATATACGAATAACGATTCTGAACGGAGTTAATATGTTTGTATAGGATATAATACATTGTTATTTATAAATATAGTAAAAAGTATATTTTATTTTGAAACGATAAATATATTTTTCAATTAGGATGGGTTGGCAGTTGCGTACAGCGACTTAGTTAAATTATTTAAAAATAATGCATGTATAGCTATTATAATAATACCTTATATTAACATATAGTATCAATTTTAATATTTATATATGTGATATCGTATAATGTATATTGGTCATTACACATGTTGACGACGTTGACGTTGATACTTGATTGCGACTTTTAAAATTAACAATGGATTTATGTAATTGATAAATTAAATAATTTTAATATTACAATTTTTAATCTAAAAATGAATACGGTTCTATGGTTTGATGATTCTCAGTGAAAAAATTATATAAAACATATTAGCATGAAGACGAGTCATTTTCCACACATCTTCTAGAAATTTTAATATGTACGTAAGTGTTATAAGTGCCTACCTATCATAACTCTTACATAGGTACTTTAAATTATTAATATACTTAATAATTATTTACTTATATTTGTATATTTTGTTTATTATTTAGATATTAATTCGACTTGAAAGGGAGCCGGAGTTTAGATATTAGAAATGACTGAATTTTGTCATTCAATGTGTCAATGTGAATATAGTGTGTACCCAAGCTCAGCTGATGTTATACATAATGAACTGTAGTCGGAGAAGGCAGTTACATTTTTTTGGTTAGGCAAGCCCAATAATTGTACTTGTCAAAAAAATAAAATAATTTCATCATTAAGGTAAGTGTGTGTATGAAAATTATATGACTGCATACAACATCTATACCAATTTCATACAAAAATATTAATAAATGTATGGATAGTGAAATTTGGAAATAATAATGATAAACTGTATAATATACAACCTTCGCGAGTATCGGTTGTTATACAATCAAGAAACCTAATAAAATTGAACTAGAATTAAATAATATATCTAGGCACCAACAAAATCTAACGATAACATGAGTACTGTACAAAATAGAGGTCGGTGAGATGATAGATTTTAAACTATTAAGAAATCGGCGACTGTAATAATTGAATATAATTCATTTGCACTATATTATCATTTTATCTACTTTGACGTACTTCATACGATATGATTATGTACATACGTACACTTTCGGCATTACACGTGTATGTATTATTTTCGAACAATCTGATAACCACCGTTCAAAACGGAATGTTTTCCAACTATACGAATTATTCAAAATCGGAGTAGTTACCCTGTGTGCAATTGCGTGACATAAACATCGCTAAGATGTTTAATTTAGATCTCAAATTAGACATCACATACCGATATTAATTTGTCTTTACATAGATCAAACTTTAATAAGGTTGCTAAACTAACGTCCATAAGTAGTCCCAATTTAGTTGACTATGAGATATTGTAACATGAACTACTATGCGATGTTTTCGATCAATTATGAATGTATTATTTCCAAAAATAGAATAAAAACCCAAAAACAGTTGATAATTTTTTTTTTTGTATAATGAACGATTAGTGATTGCGATAGATCGAATTTGTTGGTTGTGACTTGTTATTAATTTTCCATGTTATGTAAATCTGTTGGTTAATGTGCGTTACAACATAATTATTGTGAGTTTTCATCAACAACATTATTATGGACAACATAAACAACGACATCCACGATGATCGTGAAGGCACCAAAAAACCGGTAATTAATTTGGATTATGGAAGTAATATAATATTATACCGTGCATCCTTTAAAGTGCGTTAGGTGAAACTATTATTTTCATGAATAGTTTTGTATTATGTATTAAATAATACTTTGATATTTAGTCTTATATAGTTAAATATGAAATGTCTATCAGCTATAAATGAGGATACAAATAATAAAATAATTCATTATTAATACTCAGTAGGTGCTAGGTTATCCAATTTATAAATTCTATTTTTGTACAGTATCATACGCTTAAGTGGTGCATCGATGGCATGTAAGTAGCCAACTCTAAACATGCAACATTTTAAATATATCTGTATGAAAAAACAAGATACCTACATGTTCTATTTTTTTTATAAAAATTATATTTATTATGCTGACAAATTTAATATTTATTATCTATTTTAAATGCATATCATTAATTAATATTTTGGAATAAATGCACTTTACCAACCCTCTAACGATTTTCTAATTTTTTTTTTCAGACGACTTGTTTTTTATGCTTAAAACGATGGTGTATTTTTTTTCCCGGAAATCATTATTTTGGAAGATATAGCCTTCCAAAGTTTGCGATTTTACGTTTGTACGCATGCGCGCAGCACCACTACTTTACTGCCGCAGTACGGGTAGTGATTACACAGTTTGCGGCACTCGGCGCCGTCGCTCCGCACCGCAAATCAAAAATATCCCCCGATTTGCTGTGTAAAACCACCTTGAGTAGGCCTCGGAATTAAACAATGTTGTTGAAAAGTTGATTCTGTTGAGATAGAGGAAACTGAGGAGTCCGAAAGTGAAAATGAGTCACTCAGTGGAGATGATGAATGTATGATATAATTTTGTATATTTGTAAATTTACAATAATTATAAGATAACCATGTTTCAAAAAAATCAATAAAATCTGTCTTATTCATTAACCTATGACTTAGATGCACTTTAAGTGTATAATATTTTATTATACGTATGTATAATAATATATATATATGCAGTGGCGGGCCGAAGGGCTTAAGTTTGACGCAGCTGCGTCAATCTTTCAGAGGGGTGGTCCCACTCTGGGCCAGTAGCTCGACTTCTAGACTCTTTTGACCACATTTCACCTATCACCTATGTAATATATAAATAGTAAATTAAGTAGTAAATACATTGTGCAATACACTGTGCCTAGAGTTAGAGAAGACAAGACATGGAAATGCAATTAATGTGGACATGTGGTGTACTGGTGTCCGAGGTGCAATACACACTCCGTGTCGGTGTCTCGTCTTAGGTACGCTTCTATTAGTAACATTGTAGCAATGATATCTTAAACACGCCCAGGGTTGAATTATACAATTCAGCCATAATCACGTCATTTTTTTCAAACACTTAAGTAACCAGCAGCGCCGTAAATAGCTATGAAACCTGTGCCTCAACATAAATGGGTTGTGGTGGGGTGTACTGGTGTAAGGTCATGAGATTAATATGAGATTAACTTGGCATAATAGATAATTAAATATTAAGAAATAACAAACCGATGAGGAGGTAAGGACTTTAAATTTAAACTACTTATAAGAGTCATTGGTCAGGATATACGTGGCGTTTAATTTATATAGTCGTTAGGTGATGGTAACTTTTATTGACTTTAGCCTTTACCGCCGCGGAGAGCTGTGAAATGCGCCCTGTAGGCTATAGCATTTCACAGCCATCACCAGACGTTACCGCGGCAGTGAATGAGAGAAGTCAAAACGACAAAACGAGACGAAAAACGCCGTAAAAGTACCTACATGTGAAAATAGAACTAATACGGGTACGACGTTATCTAGTTGTGCATTGTACATGATTCATGATATATTAATAATAATAATATTGTTATCTAGAATTTTATAATGATTGCCCACGGTACCTCACCGAACGACCGACCGTGTGAATCTATTAATAAATTAAATACTAACAATTTTTGGAAAATCTAATCATAACAGATTACAAAGCGTAATGTTCATGTATACACTGTACGAGCAAGTAGGGACGATCACCACCACCAAAATTCTCAATAGAGAATTATAAACTATTAATTAATGGGTATCTAATAATAGTTATATATTATGTTTCTATTTTTCCCATGTTAATAACATTGAATTAATCTAATTTCTCAGTACATTGTTCATTCCCTTACGACCCGTAATATAATCAAGTCAATGTGATATTGTGAAAAGTTTCTTAAATATTTTGCTAAACCTAATCTTGTTCAAACTTATATAGCTTATTTAAAAAATGTCGAATAATTGTGTTACGTGTGGCCGTATTCGAGATCGTCGTATGAACTCAACTAATTGGGAGAGACATACTAATGCATGTGCATTAAAAAACGTTAATAACAAAAGGAAAAAAAAAAATTAAACGAAGCACTACAGCTAAACTCAATTCAAAATTTTTTTAATAAAAGGATAAAAATCCAATCCAATAACGGTAAGTTCTAATACTTTTTAGTTTTTTATCTAATTACATTACCCTGGTGTATCCTAGGTACAAACATACCATGTTTAAAAAAAGTTGTTTGTTAGGTATTTAACATTTTTTAATACAATAATTGTAAAGTATAATTTTGTTTTTCTAGTATCAGGTAATTCAAATTCATTTAATCACAGTGTCAGTATGACAGATGAGAAAAATGAGTTGAATATCAATAATTGTAGTATGGACTTAAAAAATGATTTAGTTACTTTTATTAATACAGAAGGTAGTATTTAAATTATTTATATTTTGAATACAATTAAAAATAATAATGTGATTTTTATAGTAACTGGTAATTCAAATTCATCTGATCACAGCATTATGGAAGATGAAAAAAATGTGTTGAATATTGATTGTAGTATTAACTTGAACAATGATTTAGTTAATTATATTAATCCAGAAGGTAGTATTTAAATTATTTATATTTTGAATACAATTAAAAATAATAATGTGATTTTTATAGTAACTGGTAATTCAAATTCATCTGATCACAGCATTATGGAAGATGAAAAAAATGTGTTGAATATTGATTGTAGTATTAACTTGAACAATGATTTAGTTAATTCTATTAATCCAGAAGGTAGTATTTAAATTATTTATATTTTGAATACAATTAAAAATAATAATGTGATTCTTATAGTAACTGGTAATTCAAATTCATCTGATCACAGCATTATGGAAGATGAAAAAAATGTGTTGAATATTGATTGTAGTATTAACTTGAACAATGATTTAGTTAATTCTATTAATCCAGAAGGTAGTATTTAAATTATTTATATTTTGAATACAATTAAAAGTAATAATGTGATTTTTTTAGTAACTGGTAATTCAAATTCATTTGATCACCGCAGTATGACAGATGAGAAAAATAAGTTAAATTTTGATTGTAGTATTAACTTGAACAATGATTTTGTTACATCTACTAATCCAGAAGGTATTTAATTTTTTTTATAATTAGGGCTATGAGTTATTTTGATAGTTAAAAAAAATATATTTAACAAACAAAAAAGTATTAAAATAAAAAGTATAAGATACTTAATTAGAGTAACTGATATGAGTGAATATATTCATTTCAGGTACCTACCAATGTGTTAGTGTATATATTAGTGTATATAATGTATATATTAATGTAATAATGTATATATTAATGTAATAATGTATATATTATTATTATTTTAGAAGTAGTTTTCAATCAGGTTGTATTAGGTCTGATAAATTCATAATTTTTATGGCCTTAAGTAATATATTATTAAAGTGTGCTGTAAAAATTATCGTTACTAATGTATTACCTAATAACAAATAATCAAAATTATGTTTAAATCTAAATCAAATATTTGTAAATTTCATGTTAATGACATCTTGTGAATCTAAATTAACCAGATTTATTATACATTGAGATAAAGTAATGTTGTGTTGTATATTTATTATTAATATATGACAAATTGTTGTAAAAAAAAATATGTATGATGTTTGCAGATGATATAGTTCTGGTAGGAGAAAACCTGGAAGTTGTCAATAATAGGGTAAATGAGTGGAGGTTAGCCCTCGAAGAAAAGGGATTGAGAATTGGTAGAAATAAAACTGAGTATATAGAGTATGATTTTGGACAAAGAGACCAAGAAGTTGAAGGAATGAGAAGACAACTGACAATAGATGGTGATGTGATCGGTGAAGTTGAGAGCTTTAAATATTTAGGATCTTTTGTTCAAAAGGACGGGGGCTTTGACATGGATGTAAAACATAGGATTAAGTGCGGGTAGATGAAATGGAGAGAAGCATCGGGCGTGTTATGCGATAAGAGAATTCCAATGAGGCTGAAAGGTAAATTTTATAAAAGTGTAGTGAGACCAACTATGCTGTATGGTTCAGAGTGTTGGGCGGTTAACAGGAGAATAGAACAAAGTATGGTGTTGCGGAAATGAGATTGCTTAGATGGTTGAGTGGAGTGACAAGAGAAGATAGAATAAGGAATGAATACGTGAGAGGTAGTGTTGGTGTAGCGCCAATTGTGGACAAGATGAGAGAAAATAGGCTGAGATGGTTTGGGCATGTGATGAGGCGAGAGGCAGTAAGAGTGGTTATGAAGATGGACGTTGAAGGGAAAAGAGGAAGAGGAAGACCAAAAAAGAGATGGTTGGAGACTTTGGAGAATGACATGAGGGCTATCGGTGTGTGCAGAGGAGATGTGATTGACCGAGTAAAGTGGAGGTGTAGGACAAGGGTGGCCGACCCCAAATAGTTGGGAGGAAGGTGAGGCAAAAGAAGAAGAAGAAGAAGAAATATTTTTGTAAAACGTGTTACTTATATAAATATAAAATATAAACAACTGATTTAACTATCTGTTTTGGTTGTTAGTTTGTTACTACTTCAATTTTTAAATAATAAACAATGAGAATTTATTATAGGAATTACATTAGGTTAGGTAAAATAAAATATAAGATAAAACTGTTTCTGATTATAAGTAGAGTAAAATAAAAAAATTAAATTTAGCTATAAGTATGATTAGTACCTATGGATAAATTACCTAGATAAATTAGATGTGATGACCAAACACTTTGTTATAAAAAAGGTAGACTTATATTAATATGATTACTGCATCAGGTATCTATGATGATGATGATGATGATGATGATCTAGGATGGGAATTAAAAATAAACTTGAAATCATTAACTTTTAATTCATTATATTTCAAATTAGTAATAGTTCACATAGGTAAATTTAATAAATATTTAATAATGAAATAATTAGTAATTATTAATCTGGATAAATGATTATTGAAATTTTCTCATATTGAAATGCCATACGAATAAATTGACTGTACCAAGGATAAATAAATTATTCTTTTATTTGAATTATTAAGTATATATTTTACATCTTTATGTATGATGACAAATTTACATATAATACTGTTTATATAATTAATATGGCTATTAGCTATCTCATTTAATTCTATAATTAATGATTAATTTAATAATTAAACCATGATATTTTTTATTCTTTTACTTGTTCAAGTATAATGCATTCTGGAGTACATTTATTAATACAAATTGAATTACCTATTTACCTGCATTTTAAAGAATAAAAAAAATTTCAAAAGCTAATAAAATTGTATTAATTCCTTATTACAGAAATATCCATCATTGAAGCAACTAGATTTGTCAATGATCCTGCTAATATCCCCAGTTCTATATCTGCTGAAGTATTGAGTTACTTTGCCAACCAACACCGAATAATTTACCCCAACATTCATTTAAAAAAAAAAAAAGACTGGAATGATATGAACAGATCTTTCCACGAGTCCTATTATTTTAAAAAATTGGCGAACAATAATAAATCTAGAAGACTTTGGCTATCTTATTCACCAAGTAAAGATCTTATTTTTTGTATTTCTTGTAAACTGTTTGGTTTACCAAAAGCCCAAAAATCAAATTTAGCTATGAATGGTTCGAATGATTGGTCTAATATACAAAGAATTATTAATAATCACGAACACTCACATAATCATATACAGTCAGAAATCAGTCGAGGTCTTTATTTACAAAGTAATCAAATTGATTTAAATGACCAATTGATTATATGTGCTAATCGTGAAGTTGCTAATAATAGAGAAGTGGTTCGAACTATTATTGAAGTATTGATTTTTGCTGCTCGACAAAATATATCGCTACAAGGACACAATGAAAATGTTCAATCATTAAACCGCGGAAATTTTTTAGAACTATTAAAAGTTATAGGACGACATAGTGCACCTGTTATGATGCATCTTGAAAAAATAAACAAAAGTAATTATAACAGGTTAACATTTATGTCTTCTAAAAGTCAAGAAAAACTATTGAGTATATTAGGTGAAATGGTTAGAGCACAAATATTAAAAGATGTGAAAAATGCTTGCCATTTTGCTGTTATTATTGATACCACAACGGATATATCAAACCAAGAACAGTTTACATTTATAGTGAGATATGTTAACAGTACTGGTGTAATAGAAGAGCGATTGTTGGCTTTAGAAACTGCTAGTGATGCTACAGGACAAGGATTATTTAATACCTTTTGTACAATAACAAGTAAATATGATATTAACTGGGAAAAACATCTGTGTGATCAATCTTTTGATGGTACAGCATCTATGCAAGGAATTTATTCGGGTCTGAGAAGTTTTATTCAACATAAAAATCCTAGAGCAATTTATGTTTGGTGTTTTGCCCACGTATTAAACTTAGTAGTGGTAGATACTTGTGATTCATGTACTGACACTAAAAATTTCTTTGGAGACGTTCAATCATTAGTATTTTTTCTAAAAGCTCGCAAAAGAACAGCTATTTTTATTGAATCACAAAAAAAAATGTATAAAGATGAGAAAGTTTTGCGATTGAAAAGTTTTTCGGATACTCGGTGGACCTCACATGGTAAAGTTTTAAATGTCATATTTTGCAAATATAAGGCATTGATTGATGCTTTAGATGTCTTACAAAATTCTAGTGATAGAATAACAGCATCTAGTTCTAGGTCATTTTTAAACACAATTTCAACTTTTAAGTTTGTATTATGTTTAATATTTTTTAAAAATATTTTCATTGTTACTACACCACTTTCTAACTACCTCCAGTGTAAAACTATTGATTTTTTTGAAGCAATACAATTAGTTAATGTAGCAAAAAAAAAGTTAAGTGAAATGCGATCAGAATGCAAGTATGAATTATTTATATATGAAGTTAAAGAATTTGCAAATTTAAATAACGTGCCAGAAAAAGATTTTAAAGAAGTGAGAAAAAGACTAGAAAGTTACTTGTAGGAGAAACTCCAGATGATTCTACAAATGTTTCACCTATGGTTCAATTTAAAATAAAGACATATTATGCTGCTCTTGATAAAATAACGATGTCATTACATGAAAGATTTAGTCAATCACAAGAAATACTAAAAGATTTGGCAATATTAAATCCTGATCGTTTAATGTCTAAAGATTCACAAAATATGCCAAGTGATTGTTTTCAACATATTTCAATGTGGCTTGAAAACATCAATGCTGACCAACTTAAGACAGAATATATTCAATTTAAAAATAATATTCATGAACTTATAAATGGATTAGAACTACCTGTTGAGGTTCATGACAGCGCTAACAAAGTACAGAATACTGAGAACGATGAGATGTCTGATAGTTCAAGCAATGACGGGACTTTTAATGTTATGGACAAAAATATTAATATGAATAAGAATGTAAATATTACAACTGTAATTAAATTACTAACAAAGTATGGACTTGACTCAGCCTTTCCTAATTTGCATGTTGCATATAGAGCTATGGCAACAATTCCAGCATCATCTGCATCAGCTGAAAAATCATTTTCAAAGGTAGTATTTCATTTTTATAAATAAGTTATACATAATTAGAAAATGAATTTATAAATTCTTAAAATGAAATTCTAGGTGAAATTAATCAAAACAAGATTAAGATCAACAATGGGACAAAGTAGATTAGAGAGTCTATTACTTCTCAGTTGTGAAAGAGATATTCCAATAGACATAAGTATTGTTATTGATACATTTGCACAGTCTTCAGATCTCTTAAAAAATGCATTAACTTTTAAATAATATTTCATTTAAAGTTTCTCTTTGGAAATTTTTATCCAATATATATTTTATATCATTATCTATATGTCACCATTCATAAATTAAAAAAAAAAAAATCAATTTTTTAATTTTACATATTATCATACAATTAATAATTATATAAATCAATAGTTAATTTATTTTACTTTGATATTTGTACTATATTTTAATTTTTTTTATTTCTTATTGTGATAGTATGTTTTTATATAGAAAATATTATTGTGTGTACAAATGTATTGAACTTACAAAGTAGATTTACTTTCAAATTCATATGTTTATTGACTACGTAAAAATTTGCCAAACCTTAAACCTAATAAATAGAAATGTAGAAAGTATATATTATTTGTATCATATTTTATGACATTAGTTTTAAAAGCCGTACCTGTAGGAGGGGGAGTCAACTCCCCTGGCCCCTATCCCGAAATATTCTCGCACTATACATAAACTTTGTAATTTAACATCAGTTATTTTTAATTTAATCCCCCCTCCCGAAAATTTGTTATGGGTATGACCTTGATTAAGAGGTGGTGGTGGTTGTATATACTTAATTATGATTTTGCGTCATTTAAAATTTAAGTTCAGTCCGCCACTGTATATATGTAACAATAGTACAATAATTGTGACTGCACTTGAATGTTACATAAATGTCACTATTGTGTCATCACAAAGAAGGTAAAAATAAACGTAATATAGATGATAGTTTTGATATCCATGCGAACTATATTGGTATATTCGATAACGACCAAGATACATCGCAGCGCGATGTAATATAAATGTTTCAACTTCCCATAAGTGATATCCCTCAACGTGGCGTTAAGCATCCCTAGAACATCGCATACTGGTACATAGGCTTTAAAACATTTTATTGTGCATATTTTGCATTTTTTTGGTTCTAAGGGCATTTTTCTCCCATTTTATACTTTTAGATGCATATTTTATATAATTTATCATTTTATCAATATATATCCGTCGATGTTTTTATTTATTTATTTATACAACTAAAATAATGTTGAATTTAAAATTATTTAAAATTTTGATCATATAATATTTATCGAGGTTCGCTGATTATATTGACTGTCGGGTTATAATTTTATTTATACAGATAAGTATAATATTGTTTAACGTACAAAATATTATGGATACGGGCCACGGGGACGCTAAAGATATAGATATAGTTTCTATAGCCGTGATAAAAAAAAAAAAAAATTGAAATATAATGCAATAGTATGCAATTTCGTAAAAATTTAAATTTCAAACAGTCATAAAATTTTTTCTTTTAAGTTTGGTAGAATTTGTTTTAAATATTTTTGAAGAGTAGCTTAGAGATAGATAACCTAGTGTTAAAATTTTAAACCTTAAGTATGAACAGAAAAAAAATTATAAATTATTATCTACAAAATAACTTGCAAATTATCATGATTTTTACACATTTTATACAAATTTGGCATGAAGGGCTTATAAAAAAAATTTGAGTGAAAAGATCTCCAAAATTTTTTAGTTACGATAATTTTAACTTATTATTAACCTTGTATTAAATTTTCAAGACTTTTCGGTCTGCCAATTAAATTTGGTAGATGTTTAAAAACAAAATTTTTACAAAAATCGAAAATTTAAATTGTCTATAAATAATTCAAAATACTTTGAGAACTTAACCATGTATAGAGAACGCCAATATAAAGATTTGGTGAATATTTCAAGTTGTTGCGATTTTTGGTTTTTGAGTTAGAGCGTTTTAAAAAAATGTAATTTGTAAAAACGTGATTTTGCGTAAAATTTCCCGTTTTTTTGTAATTTTTTTATAGTTTTTTCGATTTTTTAAAAAGTATTGAAAAGTTGGATTTTAGACTAGCCAAAATACCATCTACATTCGCTTTCTTTTCAGAAAAGTTGCTGTTTAAGCAAATCGAAGCATTTTTACTGCGAAAAAAGGTGTTGTCAGACACGAAAAAAAAAAAATAAAAAAAAAACACACATTGTAAAACCAATAGATTCCATCACTCCGTTCAGAATCTAATAAAATTATATTCGAGAAAAAATGATTGAATATAACAATAAATTATTGACCAGATTCGAATATGTTAAAGCCGTTTCATTTAAATTTTTACCAGTTTAATATACATAATATACTTTCATATATCACAAATAAAAAATAAAACAAATTTTTGGAAGACTATATGGCCAACCTCCTCGCGGTGTCTTATGGGTAATGCTAATGTTAATACTAGGACGCAATTCACCTATTATTAAATAACAACTCGGACGCAATTCACCTAGTTTTACGAAAATGGGACGCAATTCACCTAACCTTTAGTGTGAATAATGCCTTAGTTATCATACAACGTAAACAATATTTGTGGATTTTGTAATTAAATATGTAATAATCAGGGCTCTGGACTTATAGCATTTGCTTATTTTTATTGTTTGACATAAAATTTAGCAGAGAGTTATGGATGTGTAAGTCATGTTAAAAAAACCGTTCAATTATGAGATTTGAAAGTGTTTTTTTTTGCTTTTTTTGCATATCTCTGATTAATTATAAACGATGACGTAGACCACTGACTTTCCTTAGATTTTTTTAACTATTTATAAATATTGTTTACATTTTATTTTTCAGAAAATCCATAATAAACAGTAAGGCAAAATGTCTCAAAAGCCAGTTAAACTTTTTTTATAATATAAAGATTTAATTATTTATTTTTTTGATTTTTTAATTAAAATATATATATATATATACTTATATATATATATATATATATATATATATATATATATATATATATATATATATATATATATATATATGTACAATTTTTCAAATCTTTGATTTTATCTTCACAGTTCCAAAATATGTCTAGTACTTTATTGTGTTCATGTAAAAAGAAAATTTAGAAATTTGCTTTTTCCCTATTTGAGATAATTTTTTTTTTTTTTTTTTTTTTTTTTTAATTAAATAATTTTGTATAAACTTAGGTTTTTAAAGAGCTTATTTTAATGATTTTAAGTGCTATAAGTCCCAAGCCCTGGTTATAGTTTTATAGGTACACAGCAATAAATATATCTCCACTATAAATTCTAAAAATATGTTAAGGGTGATTTTTATGCTCATAATTAACTTATAAAATCTATAATTTAGAGTTTGAGTAAAATTCTTCGTTGTATAATACATTCTTTGTAGGTATTTTACAATTAAGTTTATTTTTTGTGCTGCCAAATTTCTAATTGGTAAACCTGTACCTAATATTACTTTTTCATGGTTTGAAGTTATTTCGAAATAAAAACATTATAGTACTAAAATTAAATTGAAAATATTTAACTATTTTAAACAATTTCTAATTAATATAATAATAAAATATTACTTTAAATTAAGATTATTTAAAATTACATTGAGTCAGTTAAATAATTAATGTTGGTATGATAGTAGATCGTGTGTACATGTAACATACAAATAAAAGAAGTATAATTTTTAACTATAAATATCATCTAATAATATTAAAAATTAATACTTGGATTATAATAAATACCAGTATAATTTTAGGATTATAGTTTGTCACTAACATACTATAGTGGTACATATTTAATAGCTAATATACAACATGATATGGAAAAAATAAATCAGCAAATATTGTACAATAAGCAAATAAATATTTATCACAACTAAAACACATAGTTATATTATATACATATTTTAGGTGTAGCCTATTATTTAATAACTGTCCCAATTTCTGCTCCATGAATAAAAAAATATAAATACTATACTTGAAGTTCAAGAGTTTTTCCAAGTTATTTAGTAACCCACTATGCAATGTTATATGTTCATCACATTCTTAAAATAATTTAATTGACTAAATAATAATTTTAATTGGAATAACTCAATAATGCAATTTCAAAATAGTAAACAACAAAATTTATAGCTAAAAACATATTTTAATAAATATAGTTCTTTAGTTTATTATTATAGATTTTAGATCAATTAACACAGAAGAAGAATTTAAGTTTATTTAAATTTCAAAGCTAATAGGCCGGTTGTTTTTTCATTCGTCTAAGTATTCCTATATATCCAAATATATTTGCTAAAACACTAAATATAAGTAACGTCATTAAATCAAAATGTAAGTCCTTGCTTACAAAACCATACTTCAATAAAACTGCTTTTCCACTATCCAAACAATTAGCGATATCAGTACATGCTATAAACACACACAAAAAAATATAATTAATTGATAAATTTAACAACTATATATTTAAAATTAATAAATAAATATGCTTACGTAACAATTTTATTTTATCCCAAAAAAGAGTAGATATTGTTTCACATCCAAGAAAAAACAAAGAAAAGTACCTCAGGGAAAATAATACTTTAGGCAAAGATCTAAAATAAATAAATGTAATTTATAAAATAAAATTACAATGGTAAAAACAATGGAGTTTAAATTTACCTAAATGATAAATATGCACCACTGAGAGGTAGTGCCAAGTACTCGTATGCAATTGAAAACACAATAGCTTCTTCTACACAACTAAAGTATGCTGACAATAGACTTCCTGTATTAATATTAGAATTATTACAATTTTATTTTATTTATTTGCTTTTAAGTGAATTGAAAAAGAAAAATATAAATTAATCAATTTAATTACCATATGAAAATGAAGCAAGTGCTATTATAAAAAATACCAATAATTGCATATAAATCCATTTAACACCAACTATCCAAAATATAAGAATACAATAAAACAATATTTTTACCATCAGCCAAATAATCTATTAAAACAAATATATCTTTAATATATATTTATATATAGTTAAAAATGTAAGATGTTAACGCACTTAATTAATATTTTAACTTACTAGTATAATTAATTCGGATACATAGTATGCACTTAATGAGTAAACTTTATTGCTAATTTCTCGATGAACAACTGAGAACTTTATCTGATGAGTGGATATAGCAGAATAATTTAATTGAAAAACAGTGTTAATGACCAAGCATAACCAAAAACCTTCCCAATTTTGGACTGCTTTGGTATCAAATTGTAAGTTTGCATAAGGTGTAGCAACAATAATACCTAAAAACTTTATTGGAAACACATATTATATTATCACAACACACAAATTGATTTTATAGTAGGTATACTAAAGTTTAAAATTCACCATTAGTGTTCCAAACTCCAATAAATGTTGCTTGTAATTTCTAATGAAACACGTGGTGGATCTGTACAGCAAAAGCAAAACTTGAACAATCCAACTAAGCTTCATCCTGAGACATAATAAATTAAACTCAATGTTTAATCAACAAATGTACAACACATGCAGCTAGGGTTTAATAAAACACAAATATATAACTGTAGGGCTGTATATGGTATTATGTAAATGTTAGGACATTGAACTATTTGTTGTAAGTGCCTGGAAAGTGTTGGTTAATTTATTTTCATAAATCCAAATTAATATTACATAGTAAAAATGTAAGATTTCGGGGAGGGGTCACTTGTTGTATAACCAATATTGTTCTAATCTATGAAATAATAGTATTTATATAATATTTAAAAAAAATTGAATTATATAAAAATAATTATTGAAGTTGCATAACCAGTATATTATTAAAATTAAAAAAGTTTTTTATGTATTAAAAGTCAAGTACATAATATAAAATCATTAATTATAGTATAATCTACATTTTAATGTAGTTAATAAATTTAATAAAGTTAAGTTTAATAGTAAGTAGTTCATTGAGTAGAATGATATGTTATTGTATTACTGCTTAGCTTGCTTGTATTTTGAGTCAGTTTTAGTAATAGACTTACGTTTGTAAATGATGTTTGTATTCTGACTGAACCTAAATAACAGATAACATATTTTTTTCCTTTTCAATAGTGTACAGTAAATACTATCATAAATAAATATTTTCAACATACATCCATATTGAATGAATTGTACTTAATATCCATTTGTTTAATGGTTGACGATATTTCACACATGTTATTTACATTATTTTTATCTAATACATTGTCCGAGTTCAAAATCGATATGATAAAATCAGCCTTATTATATGTAGCAGGACAAATGTAGTTATACCTAATATAAATTGAAACAATAATCAATTATTATTTGGAATATAATAGTTTGTACTCAAAAATAGTTTTAAGGTATTACTTTTTAAAAACATCATTTACTAAGGATACAGGTCCTTGGTATGCTAATCGTCCATTTGTTAAAAGTAAAACTTCTTGAAATTGATCAAATAAACCAGATGCTGGTTGATGAATGGTACATATAACAATTTTTCCGCTATGAGCAACTCTTTTTAATGTGTTTATGATATGTGCAGCAGTATAACTGTCCAGTCCAGTAGTCACTTCATCACAAAATAGAATGGGTGGATCATTTATAAGTTGAACAGCTAGAGCTACTTTTTTCCGCTCTCCGCCAGATAAAAAACATAATCTAGTGTTTAGTGTTTTATTTAAACCCAAATGAGCTACAAGATAATTTATGCGATCATTGATTACTTTTTTAGAAGAACTAGAATCCATTTTTAATCTAGCCTGTAAAAATATAACATTGTATTATAATATCAATTACAGTAGCTATAGATAAATTACTCACCATTAACTTGAGTTCTTCCAGAACAGTTAACTGGTCAAAACTTATATCTTCCTGAGCAACAAACCCAGATATTTTTATCATAATATCTTCAGATACTGGACGTCCATTTAATAAAAGTTCTCCTTCAAAATTCCCTTTAAAAATATATTAATATGAAACAGTTACCCATTTTTATATTATTGATTTATTTTGATTTTTCGGTGATGTATAATGTGTATACCTTTTGTCCGGTGACTTATTGTAGCCATTAATGTAGTCTTTCCTGAACCACTGAGATTGAAATAATAAAAATAAAACACAAATATTATAAAGTATCAAATATGAACTATAAAATAAAAACAAAAATCCACTAAATTTAATTATTTAACATATTTACTAACCTTGGTCCCATGATTCCTAAAAGAGTACCACATTCAACATTACCACTGACTTTAAAACAAAATTATAATCGATTAATACATTTACTGTACAGACTTAAGATATTTAAACTAAATACTGTTTGATTTTTATAGTAACTATAAATAAAAATTGAATAATATAAGACATTTCTAAGATGTATGTAATAATTGAAATTAAAATACAGTAAAATTAAGTTACTTAAATCAATTGATTAAACTATTTAATATTGAAAATTATTATTTAACCAAAGAAAATATATTATGAAAAATATCACAGAATTGTTAAAAGAAGACTCAATACATTGTTTAAATAAGTGAGATTATTTAAAACCAGTTAATTTTATGCATGCATCACAAATTATATTTGGTACTCATACCTTACCCAAACCTAAATGCAGGATATTCTAGGCTAAAATATGGTACTGAATTACTGGGAAATTAATCAACTTTTTTTTTTTTTAGTATAGTATTCATGGAAAATAAACATTAAAAACATTTGTAAATTAAAATGACTTAATTTACATTATGAGGAATAAGATATCCCTAATTTAAGCTTGTGTCTATGCTATTTTTTTTAGATATTAATATACTATTATTGTTGTTCTTACCATTATTTAAAATATGTTTATTAATGACCTTACTTCGGCCAAACAATTTGGGAATTTTCTTTGTAACTGTAACATTCAACTGTTTCCATGACAGTACCAAATCAGGTTTAAACAATTCTGTTGAATAATTGCTATCTTCACCAGCAGTGCCATTCCAAGCTTGCCACATTTCATTGTACCTCAAATCTAAGGTTTTTTTCTGTAAATAAAAATTATTTTATTAATTTGATAGGTTAAATTATTAACTGAAAACGTATAAAACAAATATAATTACTCACAGTCACCATGATGAAACACTTAGCATGAGTTATGAGCTACAATATACTAAAAAGTAAATAAGGTATGTTGATGCTTGAACATATCTCTACAAATTTATCAAACTGATGATAACCTTAGACTTTAACAAGCCATTTTTGGATAAATTAGTTTTTCATTTTGAGGAATATTTAATTTAATTGCTATAGGTCATAAATATGTATTACTGCTTTTCACTTTTTTCTTAATTATAATTGTATTAAGACTAGACTTGAATAGTCTATTTTTTTTTTTAGTTTTCAGATGTTTGAATCATGATCATACATACATAATTTAATTATGTGTACTTTCAATAAATAACACCCTATATACTATGAACAAATTTTATCGGTGTAGGAATTAGTAAAAAATAACCTTTAACCTACAAAGATAACTTTTTCAACACAAGATAAAAATCATAATTAGTTATTTTATTATCACAGGCTTAAATATATTTATATAAATAAAATAATACAAAACTTGTAAGATAAAATAATTATAATGAAGACCCAGAATAGGTTTATATAACATGAAATATGTAATCATTTAGTAAATTAATCAATTAAAATACCCTAGTTTACCTATTTACAATATAAACAACATATTTACAACAAATTATTATGTACATTCGATAATGGATGCCTAGATTAATATTCTTAAAGAACAAATAAATAGTGTTGTATATTTCTACTTATTCTAAGTCCATGATTAGTATATAATAAATAATATTATAATTATGTATTATTGTAATTGAAAATTAATTTTATTACGTTATTTTATTTGAAACCATCATATTACTAGATGATGCTTGTGTTGACTGTTCTGAGTCTCCAATTGATATAACTACTGAATATCTTCTATCAGAGTCCAAATTATTAACTCTTGGTGTATCTTTAATTGTAGAATCAATTAAACGGCTATTAAGAGCTTTCAGCGCTAACAATCTAAAACAAGTTATTAAAGGTAAAAAGTAATCATAAAATCAAAGTATAAATAATATTATATTGATTAAATATGTTTTATTAATTATTATCTTATTTTGTAGAAAATAAATAAATATATGTTAATTTATCATAGACAAATATATTATATTAGAAGAACATTTTCCTTAAAAAAATTATTTAAACTTTGATTTATAATTTAAATATTAGATTTAAATAATAATAAAATTAATTTATAGAAATCATTTATATTTTTTTAGTTAATTTCAATTCATAATTAAATTATATAGAACTATTTTTCAATTTACATACTTTCTTCTGTCCATATCTTGTGATCTTATACCAGGTAGAGCAACAGTAATACCAGTTGGAGCACTAGCTATATCAACTCTACGTACCGTTTTCCTGCATATACCAGCTTTTACAAAAACACTATATATTGAATTTGATAGTACAGAGATTGGAGGTTGAATAATAACTGGAAAAAAGCTTAATAAACAGAAAAATAAAATCAGGCTAGTGTTTATAAATGTATGTTATCGAATATTTTACCTTGCAAAAGTGAAATTATCAGCCATATCTCCTCGTGTTCCATTAGTGTGTCTCTGATAGAATCTTAAATATGTCCAACTTGTTAACACACCACTGACGACCATAGCTGGTTTGGTGCCGTCAACAAAGCCTACAAACCAGAGTATTAATGCAACAAATATGGTAAATAATGGCACATTGCGATTAGTAATGCGACCCGCTGGTGTGTCCAATACAGGGCTATCGGGCATAATCTGCTTGACTGCTACAGTAACGCCAGCCAAGTAGCCAGCCAACCCACGTACATGTACTGAGAACAACAGCTCTGGGTTCCAAGTGAACATGTACAAGATATAGTAGAAGATGGCACACGCCAGTGCCACACCAATATTGACGACAGCAAAGAAGATAAGCACATGAAGTTCACCCCACAATGGTTCGATGAGCTTGCTACAAATGGCTACCACAGCTACGTCCAATAGTACTTGCCACAGGTGTGTTTCAAAGAAACAGAATGTGAACGGCGTCCAGAGCCAAAACGATGGCGGAAATAGGTAGCCAGGAGTCACACCAAACACCGTAGATGTTCTGGACCAGAACGAGAAGAAATAGCATACGGATAACACGCACGATATGATCTTGATGCACAGCCCGGTATTGTTAAACAGCAGCTCGGTGTTTTGTTTGATGTGCGGCAAATTCTTACGAACTTTGTTGAACAAGGACATTGCACGACTGATACCGCGATGGCGGCAATATATTTTGATGCGAAAAGAATCTAATTCACAAAGAGCATGATATATTCAAATTATTGTTGGGTTACTTCCTCGTCACAGATATAAATATAATATTACTAATACAATATGTGTAGTATTTTTCGGCACCTCTAAGGCCAATTAGCAATGATAACAATGTATTTTTGAAGATTCCTGTTATCTCATAATGTTATCAGACACGTTTTATCACATCGCACTCTTGCTTAAAAAGTGACACAACTGAAAAAATGTGATTCTTCAATAAAGTAAATTAAAAAAGTACATTTTGTAAATCGTTTTGTAACTTCATAAGTTGGTCAATTTATTTGGTTTTTTGACTATATTCAATATATTATCTCCTATTTTCTATAATTTTTAGATTTTTAAATTTTTTACTAATCCGCCATTTTTATTTAAAAAGTGTCACTTTTAATTTGTTATTTTTTTAATAAAGTTTTGAATTGTGACGTATTCAACGTAATTACTTACATGAAAATTATTCTTAAAGCTAATTATTGCAAAATTATTGCTAATAATTGAAAGATAATAATTATTTAAAAATTAAAACTGAATCTGTATTGTTTTCATTAAATATAATAAAATTTCATAAAGATTACATAAGATAATAAAAGTATAACAAAACTGAAAAACCTTAAACTTAATAAAATATAATAAAAACAAAACTGAAAAATCTTTAACTTAATAAAATGTATCAAAAACAAAACAGAAAAAGAACCGGATGGGCCTCGCTCTGCTGTACACTTGGGGGTGGAGTGCGACTCTTCATAGGATAGGTCATTATAATGGATTTGTTAAATTTGAATTTAATAATAGGTATCATTGTATACGAAAAACGATTCTGAACGGAGATGATATGTTTGTCTAGAATATAATACAATGTTATTTATAAATATTGTAATAAGTATATTTTATTTTGAAACGAAAAATTTAGAAAAATCTAAAATTTAAATTGTCTATAAATAAATTATAAAATTTCAAGTTGTTGCGATTTTTGGTTTTTGAGTTAGAGCGTTTTAAAAAAATGTAATTTGTAAAAACGTGATTTTGCATAAAATTTCCTGTTTTTTCGTAATTTTTTTTATCGTTTTTTCGATTTTTTTAAAAAGTATTGATAAGTTGGATTTTAGACTAGCCAAAGTACCATCTACATTCACTTTTCTTTCAGAAAAGTTGCTACACAAGCAAATCGAAGCATTTTTACTGCCAAAAAAGGTGTCGTCAGACACAAAAATAAAAAATAAATAAAAAAATAAAAAAAAAGAACCGGATGGGCTTCGCTCTGCTGTACAGTTAGGGGTGGAGTGCGACTCGTTTATAGGATAGTTCATTATTACAATGGATTTGTTAAATTTGAATGCAATGATAGATATCATTGTATACGAATAACGATTCTGAACGGGGTTAATTTGTTTGTCTAGGATATAATACATTGTTATTTATAAATATTGTAAAAAGTATATTTTATTTTGAAACGATAAATATATTTGTTCGAACATCGGAACAACTTCACGTTGCGCCGATATTATCGGCGGGTGCTATCGTGCCGTCGGCGTTGAAGTTCACCGAGCACCCTACCCCTCCTACATCGGTAGACAACTCGTCGCGAGCTAAGGCAGATTCGCCGGTTGTCGCTGTCTGTTTTCCGCGGTTGAGACTGACGGACCATTTTCCTCAGCTCCCGCCGGTTACGCCAGCGTGCTTGGTTCTCATTTTGGCCAGCGTGTGTCTTATAATTTCTACCACGTGTCACCTGGTGATCGGTCGCAGTATATCTTGTATTTATTATACGACTAGTATACACGTATACCCGTACGTATTATTCTCTGCGGAGATCGCACGGTTGTGTACCGCGTGAGCGGTGCTGGAGTCACGGTCATTCAAATTCATCTTTCGCCATCAGCCCTGAAGCCTTTTGTCCCGTGACCTGTCTGCCTGGGAAGTGTACCACCCGTTGACGTCACTTAGTGCCTTTCAATCAGGATATATTATAGCTCGTCGGAGTGGAGACGTGCGAATGTCGCTGTCAGCCGTTAGGTCGTAACATTATTGATTTGTATTCATTCTTAATTTATCGATTATTATATTATAATCATTGTAACTATATATTTATACTTTGTATGATCGACCATATTGGTCTGAAATTGTATTATTATTATTTTGTATTATTCAGTATTCTTAAATCTATATATATTGGGGCGCCCGCTAGGTAGAGCCTTTTTATGTATTATATATAATCACGTCACGACGTTCATATATTATTATTATTATATTTATATGAGTGTACACACACATACGTGGTTAATTGTATTTATAAGTATTGTGTATTCATTTGGTGACCCGAATCCCTAACGCCGCAAGTCGATATAGCCAACCGCCGAAATTGTAGGAGCTATATCGGCGACCAACAATATTTTTCAATTAGGATGGGTTGGCAGTTGCATACAGCGACATAGTTAGTCAGTCTAGAATATTATACATTATATTATATTTTACATGTAATTTTTTGTCAATATTCGCTGTTCAAACGCTTATAAAAAAAATAATTTTTGAATGACAATAAGAACTACTTCTGTTGAATCATCTATTAAATTTTCAAATATTTTTTACGAGCCAAATTTTTTTTATCATCGATTATAAAAAAAAATCGAATATTTTAAATGCCTATAAGTGGCTTAAAAATCAATATAATATTTTGAAAAAAAATATGACATAAAGAAAATGCCAATTTTAACAGCTGGTAAAAATTTCAAAACTCTGCGACTTATACTTTTTGAATTATAACAAATATTAAAAATCGTTTGAGAATAAATCGCTATATTATGCAATTTCATAAATATTTAAATTTCAAACAGTCATAAAATTGTTTCCTCTAAGTCCGGTAGAAATTTTTTTAAAGATTTTTGAAGAGTAGCTTATAGATTACCTAGTGTTAAAATTTTGAACCTTAAGTATGAACAGAAAAAATTTTATGAATTTTTATCTACAAAATAACTTGCAAATTTTCGCAATTTTTACATATTTCGTATAAATTGGAACTTTGAGCATTTATAAAAAAAAATTGTGACTTACGATTTAACATTAAATTTTAAGGAACAACTTATAAGAAACCTTGTATTAAATTTTCAAGATTTTCTGGCCGGCCAAAAAAATTTTATTGTTATTTTCACTCCTTTCAGAATCTAAAATCATTGAACTTTTATGAATTAAACTTACAGCTGATAATATATTATGACTTAGTTATGTATAAGGAACCTTGTTTCCAAAGAATGTAATCTTAGTCTAGTTTAAAGTTTTAAAAAAACTTGCATAAAACTGCGGAATGCGGTTATTTTCTACTAATGACAGCAAATCAGTCTTTTTGTTTTCTTTAATTTTTAATGGCTCCCTATATGCAGGCTTTAAATCTGCTAGTGGTTGTGTTGTCGAGTTCCCTTTACTTTTCCTGTTTAATTTAACTGTTTGAAATTTTTCCGAATACGAATTCTTAAAATAAAACGTATGAATTGAATTCTTTTCAATCTTTCACACTTTCACGGGATAAATCTTCACCTGGCTGAAATTAAGTTTGAGGTCATTTACCAGTGCCTTAATTGCCGAAAAATCAGAATGTGTCAACTCGTTAACATTATACGGGTTTCCCCTCTTCTTTGCCATTCGTATTAGTTGTGCATACTGAGATGGTACATAAATGCATTTATGTCCCATGGGACCGAACTTTTAACAGTTAACAGCCAACTTTTAACAGTTTTAACAGTTGAACACTTAACTGGTTTTTCGATTGTGGAATGAACACAGTCACCTTCATTCTGTGTATGCCCAGTAGTGATGGGCATAATCGAGTGAAAATAATCGAGTTACTCGATTGTTGATAATAATCGAGATATCTCGATTATTAAAATAATATTCGATTATGTAACCGAGTGATTTTTCACTCGAACTATAATAACTCGAGTACTCGTCACTCGACTACCGGGGTACCTTATTTGAAACTTTATATTTAGAATCCTAATTATAGACAACGCTTTCACAAATCAAAATAAAATTCCCCAACACAGTATAATTTCTTAAATATGAAAGTATGTTTACGTATTATACTGCATTATAATATAACATATAATGTATAATAAACTGAATGTTATAAATTATAATTATATTAATATCTTTTTAAATAAATATTTTTTAATTTGTACTCTCTAGCACGCGTTTACAGTCGACACTGTTCACTAACTGTTCATTAGTCTTTACCTATTTATTAAAAACTATTTGTTTTTAAAAATTTAAAAATGAGGCCGGGTAGTAAACAACGTTCAATAGTATGGGAACATTAAAAAAAAAAATGCTGACGGAAAAATTGTTATTTGCCAGGTGTGTAAAAAACTAACTTAAAAGGTATTATTTTACATTTTATTTTAAACTATTAAGATGAATCCATATATATGCAGCTTTGGTTGACCAGTATGATACGTGGTCTAATTATTATTTAAATATAATTATTAATGGTTTTATTATTTTCTATAGTATTTATTACTAATTAATTTTATTTCACGTTTATTTTGGTGATAAAGTGAAGTGAATAAAGTGAATGTGTGTTTTGGCTTTTATAAATATTAATACAAATATTAAAAATAAATAAATTATATAATAATATTAATATTAATCCACTTTAAAAAAAATTAAAATAGATCATTTAAAACGATTACACCCAAAAACACTTAATCCAATTGAAACTAATAACGACGATCCGGATAGTCAATTACAAGATGTTCAAAATATATTTAAATCATCTACTTCTGCGAATTCCTCTTTATTGCCATATCAAAGTACTACTTCTTTACAGTGTTCTGAGCCACCTTCTAAACGATCTCGTCAACTTACACTTTTTGGTTAAAAAAAAAACTATTGGGTTAACAGAAATTGAAACCAATGAAATTAATAAGTCTTTAATTAAAATGATAGTTTTAATTATCAGCCACTCTCGATAGTAGAGAACTCTGGATTCTTAGAGTATACTAAATAATTACAACCTCTATATTCTGTCCACAGTAGAAAACAACTTACAACCAAATTATTACCACAAGAATATGATATTATACACTCCAAATTAAAATCTATGCTTGAAACAATAGCTGATTTATCTATCATTACCGATATGTGGACATCGGATTGTAATAAATCTTATATTACTGTGACTTGTCATTTTATATTTGTCAATCACTTATATTCACCAGTACTTGCTACTCGGGAAGTTTTTGATGGTCATACTAGTATAAATATAGCAACTACTCTGAAAAATATTTTTAATGAATGGGACATAGCAGATAAAATAGTAACTATCGTATCTGACAATGGGTCCAACATTAAAAATGCTATAAACGAACATCTGCTCAAATGGAAATCTAGATATTATTCAAATTTTGAAAAAATGTAGGACCATAGAAGGTCACTTTAAGCACAGCTCTTATGCTAATGGTAAACTTAGAAAATTTCAATTAAAAATGAACCTACCTATATTAAAAGTGAAACAAGATGTTGTAACCAGTGTTGGGAATAGATAACTAATAATTTATCTAGATAAAGATAAAGATGACTATACTAATTCTTATCTAGATACAGATAAAGATAGTTATACTAAATTTCATCTAGATAAAGATAAAAATAAGTACATTTTTATCTAGATAAATATGAGATAATTTCATGTTTGATTTTGAAAATATTCAGGATACTACAGCCTACAGATATTAGGTAAAAAATTCATAATTAAAAACATTTTAAAATAAATATCATTTTTTAAACTTATTTCAAACATTAATAAACATAAAATATAAAATAATTTTTTTTTTTTAAATAAACTTCATAAGAAGATTGTCATCTTGTCAGTTATTATCTGTGTCATAGGTATATGATGTACAGAAAAATGTAAAAATGAAAATATAGAAACATTTTAAATTTTCAAATTTTATTTTTATTTTATTTAAATAAATTATCTAGATTGGTACTGATAGATAACAAGATTTTTATCTAGATGAAGATAAAGATAACTGAGTATAAATTTATCTAGATAAGATAAAATATAAATAATTTTTATCTAGATAACTTATCTAGATACATTTATCTAGATATTTCCCAACACTGGTTGTAACTCGATGGAATTCGAGTTTGATAATGATTGAAAGACTGATTGACATTAAAAATTCACTATCCGTTACCATGTCATCTCTTATCTTAAAAGATAAGATTGTTGCAAAAGCAGCATTTTTGGATCCTAGATTTAAAAAAACTGCTTTTGGGTTACTCGAAAATGCTAATAATGTACAAAAATAGATATCAGACGAACTAACACCCATGATAATATGTGCAAATAACGATATAAATAATATCCAAGTAAATAAAGTACAGTCTACAATAACAGCATCAACTTCTGATAAAAGTAATTCAATTTGGGATCATTTTGATAATAAAGTTTCACAAATTCAATCTTCGTCGAGTCCATCTACAACTTTAACTTTGATTATTCTCAAATATTCAGAAATGCCACTGTTGGATAGGAAAAAAAATCCATTACATTTCTGGAAGCAACATAAAAATACCTTTCCAGAGTCATATAAAATGCAACTGAAGTATTTATGTATACCGGCTACATTAGTTCCTTCGGAACGAGTATTTTCAACTCAGGGCAAATAACTAACGACTGTCGAAGCAGATTAACTTCTAAAATCTAAGTTATATAATTTTTTTAAATAGTAATTTAAATTTGTTTATCCGGACGGCCTGAGCACGCCACCGGATGCGTCCCCGGGTTGCGGATCGGGGAACGCCCTGCAGATATGTAGGGTAGCCGCGAAATAAGCCACACCTTCGGGTGTGGGCGAATAAGCGGTCGCGGACAAGCTTACCACCTTTTTTTTTTCTGTTTGAATCGACGACGCCACGGGAACTGCTTTCGCAATACTTCCGTGACGCCGCCATCGTTTATTGAAATAACAATATAACTATACATACATGACTCTCATCTTAAGCGGCGCTACACCGAAGTGTTTACAGAGTGCTTAGGATGAGAGTCGCGACCGCGCTACAAGATCGTATACAAGGTATACGTGATGTTGTCGATGTTTGTTTTTTTCTTTTTTTTTTTTTTTTTTTCCGCAGTCCGGTGTGGTTCATGGTCCCTCCATCCTTGGTGCCGATACACGGGAGGGTGGGGTATAGATCGGAGAGGCGGCACCTGGCCGATCTCGTCTCGACCCCCGTGCATCTTGTTCGATGCGCCCTCCGTGTTGTTCAGGTCGGTGCTGCGGTTTGCAAGTCTCTCTCATCCTTTTCCTTCCTCTGGACGATGCTGGTTGCCATGTTCATGAAGGAGATCCGTGCCCTTTCTGATGAGAGACCCATGTTCGTTGGCATGTCCTCTGGTCCGCATATCATGTCCTCAACGTCGGACGGTTGGAGTGCCCGGCCTCCGACAAACTGTCTGACCTGAATTCTCAAATCTCGCCACTCGTCGCAAACAAACAGGGTATGTTCTGCTGTGTCGACGGCACCGCAGTACACACATAGTTCGTCCTCTACGCGATGCATCCGGTGGAGGTACTCCTTAAAGCATCCGTGTCCGGATATAACCTGCGTTGAATGGTAGTCCAAGAACTGGTTAGCTTGGATCCATTTGGATACATTCGGTAGGAGTTGATGGGTCCACCTGCCCTTTGAGGAACGGTCCCATCTTTGTTGCCATGCTGCAACCGTGATGGTCCTTTGCTCCTTCTTGATGGACTGTTTAGAGAAAACCGAGCCTGATTCCTCGATTCGTCGACGGACTCTTGCTCGCTCCAAGGCGAGGAGGTCTGCTGGGATGCTGGCCAACAACAAGAGCGCTGCTTCGGTGGATATTGTGCGGTACGCACGGATGGCGCGTATCGCTACCGTACGCTGGACTCTTGTCATCGCATCGCGGTTCTTTTGAGTCTTGGTTGCAACGGCAGCCCAGACTGGAGTGGCGTACATAAGAATGCTGGTTGCCACGGATCCAAGTAACGCTCGCTTAGCTTGAGACGGTCCCCCTATATTCGGCATTAGCCTGCCGATAGCCATAGCCGCTGAGGTCGCTTTCTTCGAGGCGATGGCAATGTGGGCGGTGTACGACAATTTGGTATCCAGTTCGACCCCTAGATACCGCATAGTTGTCCTCATTGGGATGGTGTGTCCATCGACTTTCAACGTTGGAGTGGTGTAGACTCGTTTTTTGGTGAGAACGATGGCTTCGGATTTTTTAGGCGACAGGGTTAGCCCGTTTTCTCCCATCCAGGTTGACACGCGGTCTAGAGACTGGTTCAGGAGTTCCTCGACCGCGGCTCCGTTGGGTGCGACTCCCACGAGTGCGACGTCGTCAGCGAAGCAGATGAGCTGCACTCCGGAAGGCATGGGTGTTTCCAGTAGATCCTCGTAGAATATGTTCCACAACGCTGGACCGATGACGGAACCCTGTGGGACACCACATGTTACCCTTCTCCGATGTGAGTTTTCACCGACGCAGAGAAACCTGTCCTCGAGGTACGACCTTATGAGTCGGAGGAGGTAGAGGGGTACTTTTTTCGACAGTAACGCTGCGTCAATTTTCCGCCATGGTGCCGTGTTGAACGCATTGCGGACGTCTAGCGATACGAGCACGCAGAGGTCTCGGCGTTGGACTGCACCGCGTGATGCGCCTCGTGCCACTTCGATAACGGCTTCGATGGCGTCGACCGTGGACCGTCCGGTCCGAAATCCAAATTGTGCCTCGGAGCGTCTTCCCGTCCGGTCGAGGTGGTCGTTCAACCTGCCGAGAATCAGCCTCTCGAGCAGCTTGGCGGCCGTGTCGATCATGCACAGTGGCCTGAAGCTTGAAGGTTCAGAGACCGGTTTGCCTGGACCCTTGTGTAGCAACACCAACCTGGACTCTTTCCACCGCCGAGGAAATGTGGCTTGTCTCAGGCAGGTGTTGTACACCGCCAGTAGGTATCCGGGCTGGGCGCGTACGACGTGGGATAGAACCTCGTTCGGTACGCCGTCTGGTCCGGTGACCTTTCCGGAAGGTAACCTGCTTCACAGGGTCCTCGTGGATACGTGTCTACCTCCATGCCAAGGGACCCCCTTGACGAGTTGGGGGTTGAGGGGTTTTTATCAGGGTTTTCCTTCCCTTAGGGCATTTACTAAGCACTAGTAGGCCGCCTCCGCCTTACCGGCCCCGACTGGCTAAGGTCAGGACCAACTCAGAGCCTTCGCAGGTGTTTGCAGGCTAGCTCCGGGACCTGCCAGCCCCCAACCAGTTAAGGTAAGGGAATGGCTCTAGAGACGCCGGCCCCAACTAATTAAAGTAAGGACCGGTGAAGTGGGAACCTCTTAGCACCGATCAAGTTAATGACAGTGGGCCCCCCACCACGGCAAGGTGGGTCCCGTCGGGGGGGAGGGGAGCCGTCCTGGTCGAGGATGCAATCGCACTCTCCGAGCGAGACAACATCCAGGTCACCGGATTGTGGGCCACCAGAAATGGGCAACAAATTGCTACGGCCACCATGGCCCTCTCCACGGCGGCCAAGATAACAAAAATACCGGTTGGTTGGACGATGTGTAAGGTTCGCCCGAAGCGACAAACCCTAATCAGGTGTCACCGGTGTCACGGTTTCGGCCATAGCTCGATCACCTGCAACGGGCCGGATCTGGCACAGGCGTGCAGGAGATGCGGAGAAACCGGACATCAGGAGAAGGAATGCACCTCAGGCGAGGACCGATGTGTCGCTTGCGACAGAGCCGGTCTCTCGAGAATAGCACACCGTCCTGGGTCCGCCACATGTGGAGCCAGGAGGGAGGCCACGTCGGCGAGGCAGCGGACATCAAAATGACCATCCGCTTCCTGCAGATAAACCTGCACACGAGCTCCGTTGCGCAGAACCTTATGTTTCAAGCCGCATCGGAGAGGGGTGCATCCATAACGTTAGTATCGGAGCAAAACTGGAACCCAGCGGACAGGAGCCGATGGGTCGCCAGCAGCGACAGAAAAAGCGCGGTAGTCATTATGACGTCATCTACCATGGTGATCGAGGACCGAGGCGCTCGTCGTGGCATCGCCTGGGTCAGATGCCGCGAAGCTGCAGTTTTCATCTGCTACAATAGCAGAAACGACCCCCAGCAGGAATACGACAACTTTCTGGACGAGCTGGCTGACGCGATCAGAGCGATAGGCCCTGGCATTAATATCGTGGTCGGTAGTGAATTTAATGCCTGGTCTAGGTCGTGGGACTCAGCGTCTAACGACGAGAGAGGGGATCGACTTGCAGAACTGATGGCCGAACTAGAGCTGATGGTAGCCGAACAGGGCGATACCCCGACGTACGTCAGGGTGAACGCACAATCCGTCATTGACGTGACGTTCACTCGAACAACGCGCACAGCAACTCTCCATGGATGGCGCGTGCTCCACGACCTGGAATCGGCCAGCGATCATCGTTACTTGGAGTACATCCTGAAACAGGGACAGGACGAGGCAGAGACCGGCATTGTCACCTTCCGCGGATGGTCTTATAAAAAACTAGCGAAGGACGTACTCCATGAACACTTGCGGACCTCGGCCTTACCGATCGTGAACGAGGAGACCGACCCCGACCAGGCAGCAGACCGCTTGGTGGAATACCTCAGCAGAGCGTGTGACAGCTGCATGCCCACCAGATCAGGCCCTCCGCGAGGAAGGAAGCACGTACACTGGTGGACGGCCGAAATCGCCAAGCTGAGGGGTGATGTGTACCGTGCGCGACGAACCTATCAGCGGGCATCGCGAAGAGGTGACGGCATGGCAACAGTGGAGGAAGCAGCGCGGACCTATCGCTCGCTCCGGAGCAATCTGAGGAGGGCAATCAGAGCCTCGCAAGCTAAGAGCTGGAGCGACCTCTGCAACCTAGTCGAGGCAGACCCGTGGGGACTACCATACCGCGTAGTCTTAAAAAAACTGAGATAGGGCAGAGCTGGCGCTGAAGCGAGGGGCGTAGAAGGAGTCGCGGCCGACCACCTTTTCCCGGAGCCCCAGGCCATTGAGTGGAGCGAAGAAGCACGGCTCATCGAAGAGGACGACGACGTGGCCGACCCAATGGCGGGGCCATTCACCGCGGAGGAGCTCAGGAAGGCGGCCAGAAGACTGGTAGCGGGGAAGTCACCGGGTCCGGACTGCGTGCCCAACGAAATCGTCAAGTCGGTGGCAGAGATCCAGCCAGATGCATTGTTGAAAGTCTTCAACACATGCTGGTTTGGCCAGAAGTTTCCTCTACGCTGGAAGGCGGCACGCCTGGTGCTGTTGCACAAAGGGAAGGACAAGCCGGTACAGGAGCCATCCAGCTTCAGACCTCTGTGCCTCTTGGACAGCACCGGAAAACTTCTAGAGCGAATGATTTTGGCCAGACTGGACGGATACCTTGACCGAACGGGTCAGCATTCGGAGAGACAGTACGGGTTCCGTCGCGGGCGTTCAACGGTGGATGCCATAAACCGGGTCCTCGAAGTGGCCAGAGGAGCTGCGGCGCGTGCGGTCCAACATCGCGATCTATGCGTGCTGGTGGCACTGGACGTACGCAACGCTTTCAACTGGGCTCCTTGGCGAAGAATCGATGAAGCACTCAGGAGGAGGAAAACTCCAACTCGTATAAACGGCCTCTTAAGGTCATACATGAGTGACAGGACACTGCTCGTTGGTAACCACCTGGCTCTTACCTTAACTGGTTGGAACCTGGTCGCTAGAGCCACCTCTCGCCTTGATTGACCGGAAGTGGCAGGTAGGAGGTAACCTGCTAGCACTTATCAAAGCTTCTGAACTGGTCCTTACTTTTAGTAGTTGGGTCCGGTAAGGTTTAGGCAACCTGTAAGCACTTTACAAAATGCAACCCACCCAATCCTCAACCCGTAAAAGGATGAATGGCACCAGGCGGCCCGGGCATTATGTTTAATTATGTTCATATTATGTTAATTTAATTATGTTCAGGCAAGTTGGTGTCCACTGGGACCCTGAGTGGCACCTGGCGAACCACTCAGTACGCAGCCTTCGCCATGGTATGGTCGCTCTGCCGTGACGGGACGACCTCTCGACTCCACTCGTGGGAACAATATGGAAAACATCAACAAAAAACAACAAGCGGTGTGCTGGACGCTCCAACCTCAGCATTCGAAAGTCCAACCGGCCAAATGGATATTAACGGAGTAAGTAGGAGTATAATTTCGTCAGTCAGCAGTTTGGCGAGCAACTCTCAAGGGTAGAAGAGACAACTTCCGACATCCCCGAAAAGCCCCAACATCGATCAAACCGAGGCTGGCTTGAACATGATTAGGACGACTTTGAAAACAGCCATATACGAGGCAAAAATCGCACAGGCTCTCACCAACACGCCATCATACATTCTGGAGCTGCTTAACACCATGGACGAAACGCTGAACGATCTCCTAACAAAAAAAGGAAAGATCCGCTCCCCCACACCGAAGAAGTCCAGGGAGAATGACTGCGAAACCAGCAGCAGTACCGAAGGTAAGCAAAAGTCACCAATCTCCAATATGATCACTATGGTGGATGCTTCAACCGACACAACGCTTACTCCACGATGGTGGGACGTCGATCCAGAAGACCGCACAGAAAACACAATACCGACGGGCCCTAAGGACAGCGGAACCAAAGAAAACAGGATCAACCGTCGTGGAATCTTTAGAGCCAGGCTCGGTGGGAGGATAAATAAGACAACCTTGCAGGCCAATTTGACCGGTAAAAAATCAGAGAATACAGCTTCAGGACCCTAGAATGAAGAAGGGTATTGGCAGACAGTCACTGGGAAAGTGAAAAAAAAAGCCGACAGCACGCCAACACACACAGCACCGAGGCTTCTAGTTAAAGTGGTTCCTGGTACAATTTTCTCGGACACGGTCAGAGCTGTAAGGACTGACAGCGGAATCACTTCCGAAAACATCTGAGAGTGCATGCCATCAGACAGACTAGGGACGAACACCTTCTGATTGAATCGCGAAGGGGAAAGCGTCACTAACCGCAACCGAGCAAGTCCAAACCACGATTTTGACGAAGCTGGGCGATCGAATTGGACAAGTTGTCAGGTTGGGATATAAAACTACAGTTGAGGTTCTGGATATTAACGCGGCGGCAGACGAAGAGGAGGTATTAGCGGCTCTGAGAAACGCTGTTAAAGGAGAAGACGCAGCAGCTATTTCTGAAAGAGATCACATAAGTCTAACCGGATTATGGACTCTAAAAAGCGGTCAACAGATCAAAACGGCACGATGGCACCTTCAACGGCAGCAAGGATGGACAGAACCCCGATAGGATGGACAATGTATCGAGTTCGCCCGAGGTGCCAAACACCGATTAGGTGCTTCCGATGTCATGGCTTCGGCCATGTCTCGAAAAACTGTACGGGCCCTGATCTGACCTCCACTTGTCGTCGTTGAGGTGAGATTGGTCATCAGGAAAAGCTGTGTGAGGTTGGAAACGATCACTGTGTTGCTTGCGAACGAATCAACGCTGAAAAATGCCGCATAGACCGGGCTCTGGACAGTGTTCTGCTCTACACGCAGCTCGCAAAACGATGGGAGATTTGAAGGCACTCCAATGACCAAGTTTCTGCAAATTAATATTCACCGGAGCTATGTGGCGCAACAACTAATGTACGCCACGGCCACCGAACTCAGGTCCCATGTCCTCCTCGTGTAAGAACAACCCCCAAAGCTCCGAAACAATCAGCGCTGGAGCGCCTCCGACGACAACACATGCGCGATCGCTCTGGCACCGAACGCGCATCATGTCACAGTTGAAGATCAAGGTGCCGGGGTTGGGTTCATGTGGATCAAGTCTGGGCAGGTTATCGACAGACTGCAGAACAGCGTAATGGCATCGGCTGTGCCAGTGATAATAGCCGGCGACTTCAACTCCCATAGCCTTGAGTTGGGTAGCCCGGATGAAAACCGCCGAGGTACTCTTTTGGCAGACGCTATGTCCTCGCTTAACTTGTATGTATGCAATCGTGGCAACCAGCCGACGTTTGTAAGAGGCTTATCTAGAACACATATTGACGTCACCTTCGCCGCAGAGTCTATAATCGGTGATGTAAATGGCTGGAAGGTTGTTGACGATGAATCCTATAGTCTGCAAAAGTACATCTGGTTCGAGCTAAGCGTACGGCGACCAAATGTTAACGCTCACAACGAAATGAGATGGTCGATATTCAAACTAGATACTAGTAAATTACAAGAAGCATTAGCGCAGAACCTCCGACCACGAAGCGATGGTGGATCAAATGCATCAGTTGAAGCTAAGACAAAGGAGTTAATTTGCTGGTTGGCTCATATATCCGACTTCTGCATGCCACGCAACAAAGGAAATCCCAAACGAAAACCAGTTCCATGGTGGTCTGAAAACATTGCAACGATCCGGGCGGAATTTCTCAGGCGACGAAGAAACTACCTGCGTAGGAGAAGGAGAGTTTCCGAAGAGGAATGCCAGAATGAAGCATTATCATATAAAGAGGCAAAAAAGCAGCTCGTCCTGGTTATTAAAAATGCCAAGTCCCGTTGCTGGGTGGAACTGTGCAATGAAGTCGAGCATGACCCATGGGGTCGCCCATACCGCACAGTAACAAAAATATTAGGTCAGAGACGGCCAATCGTAGGTATTGAGCTACCGGAACGTCTTGAACATATTATTAGTAAACTGTTTCCGACTGACGTTAACGGTGATACAACGAAAGTTCAATGGCTGTTTGACCCTAACGATTTTCCATGATTCACTGTGAGTGAAATACTGGAAGAAGTTTCAACACTATCCAATGGTAAAGCACCGGGACTCGATGGCATCCACAACGAAGTCCTTAAAGCAGTGGTGAAGGCTAACCATCAGCGCTTTCTTCAAGTGTATAATCAATGCATAACGGAATCAGTTTACCCGCGGGAGTGGAAAAAGGGCAAGTTGGTACTAATACCGAAACCCAGTAAGCCGTCAGAAGCCCCTTCATCGTACCGTCCACTGTGTATGATAAATACGACTGGAAAATTATTCGAGAAGATAATAGTACGAAGATTAAAGGGTAATTTATCTAATGTAAATGCGATATCCAATGCGCAAAATGGTTTCAGAAAGGGAAGATCAACGTTGGACTCTTTCAGCCGCCTCCGGGAAATTACTAACAGGGCAAACTCAGGAGCATACCAACACAAGAAAGTGGTCGGCATGATCACTTTAGATGTCAAAAATGCGTTCAAATCTGCGCAGTAGAACGATATCATTAATGCCTTGATCAAGATGGCAGTCCCTGACTACCTGATTAGTATAATCCAAAAATATCTTTGTGATCGGAGTGCCAGTATCAACACCCCCAGCGGCCAACGGACCATTGAGGTGACGCGAGGTGTTCCCCAGGGATCGGTATTAGGGCCGGACCTATGGAATATCATGTATAACAGTCTCCTATGCATCGAACTCCTCCGAGAGGTCGAACTCCTAGCTTTTGCTGATGACCTAGCGATCGTTGCCACTGCAAAAATGACCAGGGAAGTGGAAGGACACTTAGAGGAAGCTTTCAGTCGAGTAATGGAGTGGATGAGCGAACATGAATTGTGCCTCGTGGTGGAGAAAACCGAGGCAGTAGTGTTCACCAATAAGAAGGTAAACAACACGATGAATGTAAACTGTGGAGGGTATAACATATTATCCAAAACAAGCTTACGATACCTGAGGGTGTAACTAGACTCTAAGCTGAAGTTTAAAGACCATGATATTGTAACATGCACCATTATATGCACCGTTACACTATCCTGGCTGCGGAAAGATCCGCTAAAGTCACCAAGCAGCTGAGTATCATCCTCCCCAATATCGGAGGAGCGAGTGAGCCAAAAAGGAGACTATTAGCCAGTGTTGTAGAATCGATCCTGCTCTACGTTGCACCGTTTTGGATCAAGTCAGCTTCAACGAAAGCAATTGAGAAACTAGAGGCGGTCCACAAGAGATCATTTCTTCGGGTGGTGTGCGGTTACAGGACTTCGTCGTACGCAGCATTGGCGGTCATTGCCTCCACTCCCCCTCTTCACCTACTAGCAGAGGAGCGACGGACCATACGTGGAGGGACAACGAAAGAAAACGCACGTGCATCCACGCTCGCAAAATGGCAAAGAAAGTGGGAAACAGCATGCATGGGAAGATGGACGTATAAGTTGATACCATACGTTAAGTCATGGTGCAATAGGAGACAAGGCGCTGTCAGTTATCACATGACACAGTTCTTAACCGGGTATGGATGCTTCCGGGCGTATCTGAAGCGGTTCAACCGGTCCGATATTGATATGTGTCCGATTTGTAGACAAACGATTGACGAACGATACAGAACACGCAGTCCTTGTCTGTGGCGCATGGGAGAGTTGGAGGCGCGAAGTTTGCGCTTATCTAGGGATCGTAGAGCTCACTACGTCAAATATTGTGCCAACTATGCTCCAGTCAAAATACAACTGGGACAAAATATCGGAAATGATCAAAAGGATAATGAAGAAAAGAGAAACTGAAGAGCGACAGCGGCAAAGAGCAGCTTCAGTAAGGAACACATAAGTCTAGTCTTATAAATTATTTATTGTGGACCGAAGGTCAAATTTTGGAGGATAGAGTCTCCCTTTTGTGTTAACATATATCTTGTGATGGCCAGTGATTTGGGGATTGTCCGATTTATTGCCAACAAACTTGTTGTTGTTATTCAATTAAATAAACGATAGTGACTGGGGGGAAGTAATGCTCAGACGGTTCCCTCTAGTTACTTTTGAGAAAAAAAAAAGTCTGGGCAGCTCAAAATATACAGCTGCTACCTATCTCCGTATCAAACAAAAGAGGAATTCGAAGTCCAACTTGGTAACATGGAGTATTCCATAAGAGGTATTGTACCTGGAGTCGATCTGGTCGTGGCTGGAGACTTTAACGCCAAATCTAGTGAGTGGGGCTCCACTCACACAGACGAGAGGGAACACGCACTATCAGAAATGGCAGCAAGTTTGGGACTCGTTGTATCCAACATTGGAAAAACCCCCACTTACAAAAGGGCAAACGCCGAGTCCGTTATCGATATCATGTTTGCGAAGCTAGGACGCAGCGTCGAAATGATCAACTGGAAAGTAATGGAGACCTACTCTGACAGTGATCATAAGCACATCACCTACGAACTACGAACGTCACACTACCAACCGGAGGACATTCCCAGCACGAGAGGATGGGCATACAAACGCATGGTACCGGAAGCGCTCCAAGAGTTCATGAGATCAGCTTCAGTTCCCACTCTGAACGAGAACACGTCCCCTGACCAAGCGGCTGACTCGTTCGACCAGTACCTAGCCAAAGCTTGCGATAGTTGTATACCCACCAGATCAGCCCACCCTCACGGCAAGAGGCACGTCCACTGGTGGACGAACGAGATCGCGCATCTGAGGAGCGAAGCGAATCGATCTCATACAATATACCAACGAACATACGCCAGGGGTCGTGCCCCGTTTGCTATTGAAGAGGCAAGAATTAACCTCCGGGAGGCACGTGGTCAGCTAAAGCGCGCCATCAGAGAAGCCCAGGCGAAAAGCTGGGCTGACCTCTGTAAAGCTGTCGACTCCGACCTATGGGGACTTCCCTACCGCAATGCCACGAAGAAGCTCCATCAGGTCAGAGCAGATGCTGAAGCGAGAGGCAGAGAGGAAATAATCACTGACCATCTATTCCTGAAACTCCCAGTTACGGATTGGAGTTTGGAAGAGCATCTCCAAGAAGTCAGTAATGATGTAGTCCCGATTCTGGGCCCTTTCTCGGCTGAAGAGTTAAGAGAGGCAACCAGGAAACTACCCGCGGGGAAGGCTCCGGGACCTGACGGAGTGCCTAACGAGGTGGTCAAGATGGTGGCAGAGGTGAAACCGAAAATGTTCCTGAACGCCTTCAATGCATGTTGGCACGATAAAAAATTCCCGTTAGGTTAGGCCTCTGACGGGCCACGGTTATTTTCGTAGCTACCTGTACCGGATGAATAGGGCCCAGGACTCTGCTTGCGTGTACTGCGGCTACGAAGACGATATCGCAAAACATATCATCTTCGAGTGCGCGCATTGGGATGAACATCGGCTTCCCATAAGCCATTTCATCGGCGAAATGGACCCTCTTCCAGAAGACGTCGAGGAACTTCTCTGCGGACTTCGTTATCTGCCTAGACGAGAGGACGATCCCGAACTACACGTTCGCATTCTGGCAGCATGGTCAAGAGGAAGGCAGGAATTCCTGAAGATGGTTGACGGAATACTCTCCATCAAGGAGAATGACGAGTGGGAAGAGCAGCGAGCGGCGCATAGGAGACGGCGAACAGGTCGGCGGGCTATTTATGTGAGCCGGTCCGTGAAGATCGACAACCCACGCCGGACCTAGGAACGGAAGCAACAAACATGTAGCGCGATCGCGGTCTCATTCCAGCTGATGTTTTGATTGTGTAAATGCGCGGTTAACTGAAATGAGATCAGTATGTATATACGAGTATATATAGTGTTACAACAATAAACGATAGCGACGGCCCTGAAGCAATGTGAGAAACAGTTCCGGGACCGTCGTCGGTTCCAACCGAAAAAGAAAAAAAAAAGAAAAATTTAAATTTTTTTAAGTGATTACAATTGTTAAATTTATTAATAACTATTATTATTTATGTCTAAAATAATTTGCCAGGTTAACGTTTAAATAAAAAAAATAATAATGATTTATGCACTTTTTTATTTCTATTGATAATTTTAACTATTACAAATACCGACTTATAATAAACTTATATTATTCCAAGTTATCATATTAGTTGAACATTTTGCGTGAATATTTCGATTGATATCTTGACTATGAAAATATATCGATCACCTACTATTCGAGTAATAATATCGACTAATATCAATTGAAAATTTCGAATGATAACTCGATTATAACATTATATCGATTACTATAATAACTCGATTATAGAAATAATTCGATTATGCTCATCACTAATTCCCAGTTATTAAATTTAAATATTTATGCGTAATCGCGTTGATATTTGGAAACTTCATAACGAGATATGACAATTTTGATAATAATGTATCAGTTAAATGTTACATTAGGGCTTGGGCCAATTCATAGAAAATAGATAATATAGAACGCCGACTCTATCGTATTTCTGATACCATAAAATAAGTAGTACACCAGCGCAGCGAGTGATTCTCTTTAATAACCATCGATAAAAATATCGATTAATCGATAATCGCGTTCGATTGATTGCTTTCAGTTATCGATATACTACGAACAATTCCATAGATTTAATCACAAGCACAAACATCAGGTTAAATCTCGCAACATTTATTAACCATATTTTAAAATGGAAACATAAGTACTTGGCAATTTCAAACAGGGCAATGAACCTTTTTTCAGCCGTGTAGTACTAAAACTGTAACTACTACTGTTAAAGTGCGTACAGCAAACTAGGAATGTTTTCCTAACATACTCCTTTGTGTAAAACTTTAACTTTTCATTTCCAAACAGAACCCACGCCGCAAATTCGCCATCATCCAGGAGAAAAACATTTTTTCTAACTGTACTTTTGCTATTACATCGAACTACACAGCATTTATTAGAAGGCATTATTAAATTAATAAAAATTAAACTTTAATTGTAATAAACCTCGCAGCCGTTGCATCTCTTTTGAGTAACACCAACAGGCACTAGAACACGAGCGTCTAGAGACAGCACATCTTATCAGTACTATTATTATCAGTATCACACTATCATCACAGATAAAATAAAATTTTAATAATTTTAATACAATTTTTATTTTTTGTTTTATTTTATCTATGCTATCATGACCGCGATTATAAGTCATGAACAACTGGAAACAGTACGGTTAAAATTTAGATTTTTAAAAATTCTATCTTTAAAAAGAATTTAGAAAAATTCATACCTAACATTAGATTGGAATCGGAAGATTGGATAGAGTATAAAAATGTATGTAAAATAGTGAAAAGTGCGGTAAGTAAAGCGAAGATTAATAGGTATGATGAGTTATATGAGCGGCTAGGAACACAGGAATGAGAAACAGAAATTTATAGGCTGGCGAAGGTGAGAGAAAAGCGATCCAAGGATTTCTAAGATGTCTGGTGTATAAAAAATGAGGATAAGACAGTTTTAACAAAATATGAGAATGTGAAAAAAAGATGGAAAGAATATTTTGAGAAATTACTGAACGAGGAGTATCCAAAAGAAGCTTTAGAGAGTAATTCATGGAATGAAGGTTTGATTGGTCTAGTGGGTGAGGAGGAAGTGAGAGATGCGGTGAAGGCGATGAAAAAGAAAAAAGCGATAGGATCAGATGGAGTACCTGTAGAGGTGTGGAAAATGTTAGGGGATGTAAGCATTGGGTGGAGAAAATTTTTTTTAATAAGGTACTGATAGAAGGAAAAATGCCAGAAGATTGGAGAAAGAGTTTTATTGTACCAATATTTAAAGGAAAAGGAGACATACAAGAATGTGGGAACTATAGAGGAATAAAGCTCTTGAGTCATAGTATGAAGATCTGGGAAAAGATTATAGAGAAGAGGATAAGAAGTGAGACGTCGATATCAGAAAACCAGTTTGGTTTTATGCCAGGAAAATCGACAATGGAGCCATTATTTTGTGTTAGGCTATTAGTAGAGAAGTACAGACAAAAGAATAAAAAACTATGCATGGTGTTTATAGATTTAGAAAAGGCGTATGACAGGGTGCCAAGGGAAGTTTTAAGGTGGGCATTAATGAGGAAAAATGTATGTAAATTTGATCCAGGATATGTATGAAGGGTCGAGTACTAGTGTCAAGAGTCGGTGTGGAGTATCAGAAGGTTTCAGTGTAGGAGTAGGTGTGCACCAGGGGTCAGCTCTAAGTCCCTACCTGTTCTCAGTGGTAATGGAAGAGGTTTCAAAGGAGATACAGGGTGAGATACCATGGTGTATGATGTTTGCGGATGATATAGTTCTGGTAGGAGAAAACCTGGGAGTTGTCAATAATAAGGTAAATGAGTGTAGGTTAGCCCTCGAAGAAAAGGGATTGAGAATTAGTAGAAATAAAACTGAGTATATAGAATATGATTTTGGACAAAGAGACCAAGAAGTTGAAGGAATGAGGAGACAACTGACAATAGATGGTGATGTGATCGGTGAAGTTGAGAGCTTTAAATATTTAGGATCTTTTGTTCAAAAGGACGGGGGCTTTGACATGGATGTAAAACATAGGATTAAGTGCGGGTAGATGAAATGGAGAGAAGCATCGGGCGTGTTATGCGATAAGAGAATTCCAATGAGGCTGAAAGGTAAATTTTATAAAAGTGTAGTGAGACCAACTATGCTGTATGGTTCAGAGTGTTGGGCGGTTAACAGGAGAATAGAACAAAGTATGAGTGTTGCGGAAATGAGATTGCTTAGATGGTTGAGTGGAGTGACAAGAGAAGATAGAATAAGGAATGAATACGTGAGAGATAGTGTTGGTGTAGCGCCAATTGTAGACAAGATGAGAGAAAATAGGCTAAGATGGTTTGGGCATGTGATGATGCGAGAGAGCAGTAAGAGTGGTTATGAAGATGGACGTTGAAGGGAAAAGAGGAAGAGAAAGACCAAAAAAGAGATGGTTGGAGACTTTGGAGAATGACATGAGGGCAGTCGGTGTGTGCAGAGGAGATGTGATTGACCGAGTAAAGTGGAGGTGTAGGACAAGGGTGGCCGACCCCAAATAGTTGGGAGGAAGGCGAGGCAAAAGAAGAAGAAGAAGATTTTGTATGGCTGGTCAATCAAATCAACACAATTAAGGCCATAATATGTCAACTTTGAATAACAAAGTCCAATTTATTGTATAAATGATCGATTATTTTAAATAAGCAAAATTATAATAATGTACAATAATGCGAGTGTGTGTGTGTTCATGAGGCTGAGTGGCGTGAAAATTGACACGGCCCCAGTGCCTAGTCCTCTCTCTCAACCGTACACACTGTCACTCTGGCCTAAAAAGGGAGAATATCGAGAATAATGATAGATTCGCGGTGGCTCAGTGTTACGCGTCCGGCATTCCGGCGCGTGGAGTCGCGGGCTCAAAACCCGTACCGTGCTAATTTTTCATTACTTTCTCGATATCTCTCCCTGGACCGGCCACAACAACTGTGGCCGCGTCAAATTAACTCCCCGAAAAAGGAATCACCCGGTGAAAGAAGGCAAGGTAAGAGTTTTTATTCACTGTCACTACCTCGTATTTGCTAAAATATTTTATAATACATAGATATTCCAGGTGTGCTTAGTATTTTTTTGATGGCGCGTTATATATTTTCGTGTCTGACGAATAGGGAAATACGCGCGACTCAAAATAGCAGTGAGATAACGGTTAGGGTAGAGTAGTCGTTAGCGATATAACACCACACCGCACAACATCCCTTCCTAAACCGGCCCGTCGAAAATAGATCGACGAGCGCTACAGTGACCTTGTAGCACCATACGCACAACGCGGATCACGCGTTAAGAAGCCTCAAGATAAATCAAATAATAAAACTATTACATTGGATAATATTTGGTCTCTATTAACGGATATCAACAACAAAGTAAATACGTACGATTCAGGTATTCAAGATATTAATATTAACTAAACTTGAATCTTTGTTTATCGATCTTAAAAAATCTATGAGTAATTTGTCGGCTGAATTATCTAAAGTTAAGAAAGATAATGCATCTATGTCTTCATAAATCCAAATATTACGTGAAAGAATTACTAAATTAGAACACTCTAATTCATCTCCTCAACTACATGATTTCGACATTGTTAAGGAATCTCGTGATAGATTACTAAAAGCAAATAACCTCATAATATTTAATGTGGCCGACTCTATATCTGATGATTCTTCTATAGCTACTAATCTAGTTAACGAGATCCTTCAGGAAATATCTAGTCCAATTCTAGTATCTAATGCTAGACGGTTAGGTAAATATGAAAATCGATCACGCCCCATTTTGGTACAATTAAATTCATCTTCTGAGGGTCACTCTATTCTACGTACCAAATCTTAAATTCGTAATAGCACTCGTTGAAAAGATGTCTCAATTAGTATGGATATGACTGAAATTCAAAGAAACCACATGAAATTTCTCCCCTCTCAACTTAAGGCCAAACGTGATGCAGGGGATTCAAGCTGGATTATAAAATATGTCACTGGAGTTCCTAAACTTGTTCAAAAAAACTAACTTATCACCCCAAGATTAATAATTTATGTAAAAAATTAATTACTGTACACAATCGTTTTAATTCTTCTAATTTTAATTTTAATTTAAAAACATTAATACTTTTTCCGGTATATATCAAAATGTAAGAAGCCTTCGGACTAAACTTAATTTACTTCGTGTTAATATTCCTTGTTTAAATTATGATTTTTTTGCTTTGACTGAAACATGGTTATGCAATTCTATCCACGACAACGAACTTGGCTTTAATAATTTAAACGTTTTTCGATCAGTTCGCAATTCCCTTACGAAAAAATGTAAAAAAGGTGGAGGTGTTGCTTTATGTATAAAAAATAATTTTCCTGCTTTTCAGTTAATACCACCTATCTCCTGCATTGAGCATGTAATTGTAGAAATTAAACTTAACCGTAAAGATAATATTATTCTGCTAGTTTGCTATATTCTTCCATCAAGTCCATTATCTAGTTATGTTAGTTTAATAAGTTCATTAGAATGGTTACGATCTACTTACTCTATTAATCAAAAACTCTTAATAATGGGTGACTTTAATTTACTTACAGCCTCTTTCACGTCTGATCAAGATGGACTACACATAAGTGGTTATGCATTTCTGTATGTTCTGAAACACTGATGACTTATGACTTATGACTTTTTTTCCGAGAATGGCTTTTTACAATATAATCTAATAAAAAATCACAAACAATTCCAATTAAATTTAATTTTCTCCAATGTAATTAATATCTTTGTATCTCTAAGCCTTGAAGAACTAGTTCCTGTAGATGTTTATCATCCTGTTCTCTCTATTAGTTTTGAATATACTATGTTAAATCAAAATTCACATGTTTTTAATTATAAGTATAATTTTAAAAAAGCAAATTATAACTTAATCAATCAGATCATATCCTATTGTGACTGGTCTAAATTATACAAATCAAATTGCGTAAATATTGTCACAAATGAGTTTTATCATATTTTATCAAATGTGATAAATACATATGTACCAAAATGTAATAGTCATACACGGGTATTCCCTTTTTTTTTTTTTTTTTTTTTTTTTTCCGTGTTTGAACCGCCGACGGCCCCGGAACTGTTTGTCACATTGCTTCGGGGCCGCCGTCATCGTTTATTTATAAAATACAAGAAAACGTTACAAATGGCGCGCTTCCCGTTGGCCGCGCATTATTACAATATCAATACCATTTGGGAAGGGCCTGTCGCTTTGATTTTTTGTGCCTGTTGGCTCACTTCGCGGCCCGGTGACTGCACCCGCCGGCCTCGTTGCCCGTTCCATCGTCCTTGCTTCACGGTCCGGCTCACGGAGCCCGCCGACCTAGTCGCCGTCTCCTTCCTCCAGCTTCTTCGGCAGCCCTCTCGTCTTCCTCCTTCCGGGACAGGATCGCCTCAACCATATCTATGAATGTTTGCCTGCCGCGTGACCATGCTGCTACGAGCCGCTCGTGCAGGCGGGGGTCGTCCTCCCAGGTTGGTAGGTCCCGTGGTCCGCAGAGAAGGTCCTCTACGTCCCCTGGTATGAGGTCTCGTCCGCCGATGTAACATCGCATTGCATTACGATACTCACTCCAATGTGGGCACTGGAAGATTGTATGCTCTGCCGTGTCGTCCTCCAGACCGCAGTACAAGCATGTGCCATCCGGACACCTATTCATGCGGCTCAAGTAATGACGGAAACATCCGTGGCCAGTCAGAGCCTGTGTCAACCGGTAGGTGAGTGCCAGTTCAGGTCTAAGCATCCACCTGTGCACGCTAGGTAGGACCGTGTGCGTCCATCTAGCGGTGCTAGATTTGTCCCACCTTGCTTGCCATTCACCGATGGTAATGCACCTCTCCTCCGCCTTGACTGTCGCCGCGCTATTCTCCCCATCACCTTCGTCGAGCCGGTCGGCAACCCTTTTCCTTTCCAGCGCCGTTAGGTCGGCTGGTATGATGGACGCCAGAAATAAAGCACCGTCAGTTGGCACGGTCCTATAGGCACGAACTATTCTCAGAGCCACCAGCCTTTGAGCGCGGCTCATCGCTTCTCTGTTTCTTGCCATGCGGGTAGCCACCTCTGCCCATGACGTAGAGGCGTATAGCAGCTTGCTGCTTACCACGGTGCCCAAGAGTTTTCTCTTGGACGCCGAAGGGCCTCCGACGTTCGGCATCAGCCGACCTATGGCGAGGGCGGACTGCGTAGCCCTGGCCGACGCGCCTGCCACGTGCGCTGTGAAGGATAGGCGGGTGTCCAGATCGATGCCGAGATAGCGGACCGTCCTGCGTACCGGAATGATGTGGCCGTTGAGCGATAGGGCCGGGTTGCTGTATGTGTTTTTCCTGGTGAGGACTATGGCTTCAGTCTTCTGAGGCGCCAGGCTCAGTCCGTGTGCCGTCATCCAGCCTTCCACCAACCTCATTCCCTCGTTCACGATGACCTGGATCCTCTCCGCCGTACGCTCCATGCCGATGATGGCAACATCATCTGCAAATGCTACGAGTTGCACGCCAGGTGGCATTTGCAACTCGAGGAGGTCGTCGTAGAAGACGTTCCACAGGGCCGGCCCCAGAACCAAGCCCTGAGGAACGCCGCAGGTCACCGTTCTCTCGCGCATGTCATCACCAACGAGCAGCGTCCTGTCACTCATGTATGACCTTAAGAGGCCGTTTATACAAGTTGGAGTTTTCCTCCTCCTGAGTGCTTCATCGATTCTTCGCCAAGGAGCCGAGTTGAAAGCGTTGCGTACGTCCAGTGCCACCAGCACGCATAGATCGCGATGTTGGACCGCACGCGCCGCAGCTCCTCTGGCCACTTCGAGGACCCGGTTTATGGCATCCACCGTTGAACGCCCGCGACGGAACCCGTACTGTCTCTCCGAATGCTGACCCGTTCGGTCAAGGTATCCGTCCAGTCTGGCCAAAATCATTCGCTCTAGAAGTTTTCCGGTGCTGTCCAAGAGGCACAGAGGTCTGAAGCTGGATGGCTCCTGTACCGGCTTGTCCTTCCCTTTGTGCAACAGCACCAGGCGTGCCGCCTTCCAGCGTAGAGGAAACTTCTGGCCAAACCAGCATGTGTTGAAGACTTTCAACAATGCATCTGGCTGGATCTCTGCCACCGACTTGACGATTTCGTTGGGCACGCAGTCCGGACCCGGTGACTTCCCCGCTACCAGTCTTCTGGCCGCCTTCCTGAGCTCCTCCGCGGTGAATGGCCCCGCCATTGGGTCGGCCACGTCGTCGTCCTCTTCGATGAGCCGTGCTTCTTCGCTCCACTCAATGGCCTGGGGCTCCGGGAAAAGGTGGTCGGCCGCGACTCCTTCTACGCCCCTCGCTTCAGCGCCAGCTCTGCCCTATCTCAGTTTTTTTAAGACTACGCGGTATGGTAGTCCCCACGGGTCTGCCTCGACTAGGTTGCAGAGGTCGCTCCAGCTCTTAGCTTGCGAGGCTCTGATTGCCCTCCTCAGATTGCTCCGGAGCGAGCGATAGGTCCGCGCTGCTTCCTCCACTGTTGCCATGCCGTCACCTCTTCGCGATGCCCGCTGATAGGTTCGTCGCGCACGGTACACATCACCCCTCAGCTTGGCGATTTCGGCCGTCCACCAGTGTACGTGCTTCCTTCCTCGCGGAGGGCCTGATCTGGTGGGCATGCAGCTGTCACACGCTCTGCTGAGGTATTCCACCAAGCGGTCTGCTGCCTGGTCGGGGTCGGTCTCCTCGTTCACGATCGGTAAGGCCGAGGTCCGCAAGTGTTCATGGAGTACGTCCTTCGCTAGTTTTTTATAAGACCATCCGCGGAAGGTGACAATGCCGGTCTCTGCCTCGTCCTGTCCCTGTTTCAGGATGTACTCCAAGTAACGATGATCGCTGGCCGATTCCAGGTCGTGGAGCACGCGCCATCCATGGAGAGTTGCTGTGCGCGTTGTTCGAGTGAACGTCACGTCAATGACGGATTGTGCGTTCACCCTGACGTACGTCGGGGTATCGCCCTGTTCGGCTACCATCAGCTCTAGTTCGGCCATCAGTTCTGCAAGTCGATCCCCTCTCTCGTCGTTAGACGCTGAGTCCCACGACCTAGACCAGGCATTAAATTCACTACCGACCACGATATTAATGCCAGGGCCTATCGCTCTGATCGCGTCAGCCAGCTCGTCCAGAAAGTTGTCGTTTTCCTGCTGGGGGTCGTTTCTGCTATTGTAGCAGATGAAAACTGCAGCTTCGCGGCATCTGACCCAGGCGATGCCACGACGAGCGCCTCGGTCCTCGATCACCATGGTAGATGACGTCATAATGACTACCGCGCTTTTTCTGTCGCTGCTGGCGACCCATCGGCTCCTGTCCGCTGGGTTCCAGTTTTGCTCCGATACTAACGTTATGGATGCACCCCTCTCCGATGCGGCTTGAAACATAAGGTTCTGCGCAACGGAGCTCGTGTGCAGGTTTATCTGCAGGAAGCGGATGGTCATTTTGATGTCCGCTGCCTCGCCGACGTGGCCTCCCTCCTGGCTCCACATGTGGCGGACCCAGGACGGTGTGCTATTCTCGAGAGACCGGCTCTGTCGCAAGCGACACATCGGTCCTCGCCTGAGGTGCATTCCTTCTCCTGATGTCCGGTTTCTCCGCATCTCCTGCACGCCTGTGCCAGATCCGGCCCGTTGCAGGTGATCGAGCTATGGCCGAAACCGTGACACCGGTGACACCTGATTAGGGTTTGTCGCTTCGGGCGAACCTTACACATCGTCCAACCAACCGGTATTTTTGTTATCTTGGCCGCCGTGGAGAGGGCCATGGTGGCCGTAGCAATTTGTTGCCCATTTCTGGTGGCCCACAATCCGGTGACCTGGATGTTGTCTCGCTCGGAGAGTGCGATTGCATCCTCGACCAGGACGGCTCCCCTGAGAGCTGCTAGCACCTCTTCCCTCTGCACGGCAGCGTCCAGGTCGAGAATCTCCACTTCGGTTTTGGTACCTAGCCTCAACACTTGACCGACTCGGTCCCCCAGGTTGGAGGTGATGGCCTCACTCAGCTTGCTAACACAGTCTGAGACGCCACTCCCTTGGTCAGCTCGATGATGTCCATCCTTCGTCTGTCTCATGACATTGACCTTAGCTCCTAAATTTTCTGGAGAGATCCCGCTGCTTGACCTGACCGCCTTGACTGTATCAGCGTAGGAGCTGCCAGGTGCTATTTTGATTAGCACTGCTGGAGGTTTTATGGGTCTCCTCGCTGAGACGGGCAACCTCGACTGTTGTGGTCGTGCCTTCTGAATAGCACCACGTTTGGTCACTGTGGTCCATTGAGATTCGCTAATCTCCATATCAGTCGGTTCGCAGTGATCCGGTTCCCTTTGAGCCGCTGCTCTTCCTGCGGACACAGAGGTTGATGGAATAACGTTGGAATCTCTGGTGTCGCCAGCGGGATTTGGGCGCTGTCTTCTTCTCTTTCGTTTTGCTCGATTGTCAGCGACGTTGACAGTCTCAGCCTCGTCCTCCGAATCATTTCTCCACCATCTCGGAGTCAGCGTCGTGTCGGTAGAAGCATCAACCATGATTGGTCTAGGCGGAATGATATCTTTTGCTGTATCCGTTGTGGGGCATTCGTGCTCTTTCGTCTTCTTATGTACTGGGGACTTCACTTTCCCTTTTTTGGTAAGGACGTTGCTCAGAGTTTCCTCCATTGTAGAAAGGAGCTCCACCATGTACGTCAAATCCACGTTTCCTACTAGTGCTATCTTTGCCTCGTGTATTGCCGACTTCAATGTGCTTCTAATGGAGAGTAAAGCCGATTCTGTTGGGTCTCGTGACCATCCTTTCGGGGTTGTAGGGGAAGCAGGATGCTTCCTCTTCGTCCCTGTTGAATTGCTCAACATGCTGCCGTTGTCAGATGATGGGCTAATGTCCCTATCTCTGTTTTTGTCCGTTTGAATGGTCGGACTTCCGGTTTTCTCCATTTGAACGGTTGAAGATCCGCTGTGTTTTCTTGAATTTGTTTCCATTTGATTCCCACGAGAATCTAGGGAAGTGGTCGTCCGCCGCGTCAGAGCCCCGAGTGATGCGGTAAGGCTGTGTACTGTGGGGGGCGCCAGGTGCCCCACAGGGTCCTCGTGGACACGTGGCTACCTCCGTGCCAAGGGACCCCCTTGACGAGTTGGGGTTGAGGGGTTTTTTATCAGGGTTTTCCTTCCCTTAGGGCATTTACTAAGCGCTAGTAGGCCGCCTCCGCCTTACCGGCCCCGACTGCTAAGGTCAGGACCAGCTCAGAGCCTTCGCAGGTGTTTGCAGGCTAGCTCCGGGACCTGCCAGCCCCCAACCAGTTAAGGTAAGGGAATAGCTCTAGAGACGCCGGCCCCAACTAATTAAAGTAAGGACCGGTGAAGTGGGAACCTCTTAGCACCGATCAAGTTAATGACAGTGGGCCCCCCCACCACGGCAAGGTGGGTCCCGTCGGGGGGGACACGGGTATTTCCTATCTGGTTTTCAACTAATCTACGAAATCTGTTAAGAAAAAAATTAGTTGCCCACAAAAAGTATAAAAATTCCAAATTACATTCTGACCACGTAATATTTTCTAACATTCGAAAACAGTGCAAAATATTAACTAAAAATTGTTACTCAGAACATCTAATTCACACCCAAAAATCACTTATCAGTAATCCTAAATACTATTGGAACTATATTAACAAATCTCGAAAAAATATTGGTATTCCTGCGTCTGTACACCATTTAAATAAAACTTCTTATAGTCCATTAGGAGTTGTTAACTTATTTAGTGATTGGTTTTCGTCCGTTTATGTTAAGCCTATTACTTTTGATGATACAGTACTAGATAATATCTATGACAGTGTCGACTTTAATATGATAGTTATTTCTATTAGTGAAGTTTTTGATGCCATAGCTTCGTTAAATAACGCATATTCGTCTGGTCCTGATCTTATCCCTCCTATCTTCCTAAAAAATTGTAGTTGGACATTAACTAAACCAATCCATTACTTATACAATCTCTCTCTAAAATCGGATGTATTTCCAAAAGCCTGGAAAGTTAGTTACGTCACTCCAATCTGGAAGTCTGGTGATAGATCTAATGTCACTAACTACAGACCAATATCTAAACTAAATACTATCCCTAAACTTTTTGAAAAAATTCTTGAACCAAAATTTAATGATTTATTTAACCGCGTTTTGGTAAATGAACAACATGGTTTCCGTCGTGTTAAATCAACAATGACTAATTTATTAGTATTTTATTCCTATCTGACCGAAACCATTGCATCAGGAGGACAATTAGATGCTATCTACACCGACCTTCACAAAGCCTTTGATAAAGTGGACTATGATTTTCTTCTAGCAAAACTACAAAAACTAGGCCTAAAACATCCAGTTTTATCATGGTTTTCTTCTTATTTAAGAGAACGCTCACAGTTAGTAAAAATTGGTAACTCTGTTTCTAATATTATTAACGCCACGTCAGGAGTTCCACAAGGTGGTCATTTATCCCCATTACTCTTTCTATTATTTATAAATGATCTGAATAAATAATATGCTTCACTAGTTGTAAATTTCTTTTATTTGCCGATGATATGAAAATATATATGCCTATTCATTATACCGACGACATTATTTCCCTACATTACGATTTAGATCAATTTTCAATTTGGTGCTCATTAAATGGTATGTCTCTTAATACCTATAAATGTGTTCATATTTCATTCAACCGCTCTAAATCTCATATAAATTCAAAATATCATATAAATGGCGTCCCCTTCATTTCTGTCAATCAAGTACAAGATCTAGGTATTATTCTGACAGCTGATTTATCTTTTAATGCACATATATAAATAAAATATATGGGAAAAGTCATCGTATTTTAGGGTTCATCAAACGTACTTGCTATGATTTTTATAACCCTTTAGGTTTGAAAGTATTATATTGTTCATAAGTGAGATCATCACTTGAATTCGGCACGATATTATGGAATCCTTATCAATTATAATTTATCGATGAATTAGAAAAAGTCCAGAGAAATTTTCTCCGTTTTTATGCATATAAAACAATGATTTTTAACCAAAATACGGATGAGATTGCAAAAATTGCAGGTTTTAAATCACTAAAGACCAGACGGTTAGTTTTGATGCCACTTTTGTTTAAAAAATCCTTAATGGAGAAATCGTCTGTCCTGAACTATTACAAAAAATTGGTCTCAAAGTACCCTCCTTCAATTCAAGACAAAATCCTCCTTTTGCTATACCACAGTCAAAAACTAATTATCTCTCTAATAGTCTGATGTGTCGCCTACTAACGTTATGCAATCAAATAAAAAATTTCGATTTCTTTTTTGATTCATGTTCCACGTTGAAGACTTGTATTTATAATTCAAATAATTAATGTTACATGTTTTTATTAATAATTATTAGTTCATAATTCTTATATTACTATATTATATTCTTACCCCTTGGGGCGTTGTTTATCTATTGATTTTATAACAATAAATATATATATATATATTATTATATTGTATTAATATAATATACATTTTCAGCGATTATATTTAATAATTATCTAAACCTTTATACAATTTCTTGTTATTTAGTTTTGACCATAGACATATTAATCATTAGTTAATATGTCTATGGTTTTGACTACAGGTCTAAAAATTATGAACATGGAAGAACAGATCGCTATTAGAAACCATTTGATGGAGCACAACTATATTTTGCCAGTTGGTTTTGAAAATAATGTTGAGGAAGTAGGTGTATCCTGTGTTTTGGCTGTTATTGTTTATTATGTTATATTATAAGTTGTATAACATGACATAATATAGAAGATATTCATCTTATTTTAATCAATAGTTTGAAATCTAAAAAAATTATTGCATTAGGAATATCTTTAATTTTATTTTAAGTAATTTCATATTATTAATCATGGTTGTTTTTAAAGAAAAGCTGGTTTTCATTGAAAATCAGTTTTATGTCGAATTTGATCAAGCCAGAAGAAACCTCAGAGTAATTATACTGCTTAAAAATAACTATGAAAATAAATAAAAAACTTAAAAGTATTACAAATTAATTTATTAGATTAGGGATAGTTTGTCAAGAGCTGAACGAGTGAATACAACCAGGGTAATCCGTGAATATGTGCAGCAGCTGAATGTAGATCGAAACCTGTTGATGTTATTGAGAAGAGCTGGACACTGCGCTGATGGATATGTCCAAGGTGAAATAGGACAATATCCACAGGTTTGTTGAAATATAAGTCTTTAACTTAAATGAATGTAAATATAATATAGATAGCTAATTTTATTATTATTTTTAAGAAGATGATCAATAGATTTGTCTCCAACTTCAGGTTTTGTATCCTTCGTTTTACCAATTAATATTTCAATCATTATTTGTTAATTTTTTACTGTAGTAAATTTATAAAATTGTCATTTAATTTATATTTCAACCATTATTTGTTAATTTTTTACTGTAGTAAATTTATAAAATTGTTGTTTAATTTATATTTTAATCATTTATATATTACATAGTTTGTTAATATTCTACTGTAATATGTAACGTTAAAAAATAGTAACCATTCTTTTTTATTTGTATTTTATATCATTATTTTTATAGTAATTTATATTGTAATTATTAAGCCGACTGCATGTTGCGACATTTATGTTACAGTTGTTTATGTGCTATTAAATAAATTTTTTATAATTAAATCTTAAATTCAAGAGTTATTATTACAGTGTCATGTATAAAAACATTTATATAGTTGTTACATAGATTCAAAAACGTAACAAAGTACATAAGAATCATGAAATACAAATTTAGTTCTAATATTGTATATCTTTATACCAATTGGCAATTACTATACTATCCATATTGACTATGGCAAGTTTAGATATACATACTGTATAGTGTATAACATTTACTGATTGTATACTAGACATACTATATCATTAATTTTTAAAACTTTAATTTTTGGTTAAAACTTATTTAATTATCTTTTGGTGACCACGATAATGAGTACTGGATGGTCGAGGGTGAGATCTCTTTAACCTAGACCAAATTGTACTCATTCTCAACTGACCACAATAACGAGTACTGGATGAGAAAGTAAGTACAGAAACATCTTGTTACTTTACAAAAGTGTTTTATCGCCATAAATGCTTCAGTACACACACTAGGATTTGATACTCCCGAGTTACTAGGAAAAAAAATGAAAAATAAATATTTTATAGTTTAAAACCAAATTAGATAATAATAAGTACATACTCCTAATACAATATTATTATCACAATCAATCATAACTAAAGTATATCACGAAGACTTCACACCAATATTAAATACATCCATAAATAGTATAGAGATAGAAAATAAGTTTAAGAAATACCAAATACAAGTACCAAATAGATTCACTTTCCTTTCAGAAAAGTTGCTACATAAGACAATCGAAGCATTTTTACTGCCCCAAATTGTGTCGACAGACACAAAAAAAAAAAAAAAAAACACACATCATTGTAAAATCAATACTCCGTTCAGAATCTAAAAAAAAAAAATAAGAAAAAAATTAAAATATTTAGATATACCAATAATTTAAAAATAATTCTAATAATTACATTTAGTTTATATACATATATGTATATGTATATGTAGAGATGTGAGTTTGTTTTATACAGTGGTATTAAACTGTATTATACAACGTATAATACACATGGTATAAAATTATTTTATACAGACGGTATAAAAAAAAAAATTAAAACCTTAAGTTAAGTTAATTTAGTTATTACCACGATTAAACAAACTTAAATATAAAATTATTATTTATTAGTTATTATCGCAACATATTTTCCCATTGATTAGGGAAAGTACTCATTCTAAAAATATCCTTAGCGGAGTAGTTTTATCCTTATCGAATTAAATTCAAATTATTAAATTAATTCTTGTATTACATATATATTAAATGTTTTCTGACCTTCTAGTCACTTTAGATTCTGAACGGAGTGATGGAATCTATTGGTTTTACAATGATGTGATTTTATTTATTTTTGTGTCTGACGACACCTTTTTTACCATTAAAAATGCTTTGATTTGCTTAAGCAGCAACTTTTCTGAAAGGAAAGTGAATGTAGATGGTACTTTGACAAGTCGAAAATCCAACTTTTTCAATACTTTTTAAAAACATCGAAAAAAACGATAAAAAAATTACGAAAAAACGGGAAATTTTACGCAAAATCACGTTTTTACAAATTACATCTTTTTAAAATAATCTAACTCAAAAACCAAAAATCGCAACAACTTGAAATATTCACCAAATCTTTATATTGGCGTTCTCTATACATGGTTAAGTTTTCAAAGTATTTTGACATATTTTGACTTATTTATAGACAACTTAAATTTTCGATTTTTGTAAAATTTTTGTTTTTAAACATCTATAAAATTTAATTGGTAGACCGAAAACTCTTGAAAATTTAATACAAGGTTTATAATAAGTTAAACTTATCGTAACTAAAAAATATTGGTGATCGGTTGACTCAATTTTTTTTTACAAGCCGTTAATGCTCAAATTTGTATAAAATGTGTAAAAATCACGATAATTTGCATGTTATTTTGTAGATAAAAATTCATAAAGTTTTTTCTGTTCATACTTAAGGTTCAAAATTTTAACACTAGATTATCTATAAGTTACTCTTCAAAAATCTTTAAAAAAATTTCTACCGGATTTAGAGGAAAAAATTGTATGACTGTTTGAAATTTAAATATTTACGAAATTGCATAAAATAGCGATTTATTCTCAAATGATTTTAAATATTTGTTATAATTCAAAAAAAATAAGGCGCAGATTTTTGAAATTTTTACCAGCTGTTAAGATTGGCATTTTCTTGATGTCATAATATTTTTTATGACTATTTTTTTATTTTTTGTCAATATTTTCATATTTTTTTCAAAATATTATATTGATTTTTAAGCCACTTATAGGCATTTAAAATATTCGATTTTTTTACATTTTATTATTATAATCGGTGATAAAAAAAATTTGGCTCGTACAAAATATGTGAAAATGTAATAGAAGATACCACAGAAGTACTTCTTATTGTCATTCAAAAATTATTAAAATCCATGGGCATAATTTTTTTCATAAGCGTTTGAACAGCGAATATTGACATAAAATTACATGTAAAATATAATATAATGTATAATATTCTAGACCGACAAATGATATCGGTTTTTTTAAAATATATTATATCCTAGACAAACATATTAACTCCGTTCAGAATCGTTATTCGTATACAATGATATCTATCATTGCATTCAAATTTAACAAATCCACTGTAATAATGACCTATCCGGTTCTTTTTTAAATTATTCTTTTTTAAAATGATTCGTATTTCATAATTAATAATAGGTTTATAACATCAAATATGTTATAATAATTATATAATAGGTTAACCTCTGTTAAATTTCTAATAATTTGAGGTACTGCAAGGTTCTATACGGTATAATACTGGTATAATACCGGTATAATATGGTATAATACAACAACAAAATAAAATACGGTATTTTAACATCTCTATGTATATGTGTATATGTGTGTTTTTTTTTTTAATCAAAATAAATACAGTCTACTACAAGTATATTTTACAAGGCTGGGCATTAACGAGTTAATAAGTTAAAAGTTAAGTTAATTTTAACTTATTAACTTAACTTACTAGTTTGCTATTTTAATTAACTTAACTTTAACTTAACTCATTAGGATATCCGTTAACTTAAAATCAACTTGTATTATTTTTAAAATTCCCAATTAGGTTAATTTTGAATTTTCGTCGTTTTAATTAATTTAATTCGTAGAATATTAGAAAATATTATTAGAAAAAAAAGATTTAATGAAAAACAAAATAATAAATAATAGTATAATATAATGTGACATTTAGACCATTGTCGCCCCTATGACCGTAATATAAGATTTATCAATAGCTATATGAGCCCACGAAGTCACGTTTAAATGTTTAATAGCGTAATAATAGCGGGCTTAATGGCTTATTATCATTATTATTAGCCATTAGGTCTCATTAGTTATTTCTTATTATTTAATATTTAATAATTTGTACGATTGTCGATTATCATGAATTGTGGCAATTTCTATTTATTTGTTTATTGTATAAATTTATATTTAACATTTAATATGTTTTAATTGTACTACAGAAATACCTACCTACCTATAGTGGTGTAATATACATTTATACATTCTTAGTTCATAGTTTTCATCAGTGTTGGGAATAGATAACTAATAATTTATCTAGATAAAGATAAAGATGACTATACTAATTCTTATCTAGATACAGATAAAGATAGTTATACTAAATTTCATCTAGATAAAGATAAAAATAATTACATTTTTATCTAGATAAATATGAGATAATTTCATGTTTGATTTTGAAAATATTCAGGATACTACAGCCTACAGATATTAGGTAAAATTCATAATTAAAAACATTTTAAAATAAATATCATTTTTTAAACTTATTTCAAACATTAATAAACATAAAATATAAAATAATTTTTTTTTTTTAAATAAACTTCATAAGAAGATTGTCATCTTGTCAGTTATTATCTGTGTCATAGGTATATGATGTACAGAAAAATGTAAAAATGAAAATATAGAAACATTTTAAATTTTCAAATTTTATTTTTATTTTATTTAAATAAATTATCTAGATTGGTACTGATAGATAACAAGATTTTTATCTAGATGAAGATAAAGATAACTGAGTATAAATTTATCTAGATAAGATAAAATATAAATAATTTTTATCTAGATAACTTATCTAGATACATTTATCTAGATATTTCCCAACACTGGTTTTCATTCCTCAGTTCCTCACTAGTTTGATCAGTCGCTTACACTGCTGCAGTTTGTCAGTAATAAGTAATAACTAATACGTTTTCAGTGTTTTCACAATTAGTTTAATTATTTATTGCGAATTTTGTACCTACGTATTGTAACTTGGACTGGACATAAACATGAATAATAATAATTATCCAAGTAAGTAATATTTTTATTTAATCCAAATTATATATTATAATATATATTATATATTATTTATATATTATTATTATATGTATTCATATTATACTGTATTGTATATAATAATAAACATGTACCTATAGAATATACTATATAGATTATATGGGTATTAAAAACACAAAACACTTTATTAAACCAATTAATTGTTAGTATAATATACAAATTTGAAATTTTCAATATTTTTATTTATTTTCAATATATTTCTATATATTATTTATATTTTTTTATATTAACTTAACTTATTAATTGAAGTTAAGTTAAGTTAACAATATTTGTTAACTTAATTTAAACTTAATTGATTTATTAAAATAGTCTATTAACTTAACTTTTAACTTAATTGAAAAAAAAAAAATTAACTTAACTGAGTTAAAAAATTTCATTAACTTGCCCAGCCTTGATATTTTATATATGCGTTAGGAATGAAAATCCAACTAAGCATATTTGTTGCTACTGTTCTCTATATTGAACATATTTTATTTGTCTTACCCGACACAATGGGAAAATTATAGTACCTGATGGTTTTTTTTTATTTTTTATTTTTGCCAGGCCAGCATCTTGCTTACTTACATCTTATATTTACTTTCTTATTCATTCATAAACAGTGAATGGAATTGATCAACCATAAGCATTTTAGAATAAGAAATCGTGATATTTTATGTGTAAGACAAGAATGACGTGACGACGTCTGCTAATAATATGTGTATTTTCATATTTATATTATATGTAACATTTATTTTTTATTAAATACCGGAAGATTTCCGATGATTTAATTAATTTGATTAAGTTCAATTAATATTAATTTTTTTTACATTATAAATTTATTACATTATATACTAATAGTAGAATGTAGAAACAGATTATATTTATTTTGAGGTATAAGTGAAAAATCAAAGCTATTAAAAAAAAAAAAAAAAATTAATAAATAAATATAATATAACAATAATAATAAACATTGAGCGTCATATTTGTAAAAATAATTAATAATTAATAATAAAATTACACACCATGACTATTAAAAATGTTGACTAATGATTTTTAAGATTTCAGGTTCTATTAAATAACCATGAATATAATACTTAATATATTAATAGTTATATATCTAATAATTATAATATATATATATATAAAAAACACATTCCAAGTTAACGTTGAAATTAATTTAATTTAAGACAATACTCGTATTTGTAAATAGAAACGTTTTTGGCAACTTTTCCCTTTTCTATTAGATTAACTTAATTTCATTTTTAATTATAAAAAAAATGAATTAACTAATACTACAGTTATCTGTACGGGAACTCAAGAATATCAAATACTTCAGTATCAATAATATAACAAGCTCCGAGGTTTAAACAAGAAACCGAAGACAGAGCAGAACGATCCTAAGCTAAAATTGGACCGATCAGTTAGAGGGATGTTCTCTCAAAAGTTCAACAACTTGTGAAATAAAGAGAATAGATGTTTTCGAAAACAACCAGAGGACGTGTATAGATAACAATGTGTCACATGTTTATTTATGTAAAATTATTTTATTTTTCTTTCTCTTATATAATTCATATTGTTTAAATTTTAGATACTGAACGTGATGGAATCTATTGGTTTTACAATGATGTGTGTTTTTTTTTATTTTATTTTTTTTTTTTTTTGTGTCTGACGATACCTTTTTTGGCAGTAAAAATGCTTCGATTTGCTTATGTAGCAACTTCTCTGAAAGGAAAAGGAATGTAGATGGTACTTTGGCTAGTCTAAAATCCAACTTTTCAATACTTTTTAAAAAAATCGAAAAAACTATAAAAAAATTACGAAAAAACGGGAAATTTTACGCAAAATCACGTTTTTACAAATTACATTTTTTTTAAATGCTCTAACTCAAAAACCAAAAATCGCAACAACTTGAAATATTCACCAAATCTTTATATTGTCGTTCTCTATACATGGTTAAGTTTTCAAATATTTTGAATTATTTATAGACAATTTAAATTTTCGATTTTTGTAAAATTTTTGTTTTTAAACATCTATCAAATTTAATTGGTGGACCGAAAACTCTTGAAAATTAAATACAAGGTTCATAATAAGTTAAACTTATCGTAACTAAAAAATATCGGTGATCAGTTTACTCAAATTTTTTTTATAAGCCCTTAATACTCAAATTTGTATAAAATGTGTAAAAATCACGATAATTTGCAAGTTATTTTGTAGATAAAAATTCATACAATTTTTTCTGTTCATACAGCTGTTGGGGTAGATGGATATAAGTAGAATGGAAAGGTCTCCTTTTCATTCTACTGATTTAAGTTCCTAATAACAATTCTAAGAGCTTTATCAGATTGTGGTTGATAGGTATGAAACTGAGATTCAATGATTTTTAGAAAGTTGATTAGGTTCCTGTAGTTGTCCAGAGTGTCGGTTTGAAATTTGAGACGAAGCGAAGTGGATTTGTAAGAGAAAAAGTCTAGTCTGATGATTTCAATGATACTGTTTCGTAATTCTATCGTTGATTTTAGAATATACAGATAAGCGCTGGGACGTAGCCAAGATTTTATGTAATGACCTAAAGAATGCTATATTATGTAGGTACATATTGTAAAAAATAAATAATGAATTTAAAACATTACTTTTAAAAATATTGTTATTGGAAGTGGAAAATTTATTTTGAAATAGTTGATTTGAAACAGTTCCAGTGTCAATAATACTAGCAACCACAACATTTGATGCATCAATTATTGAAGTAGTGCATACTGATTGATTATGTTCTTGACTTTCATGTTCATTTTAAAGCACACCAGTAAAGGCTCGGGCACACAGAACGCGGTCGGTCGCGGCGGTCAGCGATCACACGGTCGTCACGGCGGTCAGCGGTCTGATGACGGCACACAGGCAGCGATAATTTGTGAGCGGTCTGCTACAAGTCTACAACAGTCAATTGACAACAATTTCAAAATGTATTTATAGTTCGATGATAGTAAAAGTGTATATAAGAATATGAAAGTATTAATAACTAGACTTTAGTTTATCTTATCTGTTTCTGTTTGATAACCATAGCTTAATGATTAGGTATGTTAAGGTATGTATATCTTAGATTATATTTTTATAGATAATTTTTATACTTTCTTAGATATATTTTATTCGAATAATTGTGTAATGTATAATTTAATACTGATTACCTCTTAGGAGTTAAGACTTAGGTAAACCGTTTACGTATATCAAAAAAACCATTGGGTACCCGAAAATTTTGGGTAATGGCCATTTCCCGAAAACATTGACTTCCCACAAAATCGGGTATTACCCGGATAAACGGGTACCCGGGTACCCGGGTATTACCCACATCAAATCAAGAGTACTAATAGCAACAGTGGCATTTTTGAAAATTCAGCTTTTTACCGGGAATACGTGAATGATAAAATTATTTTACCTCCGAAGCCACTTCAGGCACTGACGTTTCTGTTCCTCATGTATTCGTAGGTGACGAAGGATTTGCACTTTAATCGTATATGATCAGGGACGGACTGGGAGATTGTCGGCCCAGGGTGAAATACAGCTTAGCGGCCCTAAATATTTTACTATATTATTCGTAAGCGGAAATCCATTGAAAAAGTTGGGGGGCTACGATTTTTCTCATAAACCAAAGTCGTGGGGGGCTATGCCCCCCATACCCCCTCATAAATGATCCTAAACAAATTTTGAATATAATAGAAAATAAAACTACAAAATTGTTATGTTTGCAAGAATGTTTGGGGGGCTTGATGGGATTTGGGGGGGGAAGCCCCTCAAGCCCCTCAACCCCAACCCCAACCCCCCCCCCCCCCGATTTCTGCCGATGATATTATTACTATTTCAGTTGTGATTTTATGAATAATATGAATGTTTATTATTACTATAATTTAAAAATGTAGATTTTACTTGTGGAACTATTTAAAAAAAATATAAATACCTTTATAAAATACAATTTCCTTTATTTATCTTATGAACATAATATTTTTTATTTTTTTTTTCAATTGAATGTGTTTAGATGTTTAACTTGACATTTTTTTCATTAATGGTGAGCTTTGTTTCACATGTTCTAAAATATGATCAATTGATACTTCCTCTAATAACTCTTTCTCAACACTCATCATCATAAACGATTCTAATTTTTCCTAGCTTAGTAATGAACGTAATCTATTTTTTATAATTTTTAACTTACTAAAATACCGTTCACAGTTAACCTGTGTAAAAGACAATGTTAATAAATATTCATAAGCTAAAAATAAATTAGTAAAAGCCACTGAATGTATGTTATATTTGTACAGCAACTTATAACAACAAACTAACCAACCAGAACAGTTTGTATTTTTACAACTTGCAACTCCTGTAAAATTTAAAAAAAAACTTATATTAATTTATTGATTTATATATTATGTCTTGAGAATACTTTGCTTACCAGGTTTATTGTTAGAATTTCTACCAACCATATTTTTGTCACCATTCAGAACAATATTGTCAATGTATGTTTCGTCATCACTCACATCCTCAACATCAAGTTCGTTTGATTAATTTTCATTGAAATAAATATTTGTTGTTCTTTCACAAATATTTCCAACTAAACCTTTGAATATTTTGGAAAAAGCAATAAGTTCTTCAACTAATTTATTGTGATCAATACTTGCTAATTCAGCTAATTTTTGTAAGCCATGTTTAGGAATTGATTGTATGAAATCTTCTTGAAAACAACTAGGGTGTAAAAACTGTGCATCAGCTATTAATTCTTTATTGTTGGAAAACCTTTCATTCAAGCTCATATTCAATTGATCAATTATATTCTGAAACGTTTGTACTCTATACTGGTCAAGGCAGATTGAAAAGATGAAATCTTGGTTATTTTCATCAAAATTTGTTTTTTTTCTCCTTATACGGTGTTCTGGAAATGTCTCTTCTATGACTATGTCATCTGAAATATTTAAGTTTGAAAGTTTGTCGTTCATATTTGTAGTAAACCGTTCAGCATTTTTTACAACATTATGAAATGAAATAGTTTTTATATAATTTTTGGTTCTTTCAATCATTTTTCATGCTGATACAAAATCAAGATGATTTGTCTGTAAGTAGTCAGATGTAGGTCTGATAAAATAAAATATATCTAAGAAAATATGTTGTTAATATAGTTTTAAATTAAATTAAATTTTTTAATAAGGAACTTGCCTCCGAGGATGTAATACCATCAAAAGAGTCATCCACTGTAATATGTTGTAATGCACTTATAATAATTGAAAATAAACAATCGTTACCTTTGAAAACCCATTCTAAAGCTTTATATCTTGCCCACCATCACGTATTTGTTTCAGCTACTTTTTGCAATGTTCTTAGTTTATGTAGAGCAATATTAGTGTTATTATAACTTTCACGAGTCCAAATATTCATCCGTTTGTAAGAACTACCAAAAAAAGTAGCTAAACTTTTGAAAAGACCAAAAAGATTTTTAGAGGCAATATTTTTACAAACATCTTCTTCTTCTACTTCGCCTTCCTCCCAACTATTTGGGGTCGGCCACCCTTGTCCTACACCTCCACTTTACTCGGTCAATCACATCTCCTCTGCACACACCGACAGCCTTCATGTCATTCTCCAAAGTCTCCAACCATCTCTTTTTTGGTCTTTCTCTTCCTCTTTTCCCTTCAACGTCCATCTTCATAACCACTCTTACTGCACTCTCGCATCATCACATGCCCAAACCATCTTAGCCTATTTTCTCTCATCTTGTCTACAATTGGCGCTACACCAACACAATCTCTCACGTATTCATTCCTTATTCTATCTTCTCTTGTCACTCCACTCAACCATCTAAGCATTCTCATTTCCGCGACACTCATACTTTGTTCTATTCTCTTGTTAACCGCCCAACACTCTGAACAATACAGTATAGTTGGTCTCACTACACTTTTATAAAATTTACCTTTCAGCCTCATTGGAATTCTCTTATCGCATGCTTCTCTCCATTTCATCCACCCGCACTTTATCCTATGTTTTACATCAATGTCAAAGCTCCCGTCCTTTTGAACAAAAGATCCTAAATATTTAAAGCTCTCAACTTCACCTATCACATCACCATCTATTGTCAGTTGTCTCCTCATTCCTTCAACTTCTTGGTCTCTTTGTCCAAAATCATATTCTATATACTCAGTTTTATTTCTACTAATTCTCAATCCCTTTTCTTATTCATATTGAGGCTTGATCAATGACGCCAATGTAGCTTGCGTACTATCTACTTGTATTCTACATTTTTGTTGGCCAATTAAATTTTTTATTTTGTTTCTTAAAGATAGCAAAACTCCTTGAATCACCTTGTCAACAGTAGTTTTAGAAAGAAATGTTACCAATGATCCTCGACCTTTTGAGTTTAATTTATTATCCTGTTCAAATTTAACTTTCCTTAATTTACTCTTTTTTATAGATTGCTGTAAATGTTCATTCAATATTGAATCTCGTTGAGTTGCAAATTTTATCATTTCAAGAAAACCTTTATTTACCTTTATTTGATACTATTTCATTAAAATTAGCTAATGTTTCGATTGATGATGGTACTCTGTAGGGTAAATTTTGACGTCCAATAAACTTGACTATATCAAAAACTTGTTTTAGTATGTGGATATTATTTTCTACCTCTTTTTTTCTTGCAATTACAAGATTTCGGTTGATTGAATATTCAATTGACATTTCATTTGATGCTCAAAAATAGTGTTCAACTGTATTAGAGTGAATATGAGAGTTTTCATGACGGTTAATAGCCGAGTAAACATGGTTGAAATTGGTACAACCTTCAGAAGAAGAAAAATTACTACTTGCTGTATTCAGTCCAAATGCAATACAAATAGAACAAAACATAGCATCTATGCCATTAGAAATTTTTAAAATTGATAACCACTTTCTGTGAATTTTTTTACCAAGAACAGATCTATAATATACTTTATTGAAATCAATAACAACACTTATGAATACTGTTGGTTGAATTGTATTTTTCTTTACAAAATCTATTTTATCGGAAATCGATGAACTGATAGGTAATTTAAAGTTAGTAACATTAGTTCCAATAACTGTATCTTGATCGAAAGACCCATCTATTATACCAGAGTTCGCATCAGTAGGTAATCCATTTACATCATCAGGAATATCAAAAACATTTTCATTACTATCATTGCAATTAAGTTCTCTCTAGAAAAGTTTTTTCCTAATTATTATTACTGACATTTATAATAATATAAATAATTTTAATATAATAAATATTTTATAATAAGAAATCAATAAAAAATAAGATGATGCACAAGTGAGATACAGTAATGGTGACTCATATTATTGAATAAATTGTAATTTGTAACTAACATTTTTTAAATCTACTACAACACCTGAAACTATTCCAAATACTTGAACTAAGAGTCTTGTATATCATTGATTTGCATATGAATGAATCAATGATATATAAGATATATACATATATGATATATACTATTAAAAATGAACTCAGTAAAATGTATTAAAAAAATGTATAAATAAATTAAATGTTATAATTGAAAAAAAGTATAACAAATTATAAAATAGGTATGCATTTATATAGTCAAACAGAGGAAATATACAAAATAATTGTATGAACTTTGAACATCCATCTACTCTTTAATAATTATATTTATTATCAAAAATATAAATTATACAAATATAGTCCAAAATTTTTCAAAACATGTTCTTTTTAGTGAATAAAAATCGGAAGCACACAAAAGAGGGTTGTGTTCAAAAATTTAATTGACTATATTTATTATGTCACTTATTTCAACAATTAAGGTTGAAACTAATCTTTATTGTTACAAACATATATAACTAATCTTTTCAATTACAGCAATGGAATTTGTAGCATTAGATTGACTAACATTGCTAAAACAAATTTTTGTCTGCTTCGGATCTGAAGCTGCAGACTAATTATGCCGCTCGTTTTAAACGTTTTTTTTCTGCGCCATTTAAATTTCTAATTTTTACCCACTTTCATAACCCATAATATTAATTATTGTAAATACATTCAACAATGTCCGGGGGGGCGATCGCCCCTATCACCCCCACCCCTTGTATACGCCCCTGACAAAAACACAATATATTTTTGGAGAGTAATAGAAGCCGCCTCCTCGTGGTACTCTCTGGGTAATGCTAAATGGCTTTATAAAACTAATTAACACAAATAAATAATTTAAATATAACAAATTTATTATTATGTTAGATATAAATAATTTAAAGTAAGGGTTTCCCAAAGTGTGTATTATAAAAATTTGGTCGGAAAATGCTGTATAATAATTTTGGGCAAAAAGAGTACCACCCCATAGAAAATAGGAAATATTTAATAAAACTAATAACAAGTTCATTGAGATCATTTTTTTTTATTTAACAGTTGGAAAATATTAGATAGACCTGGGCATGTAAGGTTAACATGTTTCTAGGTCATAATCATAATTATGGACGTATCACGGGTCAAAAATAATTTATGGTTAATACTTAGAGATTAAGGTTTTATTTTGATGTGTTTATTTTTTTTGTTAGTTTTATAGCTGATAAAAAATGTATTAACGTAATGCCACGGGGACAGCAAAATTATCCTTACTCGTCTATCATTTAAAAACAATTAATTATCTTGGGACACTGTAGGTGATACTGCACACTACGTTTTTAGGTAAAACAGGTGCTGCTAAAATTTCATCTAGTTAGTTTATAAAAGACTATTTACTAAATCGTTTAGTAATTTAATAAATACTTTTACAAAATTACAGAAAATTACTAAAATAAAGGTCAAAGTTTACGTAATTTATACTGTACACGCATTCGTTTTAAACAAAATCGATTTTGGTCATATTATTATAATTAAAAAAATGACCTTAAAGTTTTAGCAACAGTTCTGTATTTTAATGACATAACTACGTATAAAATATACTTTTCATTTCATAAAATATGATTTTTAAAACTAGAAAATTAACCTTTTATGTTATTTTAGTTATAGCTTAAGCTTCTTAAGACGTGTTGATCATATTTATTTTGTAATACATAAATAAGTAACAATTTAAATTTCGAAGACATAGTGTACTCACATAGTTTTATGTTTATGTAGTAACATAATTATTTATTTATTTTTTAATTGAAATTCATCAGATTTTTGATTTCCTAAAACTGAATACAAGCTTATTTAAAATGTATTATAATAAAAAAAAATCTCTTAAAATTAAAATTATTGGCTGTTACTAAAAACATATTTCATAAATCAAAACAATTTGACATAAAAATCTCTTACGTTTTGGATTATACATATTATATATATTATATTATATATAAGATTATTAAAAGTTATTTGAAGTGTTTTAGTATCATGACAAAACTTTGAAATATGTAATTTTGATTATTATTTTGGTGTAAAAGTTTCTTTAAAATTGAAAAAAATGTCAATACAAAAGTATATTATTAATATAATATAACCATTTATAGTTATTGGTAATAAACTTAAATTAAATTAACTTAAATTTAACCATTTAAATTCGATTTTTATTATGTATTTCGTATTTATTTAACGATACATGTATTCGGAATAACTAGATTCAACATCACAATCCTCAAAACCCTCGACATCAATTTGATTATTTATTTAATCTCTTTATATACCATACGGTTAAGTTAGGCCAATACATTCGTCGATTCATAAGGCACTTTGCGAATTCCTCATAATAAAAATGTTATAGTTAAAACAATAATATGAATCGTAGAAATCTATGACGAGATGGTTATGATGCAGAGGTATAGCTGTGGACGAGCTGAATGGGAGCCAGTCATCGTTTATAAACGTAAACGTCGCACAAGGGCGCGCGCGCTTAAGTTGCCGCCGTCGTCGGCCAATTAGTGCCACCAGAGGTCGGTCCCTGTGTGATGGCGGTGGGTGGAAAAATCAATTGCGGTCGTATGCTAGGAGCGGTGAAGAAGAAAGAAAAGAGAATGAGAACAAAAAAAAACTGCGGAAGAGAGAAGGAAAAAAGCGCTCGAATGATACAATTAGTGTACAGTATGTATAGAGCACGGACTCGGATCGAACGCAGACACTTTTATCGGGCCACGTATAATATAAACGTAGAAAAAATAATGCATTAAATTGTTATATTTTTTAATTATACTTGTCAATAAAAATAATAATAATAAAAACTACTCACTGTACCGTTTGTTTTCCATTTTACAAACATCGTTGTCATCGTAAATTTATTTAAAAAAATAATATAAGTAGTTATTTTCTATCTCAACGGTATCTTCATAAAGTTCAGTGACATGTTATTAAATGTATACTCTTGTTTAATCGTTCCCACATTAACTATCAATTTAAAGGTAAGATTATACAATTACTGTTTATTGTGAATGCACTGTTAATATTATTTTTTTATTTATTTTGTTCAATGCGTGTAGATACCAGTAAAACTTATGTAAAAAATATAAAAAATATAGTGAGAGGACAAATTTCAATTTTAATACTGAATAGATATGTCGAATATCAGTATAAAATAATATTTCAATAAATAAAAAAAATTATTCAACAAACTAATAATATTATAATAATATTTTATACTTATTTTAAGTTATATATTTCTATGAAAATTGATTTAACAGTATATTATAATATATGTTCTCCAAATGAACCTACAATATAAATGAATATCCTTGTTGACTATTACGAATTTCTCTAGAGAAAAAAGGTGAAAAATATTATAATCACATTGTTGTCATTAGTTTTCTTTTTTAAATTACAAATCAAATACAATATATTTATATAAAAATATGAACAGCGGATTAGATAACTACGTAATTGAGATTAAGTACTAACCCGGCATGATTTATTTGATTTATAACAATCTAAACATAACAATGATACTATTTAGAACGTTATATTTTTTTGATAGCAAATAAGTGATATATTGTGTATATTATTTTGATATATGTATAATTTTATATTCTATTCATAAATAATATCATTCAGGATTTTTTTATTGATTAAAATGTATTTTGAATAATTCGAGTAATACTAAATATTTGAATAGGTAATACTCATATTGAAGTCAATTTTCAAAAACGTCAAACATATCCTATAAATCCTATAAAAAATATTTTAAAAAGTAAACTTTTTTGGTGAATAAACAACAAAAAAGATTAGTAACATATTAATTTGAAAATAGGTAATAAATTCTAATGCTTATAATATATACTATTATTTAATTAAAACTTGAAAACAAGTTCAGTTAAGGTATAAGCAAAAAAATTTAATTAATTGGGATTTCTCCAAAATAATTATAACTTGTAAACATTTTAAATTTACTGTATTGTAACTGATGACAAAGAAATTTTTTTATAAAAATTTATTGTTTCAATTTTTAAATCAAATAAATAATAATGGCTGACTAAGTCACTAATAAAAATATATGATATTAATTTGAATTATAGAGGATTAGTGAGAAAAAAAATATTATTTTTTGGCATTTAAATGAAAGTTATTTATAAGTTAATTTTTTTATCAACTCATTATATAAATAAATTCAGTAAAGGTATAGATTTTTCTTTATTCGCTATGTTTAGTGATAATGCAAACTAAAATTACGGAAAATTAATTAAACGTAAAAAAGTTTCAGGTAAATATTATATACGGGAAACAAAAAACAGTTATTAAAATAAATACCTTCATAAATGAATATAGAAATTAAACACAACTAAAAGAAACCAAAATCGTTATGGAAACAATTTTCTTCACAGGAGAGTTATAGGTAATTTAAGATTTATTTTGAGGTAAATATGATTTTGATTAATATATTGTAGTATGTATGATGTATGATTATGATTTTTGGGTTGGTGCCAAATAAACTTTTAAAATTGCTATGGAATATGTAGGCAGGTACTTAAATAGTTCTTATACGTATCTAATTTTAATGAACACAGTGAAATAGAAAAAATATTTTGTTTTGGATATACCAAGTATACTTATGGTTAAAACGTATTTCTAAAAAATGTATAGAATTTAGTTCAATTTACACAATTATATTGTGTAATAAATTATATAAAATATATTTTAGATTGTCTTCGTACATTATAAAAGTCGTTCTAGGTAATTATAATGTAAATATAACTACATGTTGAATTTGTACGGATAGAATTGTATAAAAATCAAGAAAAACGGTTTTGGATTTGATGAATTTAAGCATGAAAAATATTTTCTTTTCTTTTTCATAATTACTTCTCATAATTTTTTATTCGTACAATTAGCAAAAATGGAGGTACCGAAGTGTTCATGTTTCACCGTTATGAACATATAGACGTATTACAATTTTATCGACTTGAATGGATAAACGTTATAGTGATTGATTTAATGGACCCGGTTGTTTTATTCTCCGTGCCACGACAGACCGCACCCATCCAGCGACCGAAACGTGTATATTTTCGCTCATGCGTTCAAATAATGTTGATTAAATCTAAAAGTCCCGTGCTCTATGGGCATAAATCCAAAAACCAATTAAACAAATAAATTATTATAATATTCAATGTTTCGAAGTCATAATATACCTATTACACAAAAACACAATAATGAAATTTAAAATAATAACTATAATACGATAATGATGAAAAAAAACTTGTTAATTTTTATTTTTTATAGATAATCGAGTGATGAAGGTCGAAAATGATGTGCCTACCATATTTAATCCACGGAAGCCTAGATTGTCGCAGAGTAACGCGGTGCTAACATCGGACCATCGGCCTTATGGTCCTTTTTCGCATGTATTGTCTAGGAGCGAATCTCGTATGTACAAATATTCAGTAGTGTACCTATTATTGTAATATTGTCGATATACTAGTAATTTTAAACGATTTCAAAAGATATTTTGTGTAAAGTATAAATTATTCTTATAACGAGTATGTTATAGTAAAATTTTGAAATAGTCGGAAAATATACAAACAAACAATAATTTCGCTCAGGAAATAATTTGGACTTTAATTCGAACATTTAAATGCATCTATTCAGTCGCTTGGATTTATATATAGTTAGCTATAGTCCCTCACAGAGAAAATGATTCACTGTTATATAATGTGTACACTTAAATGCATTAAATGCATCGTTGATATTTACTAGAAAATCGATAAAACCTATCCTTAAGTTCGTTGGTATACAAACGGTATACCAATCACTATCTAGAATAATAATCTATGTTCATCTGCTGTACTAACTCGGTTTAGTGTAAAAAACATTCTGCAGAATTAATTCTGTAGTATCTTTCACCTGCCATCGTTCTGATTGTTCTACATTGCTCCCCACCAGACTAAATCCACTGGGAGTGAAGTCCACGCACGTGACAATTCTCCCAAGTGAAACGCATGTCGATCCAGACGGTCGTTTCGATGGGAACATTTGAAAAAAAAGTCTTATATAAGTCTGTGTGTTTATGAGCGAATATCTAACTATTTCTACATTTTTCTGAGTTTATTTCTGATCAAATATACTCACCCTTATCGTTGTTATAGCTCCTTGGCCAATTTTGAGATGTATAGTCATTTGATTTAGAATTTAATAATTTCTTAACTTAAATCCTTAACTGATTATTTGCTCCACTCTATCGTTAATTTATCAACGCACTTAGCTTAAAAAATATAATCGTTTTTATCGCAGAATTTCATTAATTAATTAGGTTCTTTGATTAATTTTTGTTTAAATGATACATTTAGTATTTTTTGAACTTTGAGACCTGTTAAAAATAAAATATTAACTATTATTTTTTGAGTGCAGTATGTCAGCCCGAAGATGTGGAACAGGTGGAACAATGTCAGCGAAGGCAGTTGGGTATGTTCAAGAGGCTAAAGAACAAATGTTGTTCGAAACATGCGAGAAAGGTGCCTAAAATTATTAGCGTACGAATAATATGCTCTAATCTGTGGCGTATTTGAAGAATTTTAATTTTTATTTAATTTAATTTCATATATATATAAATACTGGGCCCTACTGAGAATTGAGTGAACTGTTAAAAAATAAGCACATTTTTTGTGGTTTTGAGTAGGAGAGTGTACATTTTCATTATTGTACTTTGTGTTCCTGGTACTTTCGATTTTGAATCATCTCTGTCACCTTGGACGATCTTCAGGCACGCCACTGAAGCTTTGATCGTGACTATATTTTTTTTTCACGCCATGTATATGATACCTTCTGTCTACAGGTATACTACGGGTTATGTGTGACGTTCTTCGTGACTGCCTCATGGGTGGGAGCCACACACGCTATCAAGTACCTGTACATGTATCATCCAACTAAGTATCCGGTGCTTACTGGCAGCGGGTTTAACTTTTCGTCTATACACCAACAAACGGTAAATGTATTTTACAAACCGTGAGAAAATGCCGATATATATGCAATACCGCATATTTAAATATAATTTAATATTCTATAGTGTAACCGCGTTTGCGATGGTTTAAAATAATATCGTCCCAGTAGCTTAGTGGTTCGCCAGGGAAGAGGGAAAGATCAAAACGCGCTAAAACTGTTATTTCACACGAACTTTTGATCAGACGAAACGCACGTGCATTATCGTAAACGATATGGTACTGGATAATGTTATATCGTCCCTGTTCATGCAAGACACACCAAGTCTAAAAACATGATTGTTGAGAATCAGCTTTTACAATTTTTTAAAATTTTAAATGTATACCATATGTAACTAAATTTTTTTCACTCTTTTTTTAGTTGAAATTCCCTTAAGGGAAGTAGCTGTTTATGAGTATTTGTAAATAATATGATACTGTGAAATTTATAGTTCTTATTATTATTAAAATACAAATTACTAAGTCGGATTTAGTGACTTTTGCATAATTTACATGGACTTGGTGTATTTTTCAGGTTTGTAATTATTGACTTGGCACAATCTAAATTCATCAAAATTAATTTATTAGTTTTTTTTTATTTTGTTATAATCGATAGGTAACATATTTATTTTTTTTTTTTAATTTTATAATATCTTTAAATTGTATTAATGCATAAACAAATAAACAATAACAATTAAATAACTCTCACTTTAAAAATTAAATTAATAAAACGCTGTAAAACAAAAATACATTATGGAAATACATAACTTTTTTATTCTGAAGTTTTACCTGAATCACTTTCAAGTGTAAGATTTAAATCTAACACTCTTGTTGTGCATGGGAGAGAAGCGTACCACACATGGTATTGTGAAGGAATTACATTTTTTTTGCATAACTTTTGCAAATCATTGTACTTCGCTATTGATATAGGTAACATACTTGTATAAGCTTTTTTTAAGTTGATCAGCTTCTTTAGGAATAAACTCGGTTCGTGCAGTTGACCTTCTTTTTACTAATTTTATATTTATTTTACAAAACTCATCAGTATAATCATAACGATAAAGTAAATGATTTGGATAATCTTTATCGTATTTTAAAGTTTTCATTTTTAGCCAGTTGATTTTTTCACCACTTGTGTTAATACCAATATTTTGCAAATATGCATTTGATAATGCTGCTAAATCATAAAATTCATTATATCAATAACAATTATTTCATAAGGCTGAGCATTACTCCGATGACGAGAAGAGCGAGCATACTTGAAGATGTTTAACCAATCATTTACTGTGTATAGGTACACTAGTGTATTTTTTAGCTTTTTCGATAGAGCTATGCATTGAATCACACTCCATCATAGAATGACCTGATTCTAAACATTTTTGTTCAATAACTTTGATATGATTACTGATTTGAACTATAAACATAAAAATTACTGCAATATTTTTGTTTCTATTCTGGCTACCACAAGTATCAGAAAAAAGAGATAAACCAGTTACATTTGTATCAAGTGTATTTAAGTAACGGTATAAACATGAACCAATTTCAGTGCTTCCTCTTTTCCCGTGTACTTCCCGTGTCCAAACATAACAGTATACTTTATTATAAAAAAATAGGCAATGCCTCTTCATATACTGTAAAATTGTAACAGCAAAGTTTACGACCATAGTACATTGGAGATACATCACTTGAAGGAATCCGAAGAACACTTTGCAAATCATAAGTAACCGTCACAAAATTTGAATTAGTTGAAGTTTTTTCTTTATCAATAGATTTGTCCAAGTTTGCTGATTTTTCTCGTTCTTTATGACTTTCATAAATCAATTTCAAATTTTCTTTTTCATTTTCATTTGCCTCATTGTATTTAGCACAAAGAGAACATTAATCCTTTTTTGTTTATAAAATGAAAGATTGTATTCTTAACAAAACACTCGTTTGTATGTTGTTAAACTTGGTGGCTTGATTTGTGGTATTTGTGGTATTTAGTAGTTTTCTAACTATAACCCTTTATAAAGCTCGTGCATTTTAGAAATTGATAAACGGCTGTCAAGATAATAATGCCTTTAGACGTTTTTCGGACATAATGTGATTCTGTAGTAGGAAAAGTTTCAATATAATATAATATTTTAATGTTAGTGAGAAATTGTAATATTAGTACCTATTTATAAATATTTATAATCAATGATAAAACCTAATTTATTTAATTGTAACCACGGTCTTAAAAGATAATATTATTATCTTGATAGTAACCATTCAATAATGATTAAAATAATAATAATAATATTATATTATTATTATTTTATTGATTTATTGATTAAAAATAGATTTAATTAATTTTGCATATTAGTTTAACTATATTCTATGAATATACAGCAACTCGTGCATAACGTATTAAGTCCATGTGTGGACTTAGTATCTTCTGCGTATTTAGGAAACTATCGAATGGACTTAGTTAACATTTTCAACTGTTTATAAAACATTATTAAATAATAATGGGACTTAGTTGAATATAGCATATTATAGATATTTTTAAACTGAATATTATATAACAATAAACCGGAAAACCCGATTTTTGGACTTAGTGTGTTTTGCATGAACGGGGACAATGTATTGGTGTGCGCATAACAAATGCATAATATTGTCCTACACCGTTTTTATAAATTTTCCATTTTTTTCAAACGATTAAAGGTTGATTCACACTATACGGAACATCAACGTCACGTCACAGATCGGAAACGTCACGTCAAATATATCAGCCATTCACACCCAAACGTCAAAACGCAGAATCGCCACGGGAATATTACCGAGGCGACGTGATAAACTTGCTCACAGCTCTATGTTTTTTATTTGTATATCTAGTTATTTTTAATGATAATTTAATTTATTATATTATTACTTCATTATGCAAAAATTTAGCAAGAAAACATTGGCAATAATTGTAATCATTTTAGACGAGGAAGAAGATAACAAAAACGGACGTAGAAGGATATGGATACTTTTTCAATTAAAACTTCATCATTCATAATTAGATATTATGAATTAGATTAAAATATATAATAATTAAAATATAATAATATATTATAAATATATACATTAGGTATTGTATGTGACGTGCTCAAATAAAGCTAAATAAATAAATATTTGCCGTGGACACATGCATTCACACCATTCTAACGGACAAGAATAAATCGGCACCGGCACGTCAAACAAAAGTTTTCGATAAACGTTGACATTCCGTGCCGTTGACGGTACGTGACGGTGCTAGTATGTGCTAGTATGTGAGCATTGTGATACATGGTAAGATATTTTGACGTGACGTTGCCGGTCTGTGACGTGACGGTGACGTTCAGTATAGTGTGAATCGACCTTAATGCATATTATGGTACTTTTTATTTTTATATTTTCACCGATTGGATAATTTGAAAAATTACAGTGATTAGCTATGCAATTATTATTACCGGGAAGTAGTCTCCCGGAACTCTTTAAGATTACTTCAGACTGCTAAGGTTCTTTAATCGCCGGAGCTACGTGTAACAGATTTTTCTCTTTTACACTTGATAATCTATATTTTTCTATCTTCATGATGAGTTCACAATTTATTACAATACTTTTTCGAGAAGCCATATTATTATATTAGAGGATCTTCCAAAGAAATGGAAAATTTTTAAATAATTAAGGGGTGTAAAAAAAATATATAAATATAGTTTTTTTTATGGAAATTAGAGTCTACTGTATATGCATGCCATTAAGAACCCTAAATTTGAAAATATCATGTTTTAAAATCAATATATGTATAAAAACCATCTTATTTAAATTTGTACCTATACAGATTCATAAAATGGAAAAATATATTGTCTTAATCAATAATTTATCAACAAAATTTAAGTTGTCAATATTCTTTTCCATTATTTTTCACTTTAGTACAATAGCCACAATTAATGGTTTAGTGGCCTTAGGTTATATAAAACCTATATGTACGTACATATATTTTGTAGGTGTTGAAAAGTGGTATGCGTACCGTCAGTTTATGAATTCAAGTTGTTTCTTTTAAAACAATTAAGGCTTTATTAAAAACGGTTTTTAGTAAAATTTTTAACTAAAAATCTAGTTATAAACTAAGTAATTAAAAAATTTAATTAATTTAATTTATATAGTGATAAAAGAGATTTTACAATTTTTGACTTAGATTTATATTTTGGAAGAACTAGAGAATTTCTGCATTATTTTCCTTATCGAGGACTTGGTATATCGAGTCTGGTGTATTTGGGGCAATTGATCATTATGTTTTATGCTGTAAGTTATGAGATACTTATGCCATACGCAGGTACTGATTTTTTATCGATAAGACATAAATGTGTTAGATAGGTGTGTCCTATTAGTGTTATGGTTATGCTTACTTATCTTCTTTTCAGTATAACGGGTAAAATCGATTTTTTTGTATTTAGTTCGACATTTTTAAATTTTTCGGAGAGGGATGAATTCATCTAATATTTTTGTTATTTTTGTTATTAATTTTAGTTTCAACAATATTGAGTTTAAGACGATGTTACTAAATCGATTTTTGTAGAAGAGTTAGCTATGGTAAGATGGCTTCGTTGGCCACATTTGCTTTCTCGTTACCTACCAGTTATCCTAATAGGGGAGAGGATCCATAAGAATGTCATACGTTTATTTATTCTTGATGTAAGTTTGTAGATGTGCTGGACTAGTTTTGAAAATTAATACGTACAAATGAACTCCATTTTACTGAAATTAGGACATAATATTTTTAGCCTTGGGACTCTAAATGGCATATAATGTAGAGCCTGTTTTTTATAATAAAATATGTAAATTCATTTTTTATTTCTGAGAAGGTTATTTTAAATTATCCTACTTTCTTGGAGGTTCCTGTTCGTTAGCTTAGATTATAGTGTTATATAAGGAAAGAAGGGCGATAATAAAATATTTTTTCCTCTGAATCGTTATCAAATGCGAGGTATATAAAAAATTTACTATAGTGACGTAGTTCATCTTGAAAAATATTTTATATAGCTGATGACATATAACGCGCCGTTTTTCACGACATGGTTTTGCACAAACTGGACGGTGTTGTTTTTCCCGCTGTACTTTTTTTGTCAGCTGGGCAGCCCCAACTATCAGACACCCACCGACATACTCGGAGAGAGCGTGCGCAATTTCCGGGACCGTGGTTTCACAGCCGCACACTTCTTGACCCGGTGCTGCATGTTTTGCATGCTCTGGGTGTTCACTAATTATTTATACATACACGCACTCAGCATACTTGTGGCCACCGATGCCTTGGCCCTGTTTGCCATTAACGTGTGTTGCGTGTATCTACTGTCCTGGGTCATACTACATGATCAATTCGTCGGCGTCCGGGTGAGTGTGGTTTGTGGTTACAACCATGTACGATATTATGCTATATACTATTATTATTATTATTATTGTTATAATTATTATTATGTTCATTGTTTATAATACACTGCTTCTATGTTTGGTCAAAAACGAGTTCACAATTATTGTGGATACAATATTATAAAAATTTAATCCTATTCTTGTATGAAATGTGTGTGCGTGTGTGCATTCTTTATAATGTTTTATTTTTATAATTTTACATTTTATTTCTACATCACAGTAATATATTTTGAATTATATTTAGTTTTATTATTTTATTTTTTTTAAGTACTTTTTAAGTACTTTTTTTTCAATGCGACAATTTGCTTGTGAAAATATTGGCATGTAATTTATTTATACATATACACATATTGGTGGTAAAGTTTTTAAAAATGCTTTTTGAATGCGAAATGCTTTGTTTTTTTACGTATAACCTAACTTGCGAAACCACGAAGGCGGATCCATATCGATCACAGCCAGTGCCGTTTTCATTAATAACCGTTTACAGATTGTGGCCGTCATTCTGTGCAGCACAGGCGTTGCTTTGCTCGCTTACATGGACGCTGGGATCACGAACAAAAAGAAAACAATGACTGGAGTTTTATTAGCGGCATTGGCTGCCGCGGGGTCAGCTGTGTACAAAGTAAGTATTACGAGTAGGGCAACAGATTATTTTTTTCATTTTTAAATTTTGATCAAATAAATTGGATGTTTAACATAAAGACTCAACGTATCATATACTTTGTTACACATATGAAATATAAAAATCACGAACAGATGTAACTGCGACGACACGTATCATTGAAAATCATAGAACATGTACGCTTGCTGTTTGTTATTGTTTTTTGCATTTTTTCTTATACTTACATTTTTAAACAGTCAAGAATACATATCAAATATATTAGTCTTATTATTCAAAAAAAAATCTAATAATAACACTACGATGCATAAAATAAGATTCCAGAACATTATCTTTGAAATTCCATACTACATTTAAAATAAAAAAAACGAGCAGTGCTCATTTTAAATAAAATAAAATAACGATAATTTTACAAGCAACATCGTTAATAAGTGTAGTTGATAATCAATATAAATTTGGTGGTACGGGCAAAACTATTAAAATTCTAACGATAATATTTACACATAATTGAAATTAGTAACTGATTTTATGTTCTATAACTTACAGGTTATGTTCAAAAAAATGATAGGTGACGCTACTTATGGCCAAGTTTCCCTATTTTTTTCACTAATAGGCTTATTGAATGCTGCTCTACTTTGGCCCGTGTGTCTGGTATTGTATTTCTCCGAAATTGAAATACTCCATTGGGACCGTTTACCATGGATGATACTGCTCTCGGCCAGCACACTTTCATTAGGCAAGAAAATAACAAAAACCAAGTCTATCTGAAAATGTTATATATAATAAAATTTTATAATTTTTAGTCGCCAATCTACTGGGAAATTTAAGCGTTGCATTTACTTATGACATTTTCATAACGTTCGGACTAATCACTGCGGTTCCTGTGTCTGCAGGTAAATTTTCGACTGGACTTGAAACTTGTGTTTTGTGTGAGTAATCGCACAAAGTCTGATGTGTTTTGCGTACAGTTATTTATATATTCGTAAACGTAATACATTTGAATAAAATAATAATTGTATTATTTATTACTTATTAATTATAATTATATAGACTATACTTAAATGCTTACAAATCGCAACGAGTATAGGTAGACTTACAATATTATATTTATTTCCTTATACATATAGTTCATTAAAATATTATCAAGAAAAAATATATAATCCTTAATAACTTTCTAAACTTGGGCGATTGCGGATGAAAACTAGAAATAAGTTAAACTTAATTTTTTTTTTATTGTTTCAAGAATGTACCTACCTAACATATAATGGAGAATAAAACATATATATAATGGAGTATAAATGATAAATTCAATTATCAACGCCTACATAAAATCACTGAACTTAGAGACTTGAAATATTGATGGTATATGTATATACATAATTATGTAGGGATGGGATAAGAAAGGATTTTATTTCAATCTTTCCTTAAGAATATGAACCGGAGTAGATATATTTTTACGATATCTTCGGAATTTTATTTTTATTTTCAAAGGTTGTTAATAAAAATACGTAAATATCGATTTCTAAAATTTACCTTAATCCATTCTTTTGGGGGCCAGAAGATTTAACAAGTGACTTTTTTACGAAAACATATAATTAGTAAAATAATTATAATAAGCAAGGGTCGGGACTTAAAAACTTAAAATTTAAAAACAGGATAATATGCGCTGAAATATGCAATTTTATCTGTAATAAATGCAATATGTAATAAAAATCAAGAAATATATATAAAGAATAAAAATTACAATGTATTTTTTACTTAGAATTACTAATATATGTATGTGGGTGAGAAACTACTTATTTTTGTATTTAATTTATTCATCAATCAAAAAAAAAAAAATAAGGTAAAAGTATCTTTTTTCATTTAAATCAATAAAATAAATAATTACCCTTATACTCTTATACATTGCGTTATTAAACAGGCGTGTTTATATTTATATTATTGAAATGAAATATGCTTGTGGTAAGAATTATCGTATTTAACTAAATTTAAAGTTATTTATACCTTAATTAACATTGGTACGATATTTTTTTTATTTACGCATTTATATACTCATATATAAATTATAATTTGTTTCAGCGATTGACATAACCATACATGATGTGCAGTTTTACGGTATGAAACTTGCAGGCATCATATTAATATCAATTGGTTTCTTATTGGTCATGTTTCCTAACAACTGGCCCGAATACATTTTCCGATTACTCAGGTAAATTGCACATAAGAATAACATTCAATGTGAGCGGTTTAGGCATATTTAACTACGAACCAGACGAAACACTCACCTATTATGTTTTTAACAATTATTTTCAGGAATATTATACTACTGAGTCATAGCGCTAGGTGAGTGTAGCGTGAACCAAAAAAAAAAGCATGAATTTTTTTGTGGAAATTGTTGAGAGTGGACCAATACATATACATATATATATATATATATATATATATATATATATATATATATATACATATACATATACATATACATACATACATACATATATATATATATATACATATATTAATATAATAATAACATGAATTGTAGCTTGGGGAAGGCCTTGTGATAGATGCTGCAGTAGTAGGATAATGATAATAAAAAGAAGTGGTTGTTGGCTTTAACAGTATAAAAAACCTTCGTATTTGATTTTTATTATTATTTATTAATGTATTACATCACGTTAAGGTCGGAGTAATGTCATGTGTGCGTGTGCGTATAACAATATAATATTTAATATCTAATAAAAATATGTGATGTACAAAATTCATACGACGTGAATACGATAAAGATTATAATATACTTCAGTATTATGCTTCATTCCTGTTGGGCACAACCTCTTCTTTTTGTACCCTATGTGGGCATTACACTTTGCATGGCGATTTAGAACGGTAATTGCATGTGGTTTTTGGTGATGTAAAAAAAAAAAAATATAAAATATAAAACCAAAGATTGTTTAGATCTCACTGGTGCGAGTGCAAAAGATCGATTGAAAATGTAATTAGACGAACGTAAAAATACTGTTCGATTGTGTCACAAGAAGTATATGTATGTGTCTGTTGTCGTGCTAGGTGGAGCCGAAAGAACAGAGGACTGCCGCCTAATCCACCGAAAGTGGAAATCGACTACCGAACCGGATATATTAGGTCGCATTTGCGATCTCCTTCCGGTCGGGTAAGATGACCGACACGTCGAAGTTGCATATCGTTATCTTCTGAAATCAAAAAATCGGTCAAACATCATTTAATTAATATAATAATTGTGATTTCGTTTTTTAGCTGTTTTACTTCTATTCCTTAGAGGTATATATAAAGACATATCGCTGTGTGTTGTCGCGTTGAATAATGTGTAAAGTACGTTTGTATACATATATAAAAAGTGTATATTTATCCAAAAAAGTTGAATATAAATTTACACATTTATATCTCATGTATTAAAATATACATTCACACATGTATTCGTGTTACCAATTTAAAATATATATATATATATATATATATAGAAATATAAATACATGTTATGTATTACATTTTATATATGTGTTTCCATAAACTACGGTACATATATTAAAAAGAACCGGATGGGCCTCGCTCTGCTGTACAGTTGGGGGTAGAGTGCACCTCGTTTATAGGATAGGTCATTATTACAATGGATTTGTTAAATTTGAATGCAATGATAGATATCATTGTATACGAATAACGATTCTGAACGGAGTTAATATGTTTGTCTAGGATATAATACATTGTTATTTATAAATATTGTAAAAAGTATATTTTATTTTGAAACGATAAATATATTTTTCAATTAGGATGGGTTGGCAGTTGCATACAGCGACATAGTTTGTCAGTCTAGAATATTATACATTATATTATATTTTACATGCAATTTTATGTCAATATTCGCTGTTCAAACGCTTATAAAAAAAAAATTGTGCCTATGGATTTTAATAATTTTTGAATGACAATAAGAACTACTTCTGTTGAATCTTCTATTGAATTTTCAAGTATTTTGTACGAGCCAAATTTTTTTTATCACCGATTATAAAAATAAAATGTAAAAAAAATCGAATATTTTAAATGCCTATAAGTGGCTTAAAAATCAATATATTATTTTGAAAAAAGATATAACGTAAAGGAAATACCAATCTTAACAGCTGGTATAAATTTCAAAAATCTGCGAATTATAACAAATCGTAATAATTATAAAATCGTTAAAGAATAAATCGCTATTTTATGCAATTTCGTAAATATTTAAATTTCAAACAGTCATAAAATTTTTTCCTCAAAGTCCGGTCAAAATTTTTTTAAAGATTTTTGAAGAGTAGCTTATAGATAACCTAGTGTTAAAATTTTGAACCTTAAGTATGAACAGAAAATTTTTTATGAATTTTCAACGACAAAATTATTTGCAAATTTTTGCAATTTTTACATATTTCGTATAAATTGGAACTTTGAGCACTTATAAAAAATATTGAACACCCCAAAGTACCAACTAGATTCACTTTCCTTTCAGAAAAGTTGCTACATAAGCAAATCGAAGCATTTTTACTGCCCCAAATCGTGTCGACAGACACAAAAAAATAAAAATAAAAAACACACATTATTGTAAAATCAATACATTCTTCACTCCGTTCAGAATCTAAAAATGCATAATATATTGAAAACCTCTTGTGGATTAAAGATAATTTCCGTCCACGAGCAATGGCGTGTGTTTTCACTATTACCTTTTCACTCTTCAATATCTCTTTTATTATACAGCAAGACCAGTCCAAGTTGGACTCAGTATTGTACGAATAAGTTTACTTCAACTTTAAAACTCCTATACAAATAAAATTGCTGATATTATATGCTCAATACATCTAAAATTTAATTAAAATTTAACATATATGCGATTACCTGTTTTAATTTTTATTCGACTGTTCCGGACGTTTTTCATTTTATTATAATATCTAAGAAAATTACGTTTATTTTTATCTGATGATGTAATTTTTTACAGTATAAGTTGTGGTACACAATTATGGTTACATATAGGTATATCGGTTTAACGGTGCTGTTTTGATGGTGTGGAAAATGTGTTATTTTTAGATCGGATTAGTTGTTTCAATACCGTTCTTATTATTTTCTTAGTGAAATAATTAAAATGAATCAAACATTAAAATTTGTTATTTTTGCGGTTATTTTGTTATTTTAAAATATTTAAGTAATTTATTTATTTTGAATATGATCTTACGTGTGTGAAGTTGGCCCCCCCAAGTTATCATATTCAAACAAAACGTGCATCAAAAATTGGCAACTAATTTGCAACTATTTGCAACGAAGGTTTCACAATTTGCAACTTAACACATACAACACAATTCAAATATCATTACTGGGGTGGCCAACTTCACGTAGCCCCCCCCCCCCAAAATCGTTGTATCGAATCCATACCGGTGTCAAAATTTTCCGGCTAATTTGCAACTATTTGCAACGAAGGTTTCGTAATTTGCAACTCGATATTTTTCTCGTAAAAATGATTTTATGGTGGGGGCTAGCCCCCCCAATTCGTCGTATCGGACCCAAATAAGTGTCAAAATTTCCCGGATAAATTGCAACTATTTGCAACTTAACACATACAATACAATTCAAATATCATTACTGGGGGGGCCAACTTCACGTAGCCCCCCAAATCGTCGTATCGAATCCAAACCGGTGTCAAAATTTTCCGGCTAATTTGCAACTATTTGCAACGAAGGTTTCGTAATTTGCAACCCAATATGTTTCTCGTAAAAATTATATTTCGTTGAAAAATTAGTAATAGAACATTTGATAAATACTATAAAAACGTGCGTTAAAAATCAACAAGAAATTGTTAAGTAATTGTAAGAGAAACAAAAAATGGGAAATTCACAACGATTTGCAAGCAAAAATATTATGGACATCACCAAAAAAATTAATTTGACCACATTTAATAATGTACGTAAAAATGTAAAAAAAACTTTTATCATTGTTATGAATTTATTTTTTATTATTCATATATGTATATATATTTTAATGCTACAGTAAAGATTTTAATATAATTTTTCCCAAGACTTTTTTTATAGTTTTTCATTAAATAAACAAAGATTTTAATTATGATGAAAATGTTTGTACGTAAGAAATAAACATAATCGATGTAGGCGCGGCAAATGCCCAACAATGATAGCAGGGCTGGCTTGTTCGCCTTAATGCTGGTTTTCTATTATAATAAATAATACATTTATAAATAAAATAAATATAAATGCAACAGAAATATTGAAATAATATCAGTGGACTGTATAATAAATAATAAATAATTTGATGTAATAATCAATATGTTAATAATAATGTGTTGGCCCACACGGCTCACAAATAAATAAAATAAATATAATAATAATAATAGAGATGAGGCCCACACGGCTCACAAATAAATAAATGAATATAATATATAAAAATAATGCTGGCCCTACAGTAGCACAGCCTATCAATAATATAAATAATACAAATAATAAATCAATATGTTGGCCCTACAGTGGCACAACTAAAATAAAACTTATATGAACAATAAACTATAATAACAATGCTGGCCCTACAGTGGCACAGCCTATCAATATAACTTGCCGGTGACGGCTAGGCCCGTCGGCCCTTACACTAATAAACGAATATGGTCGACCAATACTCACAACAGGTTATTAACTGCGTTGAATGGCGGATTGCATCCCACGCGACCACAACGAGGAATGTGCTTCTACAATAAAACTAAACAAATACAAACAAATTATGAAGCACAGGCCTCGCTGCGTGCGACCACTCAAGCACAGTCACAGACGGACGACAAATTCACGTGTCTGCAGCCAAGAACACAACACTCTTCAAAACCACGTTACTCACGATGACCGCTGGTAGATATGCCTAAAAAACCGAAACTAATTAAACCAATGCAACAAAACAGTTGCTAGAACGATAAATACCAGACGGCCAAAACAGGAAACACAACACAAGACAACGTGGTTTCCACAAGAAATTGACTGCAGACGATCACCGGAACTAGATGTGCACAACACGAAGACACTACGACGAGAGCGAGGTGGTGCCGACGACATTCACCACGAAAGCTCTGGCCGCCGGACGCCACAATAAAGATAAATGTCTCAGTGCCACCACACTAAAACTGAAACACGAGAACTTAAGAAACTTTGTGGCACTGAGAGCATGACTAAACATTAAAAGAAAAACATAACCGAACCTCTCGAAAACGTGGAATAACGAACATTTACACATGATGATATCAATACGATTACGTACCCTGCTGGTCGCACACGGAGGCTTATCGCCACCGCCGACATAGCCACAGATACGCAACGCACCGCTATGCATCGCACGAAAATGATAACACAAAACACAACATAAACATATTCAGCGTGAACAATCGATTTAAATATTACTCAGGAGGTAATTATCATTTTGCACAGAGAATATTCCACAGATCTTATAAAAACATATTTGAAATAGGTAATTTAATATTTTTAAATTGGTTCATGAATAAAGAGAAACATACAATTTAAAATAAGATGAATGTTCTTTTAATAGAATTTTTAAATTTAAAATTTTATTTTTGTAACAAATTTTGTATGTCTACTTTTTTATACCCAAGAATTAATAATCTGTTTGTATTGCCAATGAATACCTAAGAAATAGATTCAGAAACAAGTGTATACTGAAATTATGTTCCAAAATTTGGGACAGACTTGTGTGCAGACTTAACACTTTTTCAAATCATTAGTTATAAAAATTGTTGATAAAATGTATAATATATTTAGACCATTAGAACGTATTTATAAGCTCTACTCAAAATAGTGTTTTGAAATAATCATATACCGTTTCAATATTTTATCTGAATAGGTTGATGTAAAAATATGTTAATTAAACTAATTGGAACACAAGAACTGGTACAAAATATTTATCATTTTTAGTAGGTTCCTCCTTAAATGTGAAGGAAGTTGAAAAATTGGTGGTATTTATTTGAAAATGTATTAAAAACATAATCTTCTTTAACTCATTCAATAATAGCAAGTGACAACTGCGTCCGGGAAAATAATCATCACAAAAAAATAATTTTGCGAGAAACTTATCAAGTTGCAAATTTCGAAACCTTCGTTGCAATGAATGCATCGTAAACTAATCTTTTTTTTTTTTTTATAATTAGAGATTGTAACAGAAGTAAGTGATATATCTTTGGATATCAACACTAATTAAGAATGAAATCATATTAAGACATAAATTAATATTAGGGTAAATAATATAATATGTCTAATAATGTAATATTAATGAGAATTAAAAATGTTCTGTCTGAGTTTACTAAATATAGTTAACTTGTATAATGGTACAAATTACAATTGTTATTTTGTTAAGATTTTAAAACATAGTACATGAAATTGATATTTTCATCAAGTCAACAAAATGTAGTTAATACCATCATATTATTAGAAATTAGTAGTGTTTTTTTTAGCAAGAAAGGTTTGATCAACAATTTTTCGAGACATAATTTTTAAAATAATTAATACTATTAGGATAATATTTAACTAATGATGGCGGATATATTGCATGCTTAAAAAAAAACCGGATGGGCCTCGCTCTGCTGTACACTTGGGGGTGGAGTGCGACTCTTCATAGGATAGGTCATTATAATGGATTTGTTAAATTTAAATTCAATGATAGGTATCATTGTATACGAAAAACGATTCTGAACGGAGATGATATGATATTTTATGAATTTTTATCTACAAAATAACTTGCAAATTATCGTGATTTTTACATATTTCGTATAAATTGGAACTTTGAGCACTTATAAAAAAAAATTGTGACTTACGATTTTCTGGGCAGCCAAAAAAATTTTATCGTTATTTAAAAAAAAAATACTTCAAAAAAAATTTCAATTGTCTATACATAGCTCAATAAAAGTCAAAATACTTTGAAAGTTTAATGGTGTATAGAGAACTTTATTCTAAATATTTGGTTGAAATTTCAAGTATTTACATCGATTAGTTTTTGAGTTATAGCAAAATAAAAAATTTGATTTTGTCGAAAACTGGTTTTGCGTAAGAACTCCCGTTTTTCCCTCATTTTTTTAGTGTTTTTCCCGTCGCATTTAAAAAATATAAAAAGGAATTTATTCCTTGAACACGGTTGGTTTATTCTAAAATTTTAACATTCAAGAATTTCAGGACAGTTGATAATATTATGTATTGATTTATAGAGAAATTCACAGTTTAACAGGTTTATTCTTTTATCCAAAGGCATTATCCTAAAAAGGCTAAAAGGGATAGCGTATCCTGAGTGAGGGACTCTTTCTAAATAGCATTTATATGATAAGTATCTTATAAAATTATTTTGAACAGAAGAGATGCTTTGATTTTGTGTGATGTTATCAGTGTGTCAAATTAATGAAGCATAGTCAAAATGAGACCGTACAAGTTTTTAATGCTAAAGTTTTTAAAAGTTCATTCATAATCGTTTTACTTAAATATTTAATTTTAATGTTAGAGTTCAAATGAGACTAATAGTTGAATTATGTCTAGATATTAAATCAATAATATTTAAATAAATTCCATGATTACCAGGAATTCCAATATTTTCACGATGGTCTCTAAGAGTTAAACCAGATGCACATAAAGTACGTACAGTGTCAAATAATATGGTTAATATTTCTTTCCATTTTTTTACTTCGTCATCGATTTTAATCGACAAAGAACTTTTGTCTTTTAGTTTCTTAAAATTGAATGTTGCTATAGAACTCCTTAAATGCATTTTACTATGGGCGTGCGCTGAATATGAATCTTTAAAGTGTTTCCAGTTAGTAAAACCTCTATACCAAGAACTTTTCTTAGCTCCAATTTCTTAAAAATCCAACAAAAATGACAATAAGTATAATGATTTCTAGGGAATATGCTAACCATTAACTTTTGTAAGATTCGGATAATTTGTCCTTTTTGTTTATATCTGCATCTTTTGCCTCGTCTTCCTCCCAAATATTTGGGGTCAGCGACCCTTGTCCTACACCACCACTTCACTCGGTCATATGGGCGTCCCCAATACATTTTTCTAGGGAGGGGCAAAATTAATTTAAAAATAAAAGAAAATTTTTTTATGCATTTTATTTATAGTACTTATATTATTATATTTCGTCATTATTACAATTATATATTATTACTAGCTGATCCCGTGCACTTCGTTGCTCGTTAAATATACCAACTCTATATGACTCTAACTTTGTTCAACTCGTTATTTAATATTCGGTGGATGATGTTCTAGATTTATCTTAAGTTTTCTCTCCGGAATAAAAATTCTGATTCACAGCAGTATATTATCAGTAGGGCTCGGAAGTTGATGCATTTTGCATTTTTTTTGGAACTTCTTAGACGATGCTCTCCTGGCCACAAATCTGTTTCATTAGCATGTGAATCTGAATAACTAATTTTTAATTTGCATTTTTTTTGCATTTTTTGGTGCTTATTACTTTTTAAGTCATTTTTTGAGATTTTTAGGTCATTTTCCCACATTTTTAGTCATTTTTACTGATTTCACACTAGTTCATTTCTTATCATTTCTTGTCGACCATTATGCCGATAACTTAAAACTTGGAAATTACCACAGACTAATATTAGTACCTATCCAATTTTATCTCGACAATTACATTTCATATTGTATTGAATAGTATCTGCATTTTATTATTTTTTCCTAATATTCGATTAGTATCCGATTTTATTATTTTTTTTATTTACCTATTTTAAGGATATTTTTGTCATTTTATGTCATATTTTGAGTAATATGAAGCTTTGATAAATTTATATAGAATTTTATAGTAAAATAGAGTAAAATATTTAAAAAAAAATGTATTTTTATTAATTTAAAACTAATATTTGTAATATTTTTAGATCATTTTTAAGGAAATTTTTTGCCATTTTTATGTCATATTTGCATTTTTTTTTAGGTCATTTTTTATTGTTTGTAAGGTCATCAACTTCCGAGCCTTAATTAACAGGTAGGCAATCTACCTGCGGTAGATCGCGGACCTAGTGCTGTTTGTACGTACCTTAGTGTATGATTTAAATCTAATAAAGTATCAAAGTTATACCAAGTTTGACATAATACGGTGGATTCATATAATCAATTAATACATAATCCTAACCTAACCTTAACGTACTAAAATCCGTAATATAGAATTGTATTGTTGACCATTTGCATTAGTATTACGAACTATTTCTGTTGCTCCGAACGATGTCATTTGAAAACATGAATTGAATGTTCTAATTGACTTCAGGAACACGTTAGAATCTGGATCTGTACCAATAAGTAAACCGTTCAATGGTTCAGGTGGTGTTTCAATTTCAGGTAGTTGCATCTTTCCTGACGCACAACACATCCAGACTGTCTCATTTTTGAATTTGAGAGCATAGCAGTGCGGGCATTCCTTGTCCATAGCACAAATTACTACTTTTGAATGAGCATAATATTCAATATCGGGCTCATACTGGAATGCTAGACGCAGCAATGAATAAGATATAAATGTTCGATGTACCTGTTGGCGTAGTTGGTCATTTGCTCTGCGTGAGTCAACTACGAATCATTCGCACTATCGGATTGGCATTGTTCGTCTGTTATTTGCGCTCTTCTATTTCTCATGTTTGTAGCTGCATTTGTTCTACGATAAAAATTGGCATTCTGGCGTCTTCTTGGCATTTTTAATGACACAAACAAATATAAAACATTCAAAGTACTTATTTATGTTTTTTTTTTTTTTGGTTACCTTGCAACGTCGGGTAATTCATTATATTAACCACTAATAAATAAATATTATTCTCAAATCTTATAACCCCCATTTATTTATTTATTTATTCGTATGGCTTAACAAATCATTTACAGCAGAATTAACAATAAAATAATAAAATAAAATATAAACATAAAGCATAATTTAACTAAATTTAGATTAGAAAGGTTAAGGTTTTATAAATATATAATATAATATGACATAACAATGCGTTACAGTTTACAGGTTACAGGTGTACGTCCAGTTCCCTTATCCACTTTACTGCTTCCGGTGTTATCGCGTGGATTCCTTCGATGCCCTGGTTGAATTTCCTTATCTGGCATTCCTTTATTATGTGATTTATTGTTTGTCTATCGTTGCCGCAATCGCATGCTGGGCTGTCTTGGAGTCGCCATTTAAACATCATATCAGCGCAACGGCCATGGCCTGTTCGAAGACGATTTAGTACAGACCATTCATGTCTAGGCAGTTCCATAACCCCCATAGCAACCATTTATAAACAAAAACAAAAATTTCTATCGTAGATCTCAAAATTCCTGTTTGACCACCTCCCGGGGGTGGAGTTAGGTCCATATATAAACCCTATAAACCCGCTCCACGACATTCTCTATCATTTAAAAAAAAAGTCAAGATAATGTGCCAAGCCGTTCTCAACTGATGCAATTTCGAATTTTTTGTCTCCATTTTTATATATATAGATTGTTCAAACTTATCGCCGTTTATGGACCGGTCCGGGCATTTTTGCGGCTTCCTTGAATGGCAATGCACGACCTAGTCTTTTTGGCGAGTAGTCAGTCCGCTGCGAACGTTGGTCATAGCATTGGTAACGTCGTCGTATATCTGGCGATCGTGTGCGACCATCGTTCTGCGCCTATTGTGCGACTCGTATGTGTTCCGACATTCGTTGTTTCCGGGTTTGGTGTTCGAATGTAATAAATTGTTCAGTTTTGATAATTGAGTGCGGATACGTTGTGAATTCGTCACCGTCGCACGCCGTCATTCCGCGGCATTTATTTCTGACCGCACGCAACCTTCAATCGTCATCGTTGCTGTTGCCGTCGCTGCCGCCGCCGCCACCTTCTTCATCACCACGATCGACCTATGTCAGTATTTATAAATTTGTTGTCCGCATTATATAATATTGTATCATAAACAATATCGCCGGCGATTATTATTATTATTATTATTATCATTGTTAATAATATTGTTCGATTATGTACATAATATATGTATCCCGGTACGTCTATAATCTTATTATCACGTGTTGTCGTATCACCTCACACATCCGTGAACCATTATTTTTGTTTATTTAGTTGCCCAGCCAAATGCCAGGTAATAGCCGGCAACGCACATAGATAGGTAATACATTAGTCTTTTTCATTCAATAAAAATTTCAATCTCCGTGGACATTCTTTACCATATTGTGTCAGTGCATTTTCAATACATTTTTCTTTATCTGAATTTACTTTTTCTCTATGAACACTCAACATACATATTCCACTCAATCTATCATCACCCATCGTTGATCGTAACCATGTCTTAACACGCCTTAATGTACTAAAAGAACGTTCTGCTGTACAACTTGTAGCCGGAAGAGACAAAAATAGTTTTTATACATAGGCAGTGGCGTAGTTACGGGGGGGGGGGTGTAAGGGGTTTCCACCCCCTCCAAACAAAATTTTTTTTTATATTGGTATTTTGTTTTGGGAAAATTGTTGAGATAAGAGTTTTTCTGCAAACTGCCGACGGTACGAATAATAAATTATATAGCACGACAAAATTATCGTCGATAACAATTTTATCATAGGCCTCGATAACTGAAATAGTAACCAATTATAAAATCGACAAAAACAGCGATAACGACGCCGGTCGATTCGATAAATACGATATTACGATCTGTCGACTGTCATAATATTTCATTTGATTGTTAGAGTTTGAAAGTTTAGTATCGTTACACTATACGCGTATCAACTAGATTTCAACTTAGATCAATTTAGATTTAACTATGGATAAATTTGTTATAAAGGAAAGCACATTAAACAATACTGCATTATTTTTATACAATTACGCATAAAATATATTACCTAATATACATTGATTAAATATACATAGACCATAGCTATACGCAATATGGAAACACGTACATTTGTACGGATTATGTGACAATAGATAGCGTTGGTAAATACTAAATTGTACACAATACACAAATCGGTAGTATAAAATTAAACCGCGATAAGAATTCCAAGAATATAAATTAAATTGAATATTGTTATTTACTAAATTGAATGGCTAATCATATAATCTTATTTTATTTTCGAATATTATGTTTCTCATGGCACTACTATGATGATTGCTGAATAAAGTTAAGTTTAAAATGTTAATTTTAAGTAAAATAATTATTTTTTTCAAATAATAATTTTTCAGAAGCAACTCAAGCACTCTAAGAAACATTATTGATTTATTTTATATTTAATCAATGAAAATATAGGTACCATAGTTGATTTAGGATCTAGCAAAAGATTTTTAATTTAAACAAAACAACTTAAAAACTTACATATCCATCTAAAATTATTGATAATAAATTTTAAAAATGCTGTGGTTTTACACTTTTAGTGTCTTTTACAAATTAACAAACACATAGATACATTATTTTATAATCAAAAATTAAAACAAAAGTAAACACAGGTTGGAACAAATCTAAAATCTTGATAATAAATAATAAATTTAAGACAATAACAATTTTAAATAAAAGTATAGTATAAATAATGTAAATATAATTATTACATTTTACGTACTTAAGAGCGACGTTTTACATATGGTTTAATAATAACCTATAAATAATAATAATTAAACATTAAAAAAACATAAAAAAAATAATTAGAAAACTTCCAAAATAATGATTACATAATAATAGGTAGGTTGTTAGATACCTAATAATTATCAGTTAATACACAAATTAGAGAAATGAGGATCAAACATTTTTTAAAATCTTAAGTTTAGCAACTGTTTGGTTTTTATTATTTTTAGACTTCCAATTAAAATCTCTAAGCAATTTACAGTTGATCAAATGTAAAATAATGAACTCTATATGAGGTTGACATTCAGTTTTGAAATTAAAATAAGATGGAACTAGTTTTTTGTAAATTATTTTTTCAATCGTTTTTCCGATTTTATTCATAAATGGTTTTTCAGCTACTATATTGCCTATTGTTAATTGACACTCTGTAATGAATTTTCTAAAATTATCGGTTGGTTTTTTTAAATAAAAATTTTCTGATTTTATGCCGTAGTTTTTACAAAATATTAAATAGTCTGTTTGTTTATTATAGTTTACTGGGTCTAAAGTTAACATTAAATTTTGACAATCAACACAATTAAATTTTTCATAACATTTTTTTCTAAGTAACCACTAAAATAACTATCTGAGCAAACAGAAAGAGTCACGATAGGCTTAACTAAATTTTCATTTCTTTTAGCCAGTGGTGATATTGAAAAAGAAGAAAGACTAGAGTCGGATTGTTCGTCTTCTTCATTAACGATAGAGTCATCAGTTGGTTTTATAATTGTATTTGTATCAAACTCAAACATAAAATTACGATCGTCATCTGCTTCACAATTTGACAATGCAGATGGTTTCATCAATTGCATATTAGATAACATTTTAAAAGTAATTCTAAATGCCTTTGCTGTAGGGTTTGTATTATAATCACATCTTTGGCGAAAATGTATTTTCAATTACATCTTGATTTAATCGCGCCGTTAACAAGAATTCAAAACCTAATTTTGATTGCTCTTCATAAATATTAATGACCACGTTTATTGTCCATTCTAATCCGTCAAAACTGTATGGTCTAGAATGGCCACTGCATTTTTTTAGACTTTGGCACCATTTTTTTGCAATTTCTAAAAATTCGAGTTGTTTAGGTCTCTCTTTTGATATTGCACACTTGTAAGGATTTGAACTGTACAATGATCGACTATTTAAACAGTCAAAAAGATTATTAACAAATGTAATAAACTCAGCAGTAAACAATGCTGAAGATGATTTTAGTTCGCCAGTTTTTATAAAAGTTTTAATTGCTGCGCTCATTGTATTGCTAAATATTTGTAAAGCCAGTTTACAGCTCATTTTTTGAAATTGCCCGGGGTTAATATGACTGTCCGTTATTTTAAGAAGAGCTCGACTTGAAGTACTTTGTTTATCAATTAAATATGTTTGTTTGATGTCCGAAAATGAAACTTTATTATCTAAACAAATTATATCGCTTGATAATAAATTATTTCTTAAATTTTTAAAAAGATGTGGTACGTCATATATGGCAAAAATTGTTGTATTACTAACTATAAACCATGGTTTATCTTTTGTTAGATTAAGTTTGCTAAAAGCAGACCTGTTATTCGGGCCTTGATCACATACTATAGCTCTAACTTTTAACCCACAGTTCATTAATTGTTGTACATGATCAATAATCAGCTTACTCAAAGTAGTTGCTTTCATTGATGTAGCAGAAAGAAAATATGAAACAGGCATTTTCCAGCTAGAATACATGCCTCTAATTAAAAAAACCATAGCTTGAGTAGCTAATGCGTTACTACATCTTTTTGTACCCAAATCTTCATATCCTTCAGCGACATCTAAATATTTGGAGTACTCTAAGAACTTTTTAATTTTCATTTCGTCAAAGACCAGAGTACAATATTTTTCTTCATCTGACATTGAACCGACTTTTAACGTAAGTTGTTTTAAAATATTTGCATTTAAGCCTGGCTTAAATTTATAAGAACTAATTAAACGTCTAATTGTACTGACCCCTGGTAGATTAATTTGTATGTTTCTTAAAAACTTATAGGCTAAGAGCAAAATTTTTTTCATCTTTTGACCATGATTTCTTTGACATTTTACCTCTCATAATTTCCATATTTACTAATATTTGAGCATCTTTTGATGGAAAACGCCAGGATTTTGTTACATCATGAGAACGAAATAAATGACGAGCGTTACTTAAACTTTTACGGAGCTTTGATATTGTCGAACGTTTACTTTTTAAATTTTTTCTTAAATTTTCTATTGTTTTAAGTTTTAAGTTTCTCTATTTCCTGTTTAGAATCCTCGTTTGTATTCGCAAATAACTGAACTGGTTTAAATACGAGGGGACTAGGCATATTTATTGAATTTTGAATTAAATGTTGTGTTTTTGGAGTAAGAATTGGTGTTGTTTGTTCTGATACACGAGAAGAATTTATTTTAGTCGGTGTTGGAATATAAATCGATTTTGTGGGAGAGTATTGCTTTGAAGTTGACATTGAAGGTGAGTTATGCTATAAAGTTTTAGATGAATATGTTTTTATTGGAGTGCGGACGTGGAAAAAAGTATTTTCTTGATATGGTATTGGAATGGCTGATTTTTTAAAATATTTTTTAGTATCATTGTTGAAGTCAAAATCTTGAAAATGATTCATGCATATATGTTTTTTATACAAATCAGCAGTTTCTAAATGAATGAGGTCGACATTGCCTAAAAAAGTTTTTATTTAATTTTTAGAGTAGTTTTAAATATTGTAAAATTATAAAAATAATAGTTTAATTATTATTTAATAAACTTAAATGCCCAGAATGTATTTTTGAAATTACTTAAAATAAAAAATAATATTTAAAAAAGAACCGGATGGGCCTCGCTCTGCTGTACAGTTGGGGGTGGAGTGCGACTCGATCATAAGATAGGTCATTACAATGGATTTGTTAAATTTGAATTCAATGATAGGTGTCATTGTATACGAAAAATGATTCTGAACGGAGATGATATGTTTGACTAGAATATAATACAATGTTATTTATAAATATTGTAATAAGTATATTTTATTTTGAAACAAAAAATTTAGAAAAATCGAAAATTTAAACTGTCTATAAATAAGTAAAAATACTTTAAAAACTTAATCATTCATAGAAAACGTCAATATAAACATTTGGTGAAAATTTCAAGTGTTTACGTTATTTGGTTTTTGAGTTAGAGAGCAAATTCCAAAAACCCATATGATTTGTCAGTCTAGAATATTATTTATTATATTATGTTTTACATGTAATTATATGTCAATATTCGCTGTTTTTTTTAATTGAATTACCTTCGTATTTTTTACAATTATGCTAATCCGAACTTATGGATAACCTTGTATTAAAATTCTAATAGTTAGCTTCTAATAAAAAAATTTTTATAAATTTTTACCTACAAAATACATAGCAAATATACATGATTTTGACGAATTTTGTCAATATTAGCACTTATAAACGCTTATAAAAAAATGTTGTGCCTATGTATTTTTATAATTTTTGAATGGGAGTTAGAACAACTTGTGGACCCTTCTATTAAATTTTCAAGTATTTTGTCTTAGCTTAATTTTTTTTATCAACATTTATAAAAAAAAAAATCAACAAAAAAATCGAATATTTCAAATGCCTATAAATTGATTAAAAATAAATGAAATCTTTTGAAAATAAAATTATATAAAGAAAATGTCAATATAAACAACTGATAAAATTTTCAAGTTTCTACAACTTATACTTTTTGGATAAAAACAAATAGCAAAAATCGTTTGAGGCTAAACCGTTATTTAACGTGGTTTTGTAAAAATTTAAATTTCAAACACTCATAAAATTATTTTGTCTGAATCCGGTAGAGTTTTTTTTACAGATATTTGAAGAAAAACTAATGAAAAATCTTGTACCAAATTTTCAAAACTTAGTTATAAAAGAAAAAATTTTTACGATTTTTCAACCACAAAATTATTTGCAAATTTTTGCAATTTTTACATATTTCGTATAAATTGGAACTTTAAAAATTCTGACTTGCGATTTTGGATTTTTTTTTATCAGTTAAGGAACAACTTATAAGAAACCTTGTATTAAATTTTCAAGATTTTCTGGGTAGCCAAAAAAATTTTATTGTTATTTTTAAAAAAAATACTTAAAAAAATTGAAAATTTCAATTGTCTATTAATAGCTCAATAAAAGTCAAAATACTTTGAAAATTTAACGGTGTATAGAGAACGCTAATCTTAACATTTGGTGAAAATGTCAAGTATTTACGTCGATTAGTTTTTGAGTTATAGCAAAATAAAAAATTCGATTTTGTCGAAAACTGGTTTTGTGTAAAAAATATCGTTTTTCCCTTATTTTTTTACGACGCATTTATAAAATATTGAAAATTTTTTTCTTTTGACTCTCTAAAGTATAAACTAGAGTCACTTTCCTTTCAGAAAAGTTGCTATATAAGGAAATCGAAGCATTTTTACTGCCCCAAATCGTGTCGACTGACACCAAAAAAAAACCGTTCAGAATCTAAAAAAAAAACACACATTATTGTAAAATCAATACATTCTTCACTCCGTTCAGAACCTAAAACGTTTCGAGTAGGTATCTAACAATATTTTTTTTTATAACTTAAAATTTAAAATATATTTTACCTGAATTTATAACCCATTGTTGTTGAAGTTTTGGGTTTTTTGGAAATCGGTAGAGCTTAAGACCACTTACGGTTCGTCCACTTAAACCACAGTTGAAATAAAAACACTTGTGTCCACTTTTTCGAGACATTTATATAATTATTATAGACGCACACCACCAAAACGTTTAAATTAATTAAAAATAAAATGTTAAAGTATTTTCTACTGTGCAGAAACAAGATAGTAATATTCACTACAGACACGTATTGATCAGTATTACAAAGTAAAACGTTTAAATGTTTGTTGTGTCAAAAATAAATAGTATATTTGACAATATAATTTTAGGACTATTTATATTCTGTGATAACGAGTTAATACCCATTTATAACACATATAAATTGTACACTTATATTATCATGCTTAATTCACTCATTGCGCTAAATTTACATATTTGAAATTTTGAATTGTGTCGTTAATACAAAATATAGCTGTTCGCGCCATATTCCGCGACATAAATGTATTTGTGTTATGTAATTCGTTTGTACATTATGTTATCATTTTCGTGCGATGTATAGCGGTACGTTGCGTATCCGCAGCCATTGTCGGCGGCGGTGATAAGCCTCCGTGTGCGACCGGCCGGGTACGTAATCGAATCGTTATCATCGCATGAAATGTATTCGTTATTCCACGTTTTCAAATTGTCGGTTATGTTAGTCAGTAAAAGTTAAAGTCATGTGCTCAGTGCCACAAGTTTCATTAAGTTCGTGTGTTTTTCAGTTTTGTGTGGTGGCACTGAGACACTTATCTTCATTTTTGTGGTGTCCGGCGGCATAGCCTTCGTGGTGAATGTCGTCGGCACCGTCGCTCTCTTGTCTTTTCGTTTTCGTGGTGTGCACATCAATTCAAGTTTCGTGTTCCCGTGTCTGCAGTCATTTTTCTTGTGAAACCACGTTGTCGTGGCTCTTCGTTTTGTGAATCGGCCGTCTGGTAAAGTATCGTTCGAGGCAGTCGGATATTGTCCAGCGATTTAATATTTATTGTTTTTTAGTTTTACCAGCGGTCGCATTGTGAATAACGTGGTTTTGTCTTTCGTGTCATCATTCGGGCTGCAGAACGGTTTTTCTCTTCGTTGGTGACTGTGCTTTGTTGGTCGCACGCACTAGTCGCTGTGACTTATTTTTTATTATACACTGCGGTGTGCCGTCGTAGGCATTTGTCAAGTCACAGCACCAGTGGCGTATCCAGGATTTATTTTACGGGGGTGTTTTGAAATTTAAAAGACATTTGGAAGGTGGGGGCTCTGCCCCCCACACCCCCCTGAATAATATAAACAAGTACCATTAATTGATGTAAATTATTATATTAACGGAAATAATTATAATAAGTATGTGTACAATTTACAAGTCATATTAAACTTTTATTTTATTATACAAATCACAAAAATAAATGATTATAATAATAATATAAATTGAGAACCTAGGTGAATTTTAAGCGGCGGGATTGGATTGCAAGTCCATCAATAACCTCTGCCGTAGATATAGGTATATCTCTATGGATATTCATTAAAGCTAGACCATTCAGCCTGTTTTCTCCCACGGTATTTCTTAAATAAGTTTTAAGTCTACGGAGAGTTGAAAAGGAACGTTCACTTGTAGATGTGGTGACAGGAAATGTTGCTAAGATAACCAACAGCCTGTGAATCGTAGGAAAAATAATAGAATTACAGTTATTCAATGCATCTATCACATGTTTCGGAGTGGAATTTTTAATCTGTTGCTTCCAAACCAAAAATTCACCCTTTGCACTTTTATCATCAACTACAATATCCTCTGCATATATTTTTATAAGTTCAACAAAATTTTCTTCATCATCATCTTGAACACTCAGTAAACAAGAAAAATTTTTAACAAGTGATTTATGAGCTAAAAATCTATCTCTTAATTGGTTTGAAAAACTGTCTAAAAATGGAATGTATATTGATAACCTAAAATATTCTTCACTGGAGTTTGTGGTGAAGTTTGATCTATGGTTTTGATTCTTTGTAAGTCTAGGTACGGTGATTGCAACTCCCATGGTTTCGCATTTTCTGCTTACTTCAGTATAAATTTCTTTAAACTCTGCTTCAGCTTTTCTTCTTAAATCCATTGCTGTGTGAGTCACATCTTCGGCTAACTCCATAGCTTTAACCAAGTCCAAGTTTTCTGTTTGTAACTGGCGACTTAAAGGCAAGCTAATTGAAAGTACTTTGGCGAGAATATGAACAGTTAATAAAAACTCTCCATTTTTTATGGAACACAGTAAATTATTACTTTTTGATGATGTTTCTCTATCTACCCAATTGGAAATTTCTTCTAAAGCTTCAATAACTGAGTCAAATAGTTCTAAAAACACCATTACTGATTCGTGTCGTTCCACCCATCTAGTGGGACATAAATCCTTTAGTTTTTTTTTCTTGTTTTCTGGTGCAATTTCGTCAATTGTTTTTTTCAATACATTTTGCCTTTTAGGCGTTTTAAAAAATACATAAATAGCTTGTAATGTACCTGTGGCATTCCGGATTGATTTTATGTTACAAGCATCCGATATTGCTAAATTTAATGAATGTGAACTACAATGAGAGTATACTGCTAATGGATATGACCGCCTTACAACTGCTTGTACGCCATTAAAATGGCCACGCATAGCGGAGGCCCCATCGTAACCTTGCCCACGTAAAAAATTTAAGTCTAGACCAATATTTTTTAAGCTGTCTATCAAAACTTCGGCCAAACCATTGCCTGTAACATCAACAACAGGCACAAATTTGAGAAAATCTTCTCTCATCATATTGGTATCACTATCATAATATCGAACACAAAGGCTGAATTGTTCTATCCCGGAAATGTCACATGTTTCATCAGCTAAAACTGTAAAACATTTTGCTTGGTTAATTTTATTTACAAGTTTCTTAATAATGATAGAACCAATAATATCAATTATTTGATTTTGAATTACTGAACTCGTGTATGTAGCATTTCGTGGACAATTTTGTAAGCGCTGTCGAAATATCTGATCTCCTCCATTTACACGATACCTAAGTAATGCTCGGAAATTTCCATCATTTTCTGAAGGGAATGGAGTTTCAAATTGATTAGGACCATAATCCTTATGACCTCGCAGTGCTATCCCTTGCCGCCCACATACTAAAATAGTTTCAATTATTGGTTGGATAAATAATCTATTTTCTTCAATCTCAAGTTTTAACTTTGTATCAAGTTGAACAGCAACAGAAACTTGTTTGTTATTGAATATATTTAAAAATCCGTTAGCTTTCTCCATAGCAGTCAAATGATATACCAAACTTTGATGTTTATTAAACTTCTCAACTGCACAATTCCAATTATTATATTTTTCACAAACCAATTTTCCAAGCTTTTGGTATTTTACTTCATCGGTACCAAATAATACACAATATACACAAAATGCACCATCTAAAGACTTTGAATAAGATAACCATTTCCAGTTATAAAACCATTTATTTTGAAACTTCAAATTTCTTGACCCACTAGCAGGATACTTATAATCGGGACTAGGACGTGACAAATTACACAAGAACTCAAACTTCTCAGTATCATTTATCTACAAAAATATATACATTTTAAATCACAATATGTAATTTTTATATTAAATTATATAAAATATCATGCAAACTGTTTAAAAGCAGAACAATCACCCGTTCAGTCATACAAATTAATAAATGTCAGTCCAGAATAATAGATATTATTTTTAAAAATGCATCCAATATGTTTAGCGAGCAATAAATAATTGTTATATCATAAGTGAAATGTTCTACTACTTACAGCACTTTTATCAACTGTTGTACTGTTTTAAATTATTTAAGAATATAAAAGTGGATTTTTTTTAACAATTCAATAAAAAAAGCAATACCATACCAATGCAATGTGATTTTGATCTTGAAGGAAAGCATATTAATTAAGCGAAATATAATTTATAAAAATTTCAAGCAATAATAAAAAATGAATGTAAATGTATACTACCATACACAACAATAATCTAAACCTATAAATATAATAATTATATAATACTCCCCTGAGAAATAAAATGTAAATACAATTGTAGGTATCCATGTTCAAAAAAATATATTTTACAATAAATTTTAAGCTGCAATATTTGTATTTGCATATTATGTGTACCCACATTGGTCAATGAATACATTTTGGAATGCAGTTTGGATATATTATATCTAAGATACACTCTTATATAATAATTCATGTTGCCTAAAACATTTTTTAATTTTATATTTTAGCCAAACCATTAATATTATAATAAAAAATAAAAATATTCATCATTAATCTTAAAAAAATTCATTCAAATACTATTCACATATTTCACAATATGGCTTGATTATAAGTAAATTAACAGTAAATACCTAATTGAGAAACAAAAATAAAATCTTAATTTTTTTTTTACCTGATGGCGAGGTCGACCAATAATTAAACCAATATCTGAATCAGTCATAGTCACTAAAACATTACCTTCACTGGTACTAGTCATATTTGACATGTTACACTGCAATTTAAACAAAAAAAATAACAGTTATTTCTTTATGTTAAAAAAAAAAAAAAAAGCATAGTAATATAAACAAATGCTTACTTGATTATGTGCTATATTTTCACAATCAATAGTTGTATTATTTACTGATACATCAGACTGAGTAAATACATTTTTTGAATTGGAGTCATTGTAAATCTATCAAAACAATAAAATTAAAATATTGACAAACTATACTTCTGTAAGAAAAACTGAAAACTACTTGTGTAACTTGTGTAACTTGGACGTCACTGTTTTTTTCACTTTCCGCTTTAAGTTTTTTTTGAAAAAATGTATGTATTTGGCGTTGTCTCTTCTTAACATTATTAGAAGAATCCATAATTGTAAAATATGTTAATCATAAACCATTAACAGTAAAACGAGTTAGTCAAATTAATTTGAATTTTAAAACATTTGTCCACAGAATAATCATAATGGGATATCACTCGATATCAGAATATCACGACTGTTAACAGCAGAAACCGTTATCACTAGACTAAATGTAAATATTATGAATGCGAACTAACCAACTTTATTTTGATTGTGATAGTCTGTTAAGGAGCGGATGGTAACACTGTAACAGCGTTTTTTAGGTAGTGTATAATTCAATAAAAGCTAGCTGAAACTTCAAAACACAAATAAAATACTTACTTTCGTCTTTCATAGAAATCCGGTCAAATGAGTAAATTCAGAGTTTGGTGAAAATATAAAAAAATACGGATGATGGGGGGTGTTCTAACACCCATATCACCCCCCCTAAATACGCCCCTGCACAGCACTGGTGCGGTCGCGTTGGGATGAAATCCGCCATCAATCACAGTCACATGTGAGTATTGGTCGACCATATTTGTTCTTGTGTAAAGGCCGACGGGCCTAGCCGCCAAAGGCTAATTTATTTATTAGTATTTATTATTTATTCATATATATTATTATTTGTGTGCCGTGTTGGGCAGCATTTTTATATTTAATTATTATTATTGGCTGTGCCGTGTGGGCAGCATTTTAATTAATTAGTTTATTATTATTCATTATTTATATATTATTATTTGTGTGCCGTGTGGGCCAATATTGTATTTATTATATTATTTATCAATTTATTCTTAATTCATAGCAGCAGAATTACATTAACTCATTTATTTATTTATTACATTGATTTTTATTTATTTAATTAATTATAACAGGCGAACAAGCCAGCCTCCTAATATTGTAGGCACTTGCCGCGCCGACAATAGCCTTTTTTCGAAAATTGTCTAGTAATTTTGTTATAGGTTAAAATGATCATATATTAATTAAAAAATGCTCAGCCATGTTTAATTTATTTCAATATGAATAAATTCTTAAGATATACTTAGTCAATAGTCGTAAAAAAAAAAAAAAATGTTGTACTCTGCAGGATTCGAAATCGGAACCCTGGGTTCAAAGCCGTATAATATGACCACTGAACCACAAAAATAGCGCACTCTGATGTCTAGCTCCCATACTACTAGATTTCTGGCTCCCCCGGTCGGTTATTGGGAGTTTCCATACATTATCATTGTATGGGCTATCTATGTATATTTAATCAATGTAATATAATAAATTACGCATAGCTTTAACTCTGAAAACATTATTATTTTATTTATTTTTATAAAATAATAATTCAATTATTGCGTGTTTAACAGTTTTAGTATTTATTATTTATTATTTTAGTACTTTTATAGTTACTGATTTACTCTTATGTATTTAATGTCTATTTTACACTACATAATACTGCTTCTATTAAAGTGTATTCGTATATTTTAAAATATTATAGGTAATGTTACTTAAGGTGGTTGGAAGCAGCGTATTTATTTCACGTTTTAGACCTAAAAGCCTGACAAGATTATGCATACTTAAAATCATCATATTTCAATTCTGTAAAAAGATTTTAGTTTATCAACCTTTTTTCTAGGTTAATGTGGAAATCGATTTTTGATATTTATTTAAAAATTGTCTTTAAATCTTATTTGAGTTTCTCAATTTTTTTTTTAATTTTAAGATTTAATTTACTGTCTTTTTTAAGAATGTTAAACAGTTATTCTAAAATCGACTTCCACAATAACCTAGAAAAAAGGTTGATCAACTCAAATCTTTTTACAAAATTGAAATCCGATAATTTGAAGTTGACGTATTTTTGTCAGGCTTTTAAGTCTAAATTTATTAAAATTAGTTTGGTTGTCGGACAAAATATTTTATTTCATCGATTGCAATGACATGTGCATGCGCGTACGAACCATTAATTGTTTCCAAGAAATGTTTAATGCCTGCGCGCAACGTCAGATAACAGCGAACCGATAATACTATATAGATCCCTATATAGACTTATTGTAAACTAAAATAAATATTGTATTATATTTATAATTTGATATATTTACTGTAATGAATTTTTACACATACTGTACATGCCGTAGTTATCTATGGATTTAGTCGACACTTACTTTAGTACTTACTACTTGAAAGTGCCACATCAAAGTGTAGTTTCAGACGTTTCAGTGCACATAGTATCAGTGCTTTAGATATTGGTGTTATATTTTATTATTTTATTTATTCCAAGTTCTCATAGAAAATGAACAAAGATTTTAGATACGGGACGAAAAAACGTCGTTATTTAAGCAAAACAATTAAATCTAAAGAGCAAAAGTTAAAAAATTTTATTAAATTTTATTAAAAAAAAAGAAACTCGAATTATTGATTAAATAAATTGATAAATGTTTAAAATTGTTTTCTACATACGTGATAATATTTTCAAAATATTTTAAATCTTTTTGAACTATTTAAAGACATTTAAAATTTTCGTTTTTGGGTTATTTTTTTTTCAAATTTTGATATGAAATTTTTCGTTATTTTTGCTAAAAAGGTTTGAAAATATAGTAATTTAAAGTTTTTTGTAAGTAATTAATTTACCAATTACAAAAGTATATCGAAAAAGTTTACAGTTTATTTTATTTTTTATAAGCATAATATTTTGATGAAAACACAAAAATTTACAAATTATTTGGTAGTTAAAAATATTTAAAAGTTGTTGCATTCATACCAACGATTTGAAAATATAAAAGTTGAATGTAACTCTTTAAATATTTTTTTATAAAGGATTTAAGTTACGTTAAATTTGTTGAAATCATGTCCCTAAGCTTTCGCAGTATTTTGTGATTAAAAATGTATAAAATATTCAATAAGTCGTTTTTAAAAAAAAAAAAAAAAACATTATAAATTATTTTATACAGGCGACAATTATTGGATACCGAACAAAAAAATACTTTTTATGGGAATTAGAAATAAATTTTGTGCTGTATGTCAAAAAGCTGAATCCAACGAAAAAGAAGTTTCTGTTCACAAATGTTGACTATTGTTATTGTATTATTAGATAAAGTTAATTGACTAAAACCGGTTTTGTAAATCGTAATGAATATCACATCGTTGTACAATATGCGGGTAGTAGTGGTAGAGTGCTGGACACTCACACAAATGTTCATTTACTACTCACACAACAGCAGTACGCAATTTCAACTGCTAAACTAAATGCCTATCGTTTACTCCTTAGAATCGGAGCGCTTCCGACCCCCTTAACAAATACAACCAATTTATCAAAATATTAATTTTTTATTTTAGAAAATAAAACTAACAGATCCTACTATAAAAAATTCATCACCATCTAAAAATGATCTTAATATTAAGACTCCTGAAACCAGCGAAACCAGTATACCTTCTTCATCTTTCACTTCAGTTAGTATAAGAACTAATGACATAATATGTTTTGTTAACCGTTTATTGTCTCATAGTGAAATTCATACAGTTATAAATAATATATGGACACCAGATATAGCATTTAATTTTCCCATACATAAAAACTTCGATAAAAATAAAAAAGGGCAAACTAGCAAATTTCAATTTAATTGGTTATTAAGATGGAGATGGTTAGCATACTCTGAGAAAGAAGATGGTGCATTTTGTAAACTTTGTGTTGCTTTTTCCAAATCTGAAGGAGGAATAAATGATCAGAAACTTGGTGCTTTGGTAATAAAGAAATTTGATAATTGGAAACATGCTATAGAAACATTTACTAAACACGATAAATTAAATTATCACATTAAAAGTGCAATAGATACCGATAACTTTTTAAAAATGAGGAATAATCCAAGCATATCTATTGAAAATCAATTAGATACAGCACGTAGTAAACAAGTAAATGAAAACAGAATAAATATTTTACCTATAATTGAAGTTATTATTTTATGTGGTCGTCAAGAGCTTGCAATACGAGGACATAGGGATTTTGGTAAAATCAATGTAGAAACAATACAATCTACAAATGAAGGAAACTTTAAGGAACTACTGCGGTATAGAGCTCGTGGTGATCTAAATCTTTTACAATACAACCAATCAGAAACTGCTTGGGTATGATTGGAAAATACGAGATTTCTTTGTATATCCAAAACGAAAAAATATACTTTCACAAGCGATCGAAGACTTTAATGGAACAATTAATGCAAAAACATTAAAACGAAACTGTGCTACAAGATAGATCGAACGTTTTCATTCAATTGATGATTTTCTCGAACTTTTGGAATGTGTCATTGATTCAAGTCAAGCAAATAATTTAAAACTTTCAATCTTACAAGGAGAGTTTATCATATCACTTTTGGTTTTATCTAAAATATTTACAGTTGGATTGCCACTGTCTAAACAATTCCAAAGCGTTGCTATTGATTTAAGAGAAGCTATGGGTTTAGCTAATGAGACACTATCTGAATTAAAATATATTCGAACTAACATTGATGAGTATTTTCATGATATATATATATAAAAGCATCTGCTCTAGCTCAGGAGTTGTGTTTTTCTATATCATTACCTCGAATTGCACGTAAACAAAAAAACAGAGATAATTATTCAGTGAATACACCTGAAGAGTATTTTAAAATAACAATATTTATACCTTATCTAGACATGTTTATAAATGAAATTGAATTAAGATTTATTGATCATCAGAAAACATTAAAAGGATTTCAAAACTTATTTCCGAAAACGTCAGAAATGTCAACAATTGAAAAAGATGAATTTATTAGTTTGATAGATTTTTATAATGATGATATGCCAGATAAAAATAAAGATATTTTGTTATCTGAGTTAAAACTTTAGCAACGTAAAATACTTGCACTAGAAAGACAGTCTACAAATGCTATGGATGCTTTAATTATTTGTAATGTATCCAAATATATATAAATTACTGCAGATTTTAGCAACACTACCTGTTTCAATAGCTTCATCCGAAAGATCTTTTTCATCATTGAAGAGAATTAAAACGTATCTAAGGAATACAATGTCACAGGTATTTATATAATTTAATATATAGGAACTGTATATTTAATTAAATAAAAATATGAATGATATTTTAAATTTTTAGAAAAGACTAAATGGATTTGCAATGCTGTCCGTTTATCGTTCAATATCAGTAGATGCAAGGGAAGTGTTGGACGAATTATTTACAGTCAAGCGCCGAGTGGATTTTATTTTATGAATTATTATAACAATCTAATATAAAACTATGACAACTATTTATAACTAATACCAATTTGAAACAAAATAAATATGACGTTTAGTTTAACTAATAACTTGTAATTTATATCATAAATATATTTTAAACCCCCCCCCCCAGACAAAAATCGTATCTACGCCACTGTACATAGGTATACCTATTTTTAGAAGCTGATTTCTCATTGGGAATTTTACCAATTGCTGTGGAAATAACATTTCAGGAAGGGGGGGCAAGTGCCCCGTCTTGCACCCCCCTGGGGACGCCCATGGATAATGTTGTAAACAACGCTCATCGTTTGCTATTTAATATACCTACACACTTCATCGCTCACCGGCAACGCTCGCCGTTCATCGCTCACTGTGCAACGCTCTTTAATGTGCACGCGGCCTTAGCTATCGCTATCGGAAATATGCGATAAGATAAATTTAATGACCTACCAAGATAAAATTAATATTGTCTGTTAGTTCGTAATCGATTGTGGAACGAGCACAATATTCTTGTTTGTGTATAAAAGTTTCAATTTCATACTTTTTCTTTGGAATATTTGAACAATATGTTAGTAAGTAAAAAATTTAAAATCTCGGATGAAAGTCGCGTTTTTCAAGAAAAATGGTCCAATAGCTATATTTTTTTATTCGAGTTAAAGAAAAGGCAATATCTTTGATTTGTCAAGAATCGATTGCAGTGATGAAAGAGTACAATTTAAAACGACATTAGAGTATCAAACATGCAAGGGTGGCCGACCCCAAATAGTTGGGAGGAAGGCGAGGCAGAAGAAGAAGAAGAAGAAGTATCAAACATACAGCAAAATATGATATGATGCAAGAACAACTTCGAATTGACAAAATTGCATTGTTAATGAAAAATATACAAGGTCAGTCTTCAAGTATAAAAAAATGTCATAAAGACTCAGAAGCTAGTGTCAATGCTAGTTATATCATAGCACAACAATGTGCAGCTAAATTGAAGCCGTTCACTAATGGTGAATTTATAAAAAAGTGTATGGAGGCCGCCTCTAAAACTGTATATCCTACATAAAAACAAATTTTTTCCAAATTGAGTTTATCAGGAGTAACTGTAGCAAGGCGTATAGGAGAACTATGAACTGATATTGAGACCTAAAAGAACGTATTTTTAAATTTATTTTTTATTCGCTGGTCCTTGACGAAAATACAGATTTGTCAGATACTGCGCAATTAGCAATTTTTATTCGGGGTATCGATTCTAATTTTAATATCACTGAAGCATTAGCCGCGCTTTTTCCAATGCAAATCACTACAAAAAGTTGTGATATTTTTTAATGCATTAAATTCGACACTTTTCTTTTGACATTAAATTAAATAACCTTTCTGGAGTTATAACAGATGTAGTCCCATCAATGGTTGGAAAAAATGGCTCATAGCGCTAATTAATAAAGAAATGAGTACATGTGGTATGAGTACAACTGATGCAATATCACTGCATTATTCACTAAGAAAATATATGTGCAAAATCTGTTGGTTTTCTAACTATTATGAAAGATGTTTTGTATAAAATACATGTTTTTACTACGAATGCCCGCAAGATTTAAAAAAAATAATATGCGGCCCGCTGCATAAAAAAGTCGAAGACCCTTGGATTAGATACACTTTTAGATTATTGTTTTTAGATCCATATGAAGTATCAGAATGTTTTGTAAATAATTTTATGTCAGACTGTCCTGATGATGAAAGATTAAAAAAGTGGCGTAACTTCGATGGTGGCGAGGGTATTTTTTTAAGATAGGATGATTCTGGCCTCACTGGCTGCTATGTCAGCATTTAAATATTACATAATATATATTTTGTTAAGTAATACAACACATTTATAATATTTTTAGATAACTAAATAAAATAAAATGATTGAATATTGTATGAATACTATGCACTTAAAATATATTTTTCAAATCAAAAACATGTAAATCATAAAAATAAAACAGTGTCTCAATCACTGTAGTCAGTAAAAATTATATTTAAGACAAAATGTAAACATTTAAAAAATACACAAGTAAGATTTGAGTAATTTTGTTTTTTATTTATTAATTTATAAATATTATTATTACACTATATATCATGTATAAGTATATATAATAGTAAAAAATAAGCCCACACTATGTAAAAAAAAAAAATTACAACTATAAAATTAATGTGTAATTATTAGTTTTTACTATTTTATATTATAATAATAATGTATATAACTCGTTTAGTACTTGTTTTTATTTTATCATCACAAATTTATTTTATTTACAAAATAATTTTTCGATGTGCGAATTAATTTTAACTAACTTCGCATTTCATTAGAATGTGTATAAAACCCAATAACTGTTAGGTATAATAATAATATACATGTCTAAGCACTAATTGATTAAGTATCACAACACACACACACGAAGTACATACTATTATATTATTATATTACATTGTATTACAATATATGATTAGAACATTATGCATTTTACAGAAACATCGTGATTTCCCGACACGGTGATCTTTCAAAATTGTAGTATTTTATAATAACTATCGGATCGAACGAATATGAAAAATAAATAAGTTAGGACGGAAAATCTCCTACACACCCGACTGCTTGTGTGCCGCCGCCTTTTGTTACACATTGCTACTGTTACCTCTATTATAGTTTTATAATATATAACATCTCTTGTCGCGGTTATTACAACTCCGTAATGTTTGTTAAAAATTGATTTCATTCACTATTAAATCACCTATAAAAATCGAAGTTTTCACTTTTTTCATTCAATTATATATAAATATATATGTACGTAAAACCACATAATATTTAATAAATTAAATGAAAATATACACCTATACAATACACACATTCAATTATTGATCTGAAGGTTATTTAGGGGGGAGGGTGAATGTAAATATTACCATTACTATTAAATTGTATGATATATTTATATTTATTATTATGAAACATTCTACCTATATAAAGATATACAAAATCTTCGATAGTAAATATTTATTACATTCGAGTATATGTGTGTGATTGTATACCTATATCAGAAATATTAAATAAATCTATGTTAAAAAATAGCCCAAGGAGGGTGATCACTACGTCCCCCATAAATTCAACCCTGCATATATATGCCTGTCAAATAAAACGTCAATTTTCATAAGTTTGCGTATATATTTAAATATATGGTCTAGTACAATTGTATTGGCGTGAAAGAGCCAAACGGAAATTGATTGAATCTAACAGGATGTATTGAGAAGATTTGAGTTTCCCAGCACGAGTTGTCAAATTCACGATACGATCTGTAAATTGCTACACCGTTTAAGCTCAACGTTTTACAAGGCGGAACGTTTTAAAAAAATGTAATGTTAAATTTTAACAATCGTATACATAATATATGAGTTAGCCGAGTATAATAAATAAAGCATAATAAGAAATAGTTGTATTTGCGCGAAGAGGAACATTAACTAAAACAGACACTTCGTACTATAAGTTAAGTTAACAAACAATAATAATAGTGACGAATACAACGAAAATGTAATACTGTTATATATGTATATTATAATAATATTTTATAATAATAATAATAATAATAATAATAACGACGATTTGGATCATAGTCGAAATAATTTTATTTCTAATCATCAATTAAATTTAAGTTCTTGTTACATCCATGACATGCGAGTTTTAAGGAGAGGGCACGTTGGCTCTTTAGCTAGACAATGATAAAAAAGGAAAAAGAGGTAGTAGAGTTAAAAATACGCGCGATATTTAAATATAACGTGGAAAATGTTCAAAAGATATTCAATCACCTCACAATTGCTCCATTGAATATTATACAGCATAACATAATATATTATGATTCTTAATGTCTAATTATACTAAATATGTATGGATCAATTATTGTATATATTATTGGAATATATTAATGTGTTTATGAAAAACTAATAAATAATACAAAAAAAAAAAAAAAAAAGGTAAAAATGTATAACCATCACTTTTAGTGAGAAAAAAAAATAAGAAATTTGTTATAATTATAATATTATTATGACGGCATCAACAATATAATATTAACTATAACATAATATATTATGTAGTTATTTAGAAAAAAAATATAACAACGCGATTTTTAACTTTTATATTATTTTAATTATTATTATTTTTACCAGATTTTAGTATTTCTACGGTTTTCCATCCATAAACAATAACATATTAAAAATAATAATAATATTGTGTTTACTGGAGTTGCATAGTGACCCATGTGACTAATCTGGGATGTACAAGACCACCAATCTCGCAGTTTACAGTTCGCGTCTCGCCATTTATAACGAATAATGCCTCGTCGGCTGGTGTGACCATGTAATGACCGAAGATACCAGATGCGGCTATCGGACGATTCGGGTTGCCCCATTGCGTCAGTGACTGCATCATGGCTTTTCCCACGCCGGTTATCATTTCTACTTTGCCTGAAATATGAAAAAGAAAAACATATTAAGTATAATTAATATACATAAAGTACACAGAAATATATGCGATGAGGAACGAATTCTGGAAGCCCAGCACCCGGAATTCAAAATTAGTAACTAACAATTTAACCCTCAAAACATAATTTTTGTGTTCTAAATGCTGGGTTTTCATATCTTGCGCAATGGGTAATATATTATTATTAATTGTAGTGGACCTAGAAATAACTTTTAGAATTTTTCTAGATCCACGACGATTAAAAATAATATACCATTTATTTTACTTTTTTATGTAATTTTTTTCATCATCGCCAATAAAAAAAATATTCTCATTCAAATGATGCGATCTGAGAATGAAATTGTATTACCCTCTTTTTAGGACTTTTTTAAGCTTGGAGGTTGGGTTGGAATACATTTTAATGAGCCAATTGTGGGAAATTGTCTCCAATGGTCGCTCCAACTAAATTTCTTAATATTTATTTTGAAGGGTCTCACTGAGGGAAATTATCCCAAAGTCACTAAAAAATGTGACGATTTTTTTTCAATATATGAATGCGATCCATCATTTGAAGTATTGCTCAACGGTGTTTCAAAGTGACGGATGTACTCGTATTGTCGGTTCAAAGAAAAAAAAAGAACCGGATGGGCCTCGCTCTGCTGTACACTTGGGGGTGGAGTGCGACTCTTCATAGGATAGGTCATTATAATGGATTTGTTAAATTTGAATTCAATGATAGGTATCAATGTATACGAAAAACGATTCTGAACGGAGATGATATGTTAGTCTAGAATATAATACAATGTTATTTATAAATATTATAAAAGTATATTTTATTTTTAAACGAAAAATTTAGAAAAACCGAAAATTTAAATTGTCTATAAATAAGTCAAAATATGTCAAAATACTTTGAAATTTTAACCATGTATAGAAAACATCAATATAAAGATTTAATGATAATTTCAAGTTGTTGCGGTTTTTCGTTTTTGAGTTAGGGCATTTAAAAAAAACCGATATCATTTGTCAGTCTAGAATATTATACATTATATTATATTTTACATGTAATTTTATGTCAATATTCGCTGTTCAAACGCTTATAAAAAAAAATTGTGCCTATGGATTTTAATAATTTTTGAATGACAATAAGAACTACTTCTGTGGAATCTTTTATTAAATTTTCAAGTATTTTTTACGAGCCAAATTTTTTTTATCACCGATTATAATAATAAAATGTAAAAAAATCGAATATTTCAAATGCCTATAAGTGGATTAAAAATCAATATATTATTTTGAAAAAAGATATAACGTAAAGGAAATACCAATCTTAACAGCTGGTAGAAATTTCAAAAATCTGCGACTTATACTTTTTGAATTATAAAAAATATTTAAAATCGTTTGAGAATAAATCGCTATTTTATGCAATTTCGTAAATATTTAAATTTCAAACAGTCATAAAATTTTTTCCTCTAATTCCGGTAGAAATTTTTTTAAAGATTTTTGAAGAGTAGCTTATAGATAACCTAGTGTTAAAATGTTGAACCTTAAGTATGAACAGAAAAAATTTTATGAATTTTTATCTACAAAATAACTTGCAAATTATCGTGATTTTTACATATTTCGTATAAATTGGAACTTTGAGCACTTATAAAAAAAAATTGTGACTTACGATTTTAGATTTTTTTTTATCAGTTAAGGAACAACTTATAAGAAACCTTGTATTAAATTTTCAAGATTTTCTGGGCAGCCAAAAAAATTTTATCGTTATTTAAAAAAAAAAAAATTAAAAAAATTGATAATTTCAATTGTCTATAAATAGCTTAATAAAAGCTTAATAAAATTTAACGGTGTGTAGAGAACGCTAATCTTAACATTTGGTGAAAATTTCAAGTATTTACATCGATTAGTTTTTGACTCCCCAAAGTACCAAATAGATTCACTTTTCTTTTAGAAAAGTTGCTACATAAGGCAATCGAAGCATTTTTACTGCCCCAAATCGTGTCGACAAACACAAAAAAAAAAAAAAAAACATTTTACAATATGTACCTACATAATATAGCATTCTTTAGGTCATTACATAAAATCTTGGCTACGTCCCAGCGCTTATCTGTATATTCTAAAATCAACGATAGAATTACGAAACAGTATCATTGAAATCATCAGACTAGACTTTTTCTCTTGCAAATCCACTTCGCTTCGTCTCAAATTTCAAACAGACACTCTGGACAACTACAGGAACCTAATCAACTTTCTAAAAATCATTGAATCTCAGTTTCATACCTATCAACCACAATCTGATAAAGCTCTTAGAATTGTTATTAGGAACTTATATCAGTAGAATGAAAAGGAGACCTTTCCATTCTACTTATATCCATCTACCCCAACAGCTGTATGAACAGAAAAAATTGTATGAATTTTTATCTACAAAATAACTTGCAAATTATCGTGATTTTTACACATTTTATACAAATTTGAGTATTAAGGGCTTATAAAAAAAATTTGAGTAAACTGATCACCGATATTTTTTAATTACGATAAGTTTAACTTATTATGAACCTTGTATTTAATTTTCAAGAGTTTTCGGTCCACCAATTAAATTTGATAGATGTTTAAAAACAAAAATTTTACAAAAATCGAAAATTTAAATTGTCTATAAATAATTCAAAATATTTGAAAACTTAACCATGTATAGAGAACGACAATATAAAGATTTGGTGAATATTTCAAGTTGTTGCGATTTTTGGTTTTTGAGTTAGAGCATTTAAAAAAAATGTAATTTGTAAAAACGTGATTTTGCGTAAAATTTCCCGTTTTTTCGTAATTTTTTTATAGTTTTTTCGATTTTTTTAAAAAGTATTGAAAAGTTGGATTTTAGACTAGCCAAAGTACCATCTACATTCCTTTTCTTTTAGAAAAGTTGCTACATAAGGCAATCGAAGCATTTTTACTGCCCCAAATCGTGTCGACAAACACAAAAAAAAAAAAAAAAAAAAAAAAAAAAAACACACATCATTGTAAAATCAATACATTCTTCACTCCGTTCAGAATCTAAAAAGGTTTTTAATATTTTCTGAGTTTCCATATTTTTCTATTATTTTTTAACATTTATAATTACCTTTGTTTTGATTCTTCTAAATTCGTTCTATTACTTATTACAATAAATTATAATGATAAGAAAATAAATTGGGACAACTAGTCGATTTGTAATCAAATTTAACATGAATCATGTATTAGTATCATTGGCGCAACTAGGGGAGGTGCTTTGGGTCCTTAGCACCATCTAAGTCAAAATCAGCACCCCCTAAAAAATCGTTTAAAAATGTAATTAAAAAGTTGAATATTTATCGAATTACAATTATAACATAATAGTAATTTTTGTAATATAACATTTTGTTATTTATAATATTGAATTGGATGTGTTGATTTTAATTTAGTGGGCTTGGGTCAGTTCTCCTCATTGATAAGAAATAAAAATGATAAGAGAACATTTAATAATTATATACCAACTGTTTGGAATCAAAATTTTTACTGCTAGGAATTTGACGCCAAAGAATTTAGCAACCCTGTGTTTATGTATTTAATGTATTTAACGGTTTTACTGATTATATTTCAAAAATTATAAATCACTATCACTTTGGTTAATGTTTGAGACTATCACTTGTGATTATTATAATACTTAATTAAATATTTATATTTAATTAATTATATTTAATAACTAATACGACTAATATAATATACATTTTCAGCGATTATATTTAATAATCATCTAAACCTTTATACAATTTCTTGTTATTTAGTTTTGACTACTGGTCTAAAAATTATGAATATGGAAGAACAGATCGCTATTAGAAACCATTTGATGGAGCACAACTATATTTTGCCTGTTGGTTTTGAAAATAATGTTGAGGAAGTAGGTGTACCCGGTGTTTTGGCTGTCATTGTTTATTAGGTTATATTATAAATTGAGTAACATGACATAATATAGAAGATATTCATCTTATTTTAATCAATAGTTTGAAATCTAAAAAAATTATCGCATTTGGAATATCTTTAATTTTATTTTAAGTAATTTCATATTATTAATCATGGTTGTTTTTACAGAAAAGCTGATTTTCATTGAAAAGCTGATTTTCATTGAAAATCAGTTTTATGTCGAATTTGATCAAGTCAGAAGAAACCTCAGAGTAATTATACTGTTTAAAAATAACTATGACGAGAAATAAAAAACTTAAAAGTAATACAAATTAATTCATTAGATTAGGGATGGTTTGTCAAGAGCTGAATGAGTGAACACAACCAGGATAATCTGTGAATATGTGCAGCAGCTGAATGTAGATAGAGACCTGTTGATGTTATTGAGAAGAGCTGGACACTGTGCTGATGGATATGTCCAAGGTGAAATAGGTTAATATCCACAGGTTTGTAGAAATACAAGTCTTTAACTTAAATTAATGTATATATAATATAGATAGCTAATTTTATTATTATTTTTAGGAAGATGATCAAAGGATTTGTCTCCAACTTCAGGTTTTGTATCCTTCTTTTTATCAATTAATATTTCAAAACACAGTATAGTAAATTTATAAAATTGTTGTTTAATTTATATTTCAATCATTATTTGTTAATTTTTTACTGTAGTAAATTTATAAAATTGTCGTTATGTGCTATTAAATAAATTTTTTATAATTAAATCTTAAATTCAAGAGTTATTATTACAGTGTCATGTATAAAAACATTTATATAGTTGTTACATAGATTCAAAAACGTAACAAAGTACATAAGAATCATGAAATACAAATTTAGTTCTAATATTGTATATCTTTATACCAATTGGCAATTACTATACTATCCATATAGACTATGACAAGTTTAGATATACATACTGTATAGTGTATAACATTTACTGATTGTATACTAGACATACTATATCATTCATTTTTAAAACTTTAACTTTTGGTTAAAATTTATTTAATTATCTTTTGGTGACCACAATAACGAGTACTAGATGTTCGAGGGTGAGATCTCTTTAACCTAGACCAAATTGTACTCATTCTCAATTGACCACAATAACGAGTACTGGATGAGAAAGTAAGTACAGAAACATCTTGTTACTTTACAAAAGTGTTTTATCGCCATAAATGCTTCAGTACACACACTAGGATTTGATACTCCCGATTTACTAGGAAAAAATGAAAAATTAATATTTTATAGTTTAAAACCAAATTAGATAATAACTTCAAAGTCTCACAATAAACCACAATTTTCTTTTAAATAAAAACTTGTCGTTAGCCGCGACACCCCGCGACTGCTCGATCTCCGTTGCTGTTTCCTTATAAAGGTTTTAAAATTTAGAAGACGGTAATCATTTATTTTTACCTCGTGTGTAATTTATTACAATTATTAAGTTTCAAGTTATTATAGTTTGTGACCATTCATAAATGGAACAATTCATCAGACCTGTTTTTAATTTTTTAAAAAATATTGGTTTTCAAATTTGAAAATAAATAAATTTGAAATTCAAGAATTTTGTTGTTGTGAGAATTTTTTTTTTTAACGTTGGCATCAATGAATTTGGAAATTTGATTTTTATTTCTTATCAATGAGGAGAACTGACCCAAGCCCTAATTTAGTAGAGATAAGGATGCCGGAGCGGCAAAGTTATTTGAAATAGTCTGTGCTAAATATATCTGTATGGTATATTTTAATCAGTACCTAACATACTAATATAGTCTGGTATTCCCGAGGGACGGAAATATACTCGTCATTATGACGTCTGGCATATGGGTGATACGCCGATACACCGCAACAAACACAGCACAGTCTACTAGGATACTAAGATTTATAATAAATGGTCTTAGGTTACAGTGTGTAACTCAAAACACTACATTTACGTATTGCGTATGTTGTGTTAGAGACGTTTCTAAGTTTCTTATATTATTATTTATGATTGCTAATAATAATATATTGATCGATATTACATCGTCAATTGTATGTTTATTATTACTTACGAGTGTTAATTAATCGATTTTAATCATGTATTCAATCTTTAATTTTAAAAACAAAATAAAACAAAATACATCAACACGAAAAAATAATTTGGACGAGACTGCCGAAACTCATAGTGATGAATCAAAAGCAAAGAAAATATGTAACCATGAACAGAACGATGGACATAATGATGATGATGAAAACATTCAACTAAAAAATAATGTTTTAAATTTGAATAAACCGTCTGTTGATTTGGGTGATATTGATTCGGGACCAAAGCAACCTAAACTTCAAGTAAATAAATAATAGTTAAGTGTAATAAAAATAAAACAAGATATAACTCCATTCTTGATTAATACATAATGACATATTAAATTGTTTTAACGTACCTACTCTTATTCTATTTTATTATTTTATTTATTCTAGATATTTCCACGAACACAATTTGGACCTCAAAATAGAAGTTTTAATGCTAAACACTATAGTGAATTTGAATGGTTAGAATATAGTATATCTCGTGATGCTGTTTTTTGTTTTAATTGCATTCATTTTGCAAAGAATTTAAAAAGTGACATTTTAATTACAGCTGGATACAACAATTGGAGAAAAGTATGTTTTTTATTTGGATATTTGTTTATATAAATTAAAAATAATTATTGTTTAGAAATCATAGGCATAAAGATAACATGTTCAACAAAAGTAAAATACCTAAGTTGATTAATAATTACTATGTACATATATTTTTTTACTTTTATTTCATTATTTTAGTTAATGAAAAATTGTTAAAACATTCAAAAACTGTTCAACATTTATCATCAACTGTTCAGTATAATAGCTATAAAAGTTGAAAGTTGACTGGTACTATAGTTACTCAATTAACAACTGCTAAAAAAAATGAAATTTTAAAGAATAGACAGTATATGAAAGTTCTTATAAATATAACCCTCTTTTGTGCTAAACAGGGACTTGCTCTAAGAGGTCATGATGAAAAGTCATCAACAGTTTCTAATACTGGTGGGAAGATATGTTTTTATTTTTGTACCACTACTACCACTTATAATATAAAAGTTTGTAAATCATAAATTATTTATCTACAGGAAATTTTAAAGAACTTTGTACATTATTTGCGAATGAACGATAAAGAGTTTTCAGATTTTTTTATCAGAAAAATTAACTATACAAGTTGGAATTTTCAAAATAGTATACTTGAAGTTTGTTCAAATATGACAACAAATACTATAATTGGCGAAATAAAAGACTGTGGAATGTACTCTATTATGTGTGATGAAGCAAGGTAATACTCTTATTACAATCTGTGTTACATTAATATATTTTGTGCTATTACTTAGAAATGGATATTAGTTAATATATTTTATTTTCATACATTTTTTTCTATTAGATCTTATAAAACAGAACAATTATCAATATGCATTAGATACATTATTCCTAACAGCTATAGTGTATGTGAACGATTTATTGGATTTTATGATGTATCAAATGGGAGAGGAGCCGAACATATTTCTATTGAAATTCTCTCGGTTTTAAAAAAATTTGTCATTTTTGATATTCCTCTTGTGGCACAAACATACGATGGTGCAAACGTTATGTCAGGATACACATCTGGTGTTCAAACTAGAATAAGAGACTCTCACCCTAAAGCAATTTTCATTCATTGTATGGCCCATAAATTGAATTTGGTTGTAACAAATACTTGTAGAACTATTAAGGTGTAGAATAAATAATAGTAAATACTTTAATAATATTTAATACATTTATGTATGTTACAATTTATAATATTATATACCCATTCTTTTTTATAATCAATTTAATCATTTATTTTTACAGGAATCTAATACCTTTTTTAATACTCTAGAAGCAGTTTATGTGCATTTTTCACAGCCCAACAAAGATAAGCTATTACAAGATTTATACAAATCCATGCAAATAAAATCGTTATCGAATTCTAGATTATGTGAAACGCGGTGGTCGTGTCGTCTTAAAAATTGTAAAGCAGACATAATAGTTTTAGTGTAATAGTAAATATTTTACAAAATGAAATAAATGAAGATGCGAACAAAGAAGTGGCTCAAGCAATTGGTAATAATTTAATATATTACAAATGTTTTATACTAATATCATGTATACTATGTATACTTTAATACAGGAGTATAGTATAACTATAACACATTTTGTTCAAAAGTCTTCTGCACATGTTAAAAAAAAATGTTATTCGTTTTATATTTGTTAATTTTTGAACAAATCTTAGGAATAATAAATATATTGAGTAAAAAATTGCAAAAAGAAGAAGGTACAATTGGAAATGCTGTTATTGAAATAAGTGCTGTGATAAAAACAATTAAAAATATGAGAAATGAAAAATCATTTGAAGTCTTATGGAATAATGTGAAACAGTTTTTATTAAAACATAATATTGATGTTTCACATAATACACCTGAACCACCTGGTTAGTAAAAAAAGTTATCAAATATAATATTATATTGTTTTAAACATAATTATACTATGGAATATACTTGGTATTTATTGAATTATTATTTTTAAATTGTTTAGGTGTAATTACATCTAAAAGAAAACGAAAAGAATGTATTAAACTTAAAAGTTTTCATGATTCTGTTACAACTGGCGCTGAAGGAAGTGACATCTGTAATCAAGGTGTTAACATGAATAAAACAGAAAACAATAAACATTATTGGTGTTCTCATACATATTATGCTGTATTGGATGCAATTATAGGCCACTTTGAGTTAAGGTTTTCAAAAGAGAGCTTAGAGCTTGCAAATTCAATAGACTATTTCATTAAATTAAATATGAACAAAAGCATGATGTTCATTGATCATTACCAAGTAAGTAAATTAATAAATACATATAAATGGAATTTAATAATTGTTTAATACAATAATACATCTATAATTGTAAGTAATTATTAATCTATTTTATTAGGCATTGTTTTCTATTGATAAAGAAGCATTACGTTGTGAAATGACTGTAGCACGTAACTGTGCCATACAGTTAAAACCAAATTTTAGTTTAGAAGAATTAAAAAAAATTATTTCAAAAGAAGTCTATCATAATATTCATTCTTTACTTAAAGTAGCCTTGATACTACCTATCAGTTCTACATCGTGTGAAAGATCTTTCTCAGCCATGCGTCGTATCAAAAACTGGACTAGAACATCTATGACACAAGATCGTTTCAATAATCTTTCTATATTGCTCATTGAGAGAGATTGTTAACAATCTTAACCTCGATATTATACTAGACTAATACTCAAAGAAAGACCGTCTTATAGATTTAATATTATAACAAAAATATGAATAAAATATATAATGTATCATGTAGAAAATATAATAACTTATAAATGTATATAATATATTATTATTAATAAAAAATTAAATCAAAATTATTACTTTTAAGTCAGTTTTCATGCTGGGTCCACACCAAGTATGACTTTTTTGTTATTTCTGTTTTTAAAAACAATTTGTACTGTAAATCCAGAATTATGGTTTTTGTTTTGTTTTAGTGGTACATATAGGCAAATAGTGGTGTTAGGTCTCATTAAGTCACAAAAAAACCTGGAGCTTAAGCACCCCCTAATTCAAATGTCTAGTTGCACCAATGAACATGATATTATTTTATTTAATTCCTTATTAGCCATTTTAATTTTGGTATAGTAAAAAAAATATAGTTAAAACAATTTGGGTATAAAATACTTTGAATCATTTTTTTATATAATTATTGCTAAATCATCCAGAGTGGATAAATTTTACAGAATGAGTTTAGTTGCTTTTTTCAATAAGAAAAATAAAAATAATATTGATGTTATCGAACAAGTAATTCAGAATGTACAAAAAGTATATTGATTTATCAAACATAAGCAAAGTAATGGTTTTCAGTCAGTTTTTATTTTTGTACGGGACAATGGTATTTTTATTTATATAACCATTGACTAAATTTCTTTTTTTGCAAACTTGACAACCATGTATTAAATAAATATCAATCCTTCTGCCCTGTTAGTCAAGAAAATTATGTATTTTTTTTTGACGTATAAAATTATATAGAAACGTATATAAAGTATATACAAATAAAAAAATCTAAAAAGTGCTCGGCAATTTCGAAAAATATTCGTCGGAAACCTAATTCGAATTCGGTTAGTTAGTATGTACTTAGTATACTCTGCAAAACTAATATTTAGAATAATAAAAAATAGATAAAGTCATTCAATCTTCGCAAACTGTATGTCTAATATGAACTTTCTGTCACTTCACGATTTCATGGAATGATATTATGCGTGTTCTGTAAAGTGTACAATTTACACCGTGTAATAATATTGCAACGAATATTTAAAAAGGACAATCAATGCCAACAATCATTTTGATTCTTAGTTTTCGTTCTTTCACCAGAAATTGGTCAGTCGCTTTCATTATTTATAAACAATGTCATATATATATATATATATATATATATATACTAGCTGATCCCGTGCACTTCGTTGTTCGTTAAATATACCAACTCTATATGACTCTAACTTTGTTCAACTCGTTATTTAATATTCGGTGGATGATGTTCTAGATTTATCTTAAGTTTTCTCTCCGGAATAAAAATTCTGATTCACAGCAGTATATTATCAGGTTCTAACCTGCGGTAGATCGCGGACCTAGTGCTGTTTGTACGTACCTTAGTGTATGATTTAAATCTAATAAAGTATCAAAGTTATACCAAGTTTGACATAATACGGTGGATTAATATAATCAATTAATACATAATCCTAACCTAACCTTAACGTACTAAAATCCGTAGTATAGAATTGTATTGTTGACCATTTGCATTAGTATTACGAACTATTTCTGTTGCTCCGAACGATGTCATTTGAAAACATGAATTGAATGTTCTAATTGACTTCAGGAACACGTTAGAATCTGGATCTGTACCGATAAGTAAACCGTTCAATGGTTCAGGTGGTGTTTCAATTTCAGGTAGTTGCATCTTTCCTGACGCACAACACATCCAGACTGTCTCATTTTTGAATTTGAGAGCATAGCAGTGCGGGCATTCCTTGTCCATAGCACAAATTACTACTTTTGAATGAGCATAATATTCAATATCGGGCTCATACTGGAATGCTAGACGCAGCAATGAATAAGATATAAATGTTCGATGTACCTGTTGGCGTAGTTGGTCATTTGCTTTGCGTGAGTCAACTACGAATCATTCGCACTATCGGATTGGCATTGTTCGTCTGTTATTTGCGCTCTTCTATTTCTCATGTTTGTAGCTGCATTTGTTCTACGATAAAAATTGGCATTCTGGCGTCTTCTTGGCATTTTTAATGACACAAACAAATATAAAATATTCAAAGTACTTATTTATGTTTTTTTTTTTTGGTTACCTTGCAACGTCGGGTAATTCATTATATTAACCACTAATAAATAAATATTATTCTCAAATCATATAACCCCCATAGCAACCATTTATAAACAAAAACAAAAATTTCTATCGTAGATCTCAAAATTCCTGTTTGACTACCTCCCGGGGGTGGAGTTAGTTCCATATATAAACCCTATAAACCCGCTCCACGACATTCTCTATCATTTAAAAAAAAAATCAAGATAATCGGCCAAGCCGTTCTCAATTGATGCATTTTCGAATTTTTTGTCTCCATTTATATATATATATATATATTGAATAAATTGTGGCGTAGTTAAATTAACCATAAATCGTCCAAGGGTCGGTAAATTACACTTGACAAGTAACAGTCCTAACGAAGGACGCTTTAGCGTAAAGGTGTTCACCGGTAGTCGTCATAATAACATGTGATTAATACTGTTTAATAAAATAAATACGATTATCGTAGGTTAAAAATAAAAATCTAAAGAATTTATGTTCTGAATTTAACGATTTATTCTTCACTTCTTGCTTTAGTAATTTATAAAAAGTAATTTCGATTTATGAGGGATAAGAGCTATACGGACTATATAATACATTATACATGTTTTCTTAGTTTTCCGTAAATTCAAATATAATGCAAACAAATAGAGAAAAATGATGGCTTATACTTTATGTGTGTTATACGGACCATTATATCTCCATGCAATTGGTGTGATCTACGACCGTAATGTAATCCAAAGTCTCGTCTGTGAAAGAATCGTTTTTACGCGAATATTTATTCCAAATAATATTTATTGCACCGTACGCTTTTCTATAAAATGTTTAAAATTGTTGAAATAAATTAGACGCAGATATATAAATATATACATGTTGCAGTATGTATATACACCGTTTATAATTATTGATGTTTGTTTTGTTTTGATTTATTATGCGTATTCTATTTATTATGAGTTGAAACTTTTATGTAGGTTAAACAATTACACAAATTTAGTTACATTTTTTTTTTGTCTTGGCTACTCGTACACGTATATATAAAAATAAACATTCATTTTTATTTTAATAAAATAAAAATCATAATTTTTTTGTGATTTTTTCGGGCCACGAAGTATACAGGATTAGCTATATTATATATAAATGAATGTTCGTGTGCAGATCTGTGGGAAGAAGATTGGCTAATGTAAAAAAGGTTAAATTTGGTTTTTTTTATTCATCGGATTTTAGTACGCTAAGGTTAGGTTAGGATTATGTACTAATTGATTATATTAATCCACCGTATTATGTCAAACTTGGTATAACTTTGATACTTTATTAAAGTTAAATCATACACTTACGTACAAGCAGCACTAGGTCCACGATCTATCGCAGGTAAATAGCCGAACCTGATAATATACTGCTGCGAATCAGAATTTTTATTCCGGGCAACAGAAAATTTAAGATAAATTTAGAACATCGTCCACCGAATATTAAATAACGAGTTGAACAAAGTTTGAGTCATATAGAGTTGGTATATTCAACGAGCAACGAAGTGCACGGGAAAAGTATGAAGGAGGTAAAATTTTCTTTAATTTATATAAAAGTCCAAGATGCCAAACTTTGTCAAATGCTTGCAAAACATCTAAAAACACAGCGGAGGTGTATTGTTTTTTTCCAATGAGCGCGAGATAGTGTCTACGAGTCTATGCATTTGATTAATTGTCAAATGTTTTTTCCGAAATCCAAATTAAGAGTTAGGGATTATGTTATTTTCTTTGATTATTGGATATATGCGTTTTAATATTAGTTTTTTTAGAAGTTTAGAAAAGAAAGGAAGTAGACTTATTGGGCGGAAAGAGGCTGGATTGTCTGTAGGTTTATTAGGTTTAGGGAACATTATTATAATAGAGAATTTCCATTGAGGTGGAATGTATGATAGTCTTAAGATCGCATTGAAAATATGTGTAAGATAGATTATGGCTTTACGAGGAAGTTTACGAGGTATTCCAGCAGTTATTAAGTCGAATCCAGGTAATTTTCCTATCGGAAAATTTTTTATGAATATTTTGATTTCTGAAGGAGAGAAACATTTAGGAGGTAGGGTTAAAGAAAGAGGACTGCTTATAAATGAGTTAATGTCACTATCAGGTGCAGGGATGATATTATAGTTTGGTTAAAAATGTATCATAAATAGATATTTTTTCAAATAATATAAATATCGTTGACTATATTTATATAGGGTTGTATTTAAAATGTTGTTCCTTGGTGCATATAATTTATGTCTTCTCTCTCCATTTCAAATTAAAATTTATAATAATATACAGACTTGGGTAGTATTCCGAATACAATATTCGGAATACTGTATTCAGAATACCTTTTAAGTATTTCAAATACTTTTTAAATACTTTTTTTGAAAGTATTCAATAAAGTATTTTAAATACTTATAACGAGTATTCTGAATACATTATTTCGAATACCTTTAAAGCATTAAATCATCTCTTTTTTTAAACGATTTTATTACTTCTTCGTCATATCTTGTAGATATAAGCTCTTATCAGATTTTTATTATTATTGTAAATCATAATCTACAACAATTATATAACATAAAAATGTAATAATTTAACGTATATTTAGTATATTTTATATTATGAAAAACTAGGAGTATTTTAAAAGTATTCGGAATACTTTTGAAAAATTTTAAATAATGTATTCGGAATACAATTTGTGTAAAGTATTTGAATACATATTCGGAATACTATTTTTTGTAAGTATTCGAGTATTTATTCTAAATACTTTTAAAAAGTATTTTACCCAAGTCTGATAATATATTACACTAATTTTTTCATACACGATCAAGATTCTTTAATATTTTTCATACATTAATACATTTAATATTCATTTAATATAAAATTTTTTAGATTTGAAATGTCGATATTATATTTCTTAAATATATTTTTCTGGATGTATTGACTTTTAAAAATTCGTGTTCATTCCTAGTATCAATACTTCGATACATCGATTTTGAAATATTATGCGCATTCCTACATACCAATACTGACTTCTATTTGATAATATTTATCGAAACAAGAAAAATCTATTTTGGGAAAACATATAGATTAATTCCACTTCCACAGCGGTTTTTCTAATTAAAACATGTTCATATTCTATATTTCTTTGTATTGTAAATTGTTTATATAATACTAATTGCGTATTCATTTTTTTTTTTAACAAAATTTTATATTACGCTATCTGTTACAATTAATGAACAATATGCTTAAGTGATAAAAATAATAACAAAACAGACAGAAGAGACTGAGGGATGCGTATTCATAAACATTTAATTAAACATTCGGTTGACCTGCACTTTAAAAACTAAGATTACAGTGTTTAGTCGTTTTAATTTTTAATTTACTAAAAAAAATATTGAGTTTGGGTTTGACTTTTTTCTAGGTTCGGTTCGGTTTAATAATAAATATAAAGGTTTGGTTAGGTTTAGGTTCAAAAAAAATATTTTAAAGTTTGATTTCAAAAATCATAGTTCAACCATAGGCGCGTGCGCACGGGGTGTGCAGGGTGTGCAGCTGAACACCTTGCAAAAATGTGTGCCTACTTTAAATTGTTGAATGAAATATTGTTTAATAATTTAAAACTGATTATTGAGAGTGGATATAATTGATTCTGTATCATATTACAATATACAAATATAAATGTATAACATAATTACCGTATAATCATTCATTATAAATACTAATACACAATTACACAAATAATAATTATAGATACTCCGTTCATCGGGAAAACGAAATACCTAATAATAATAATAATATATCTAAAATCTATTGTGGTATTATTTGGTATTATGTTTATGACCGTTTTCAATGATTTAATTACGAATTCGGGTACAAGATCAATCAAACACCAATCCAAAGAAGATTACCATTATAAATGTAAATGCTATTGTATATTAAGTAAATTTAGTTTTATATGTTATAAATAATAATATGTAATATGTTAACTAATAATATTGTTTTATTTTAAAATTTAAATTTATTATAAGCTAATTATTATAATATAGAGGCAATATTTATCTTACTGATTTGTAATAGGTCAAGTAAACCCTACTAAAATAATTCTGCATACCTTGTGAAAAATTCCTGCGCACGCCTATGAGTTCAATCCAGCGCTAACGTTAACACAACTTAAATCATTTTTAAATTCACTTCTGATATGTAGCAAATTTATACAAGAGACAAATATAAATCAAGCTTACCATTTGATAGATTTAGAAATAGTATGTCTTCTTTATCAGAGGCACTAGCATACAAATCATATCCATGTGTGGTTCGAGAAGGATAGAATGCTATGTCACTTATCATTAATGTGGTTTTGACATCGAAAGAAAACTTAAGTCCAGATTCTTCAAAATTAAATAGCACACGTTAAAATATTTATGATGACCGTTATTCGTTACTAAACAACTCTAGGCATACCCAAAACCTGTTGGACCACTAAAGTCACGCCATCGGAAGCTTTGTCTATAGATACAACGATTCTGCTATCCGGCGAGACTAAAGGACTTCCCCTGACAGTCGCCTTTTTGTTGACAACTGTATCGGTCAAATAATCTACAATCACTTGACCCGTCGCGTGCCCAGTGCCAGGTTCCTCACATTCTATGATAACAAATCCATCTAAAAATGATAGAAATAAAACATAATACTATTAAAGCACAATAATTCATTAATAAAGTAAGATAAATAAATAAAATAAATAAACAAATAGTTTATGTATAGAAATAAATAAATGCTTAGAGTTAGAGCTTATTATCAGGGTAGTATTCATAATTTTGGCATCCCGGAGCACATGGAAAATACCGTTCTCTATTAAGGGAGAAAGGAGGTCAAATTTAAAAAAATAAAAATAAATCTTAATATAAAACTCATTTATATTTTAAAAAAATTGTGTTGTAAAAAAAAAAAAAAGATGATGAAAAATTAACCGTCCATAAAATTCTATGCAGATGTAGGCGTTTACCCATCGTGTCTCCCTCTTAATATGAGCCTAATTATTATATTAGTAAAGTATGCATTTTTAATAATTTAATTAATTTAATTTAATAATTTTTAATACATTGTACAAAGTCAATAAAATATTAATTATTTATTTTTCATTATTTTATAATAAAATAACAGTATTAGTTTATAATTGTTACAATAAAAAAGCAAACTATATTTCTTAAAATAATAGTCAAAAATATTTATTTTTTTGAGGAATACATATTGTTTTGTATTTTTAACAAGAAACAATAGTTGAATTGAGAAATAATTATACATAATTATACTTTACAGATGAGATAAATCAAATTTTAGTGGCAAATAAACCAAATGATTTATTCCCAATGAAATGTCTCTCTGTAACAGAAAAAATGTTCGTTCCACCCCTGTTGGACTTACACAAAGATGAAAACTGCAGTGTCCGAGGTACGCAATTGTAAGGTGAAAGATCTATACTTCGTATGTACCGCATGTTTGCTAAATCCAGTTTATAAATTCCTCTTTGGTTGGCGTGGCTCACGTACCCATACTTAAACCAATGACTCATGTCCTACGGGATGTGAAAAATCGTGGAAAATCGGTTCATAAATAATAATTTTCTTTAATATTGTTATGATCAGTGCTCGACTTGGGGGAGACGCAGGGGGACGGAGTGCCCCAACTAATTATTCAGAAATTTCAGCGTACCTCTACTTTGATTTTTAAGGGGAACGCACGGGACACTACATCATGCCATTGTTCTGAATTTTTAATTTTTATCAAAATGTACGTGATAAGTGAACACAGCTTAATTTTTCTTACCGTAGATTTGATAATAATAATAATAATTATGTATTATTGTATTTTTATTAATTATCTTTAATCGTGTTTCATAACCTTGGTATCTAATATATTATCATTTATAAGTTACCACTGCTGTCATTATTTACAAATATTTGTTATCAATTAATAAAGATTGTTATTTATTAATTTAAATTTGTAAGTGTTGAAACTATTAAAATATTGTCTTGTTCTCATACTACTAGAATATAGTACCTTAAGACTTAGGTACACAAACCGATAACCCAATTGATATTTGTTATTACTTTGTGGGTAGTTCGTAAATGGTACACACAATTATTTTGAATAATAATTTATTAATTACTATTTATACAATTACAACACTCGCAAAGAAGGAAAAACTAAAAGTAAAAATTTATAATACGTGTATTAGAAATAGTAACGAAATCAATGTTGATACAAAAAGAAATAATAATAATACATTAAATATTAAATGATCGTTTCGGCGGCGGTTATAATACAATTAGCGATAACGCGGCGAGTACGGCGATAACGTATGTGTGTGACCGCGGCGTCGGATACTGAACGACTGTTGTTGTTGTCGGCTATCTCTCCCGTATATAATTAGGCGATAGCTTTCTTGATTATTCCGGAACATTCTCGATATGATATGTGATTAATATATTTAGTCTCGAATATTCTCGAAATATATAGATAATTCGATAGCGTCGCGCGTTATTGATTGTCGCCACATCACTCCCCTACCAGTGACGGAGTCAAACAAAACCTACTTGGAGACGGTCTGGAAAACGAACTCTTCTTCCGGAACGTGTCCTTTGGTCCTCCTTTGTAATGGTATTCGGTGTAGGTGTCTGCATTTCTCTCGAAATATCTTCCTTAGAATGGTCGTCTACTATGATGTAGGCCGGTTTAAGTCTATCTATAGTTACTCTAACTTTTTTTGTCTTTATATCAATGACAAAAGTTTTTATATTTCGACTTATGACTCGATAGGGACCATCATAGGGCATTTGTATTCCATTTTTGGGTCCGTCATGTCGAATGAATACGTACTCTGTGGTTGCAAGATCCTTGAAAACAAAGTTCTTCTTATCGCCATGTCGCGTACCATTGACAGGTCGGATCTGCTGAATGTGATGTCGAAGATCTTTGATAAACTCAGCTGCGTCGTCGAACTTGGCGGCATTATCTTTTGACGTTAGGAATTCGCCTGGGAGTCTAAGTGGCTCTCCATAGACTAATTCTGCCGAGGTGGATTTAAGATCGTCGCGCCAAGCTGCTCGGATACCCAATAAGACTGTCGGAAGAGTTTCTGTCCATCGATTATTTTGATGACATTTAATGGCGGCTTTAAGCTGCCGATGGCTTCGTTCCACCATGCCATTTGCTGAAGGATGATAGGCCGTGGTCCTAAGATGGTTCGTGCCAGTCAAGTCATTAAGTTGCTTGAAAAGGCATGACTCAAATTGTCTTCCCTGGTCTGTTGTGATACGAAGAGGGGTACCAAATCTCGCGATCCAATGCGTATAGAAGGCTCGTGCTACGGTTTCCGCTTCTTGATCTTCCAATGGAATTACCTCAGGCCATCGAGTAAATCTATCGATACACGTGAGGCAATAGCGAAATCCTTCGGAATAAGGCATAATGATTAGATCTAAATGAACATGTTCAAATCTTTGAGATGGTAAAGAAAATGAACCAAGAGGTGCTGTGACATGGCGCGTGATTTTGGCTCGTTGACATTCTACACATGCCCTCGCCCAATGTCTGCAGTCTGCGTCAATGGCTGGCCACACGAATCGCTGTTTAACAAGCTTCGTCGTGGCCTTAACACCTGGATGTGCAAGTCGATGTATATTATTGAAAACTTTACGTCTGAATGGCTTTGTGACAAAGGGCCTGGCGGTTGAAGTTGATAGGTCACAGAACACTAAGACATTCGTACCTGGTAATTGAACTTGCTTGAGTTGTAGTCCAGTGTTTTCTTTTTCGTATTTCTTTAATTCCTCGTCTCCCTGTTGTGATATCGCTAATGCAGTGTAGTCTATTGTCTCTGACAAGGCGTCAACGCGAGATAAAGTATCAGCCACGATATTCTGCTTACCTGGAACATACCTAATATCCGTGGTGAATTGTGAGATAAAGTCTAGGTGTCTGAATTGTCGTGGTGAGCATTTATCCGATTTCTGCTGAAATGCAAAAGTGATGGGTTTGTGGTCGGTGAATATAACAAAATCGCGTCCTTCCACCATATACCGAAAATGCTTGACAGCAAGGTATATCGCGAGAAGTTCTCGATCGTAAGCTCCGTATTTCGTCTCGGTCGCTGTGAGCTTCTTGGAAAAGAAAGCAAGAGGTTGCCACACATCATTGACGAACTGTTGGAGAGTTGCGCCAACCCCGGTGTTTGAAGCATCACTTACAATAGCCAGTCGAGCGTTGTCACATGGATGTGCGAGAAGTGTGGCTGTAGCGAGTTTCTCTTTGCATTTTTCAAAAGCCAAAATAGCCTCTGGTGTCCAGTTAATAGGTGACTTACCTTTTAAATTGGGTACCAAAAGGTCACTTAGTGGTGCTTGTGCGTCTGAAGCTCCAGGTATAAAACGACGATAGAAGTTTAACATACCCAAGAACTGTCGTAGACCCTTAGCGGACGATGGCCTCTTGTAGCTTAAAATGTCAGTGACTCTGTCAGGTAGAGGACGTGTTCCTTCTCTAGTAATCATGTAGCCCAAAAACTTTACTTCTGACTGTCCAAAAACGCACTTTTTTGGATTGACAACCAGAGAGTATTCACGTAAACGCTCAAAAATGATCTGTAAATGTTTGATGTGCTCTTCCTCAGAAACAGATGCCACCAAGATGTCGTCAATGTAGCTGTAACAGAAATCAAGCCCAAAAAGTACTTCGTCAATAAATCGTTGAAACGATTGTGCTGCATTTCGAAGCCCAAAAGACATAAAGAGGAATTCGAAAAGTCCAAATGGTGTCACGATTGCGGTTTTAGGAATATCTTCTTCAGCTACAGGAATTTGATTATATGCTCGGACTAGGTCGATTGTTGAAAAAATCGTTTTACCGTGGAGAAAGTGTGCAAAGTCCTGAATATGACGAACCGGGTACCGATCTGGAACAGTCCGAGCATTTAGAGCACGGTAATCCCCACAAGGACGCCAGGCATCAGTTGTGTTCCTTGATACCAAGTGTAATGGTGATGCCCAAGGTCCCTGGGACGGTCGAATAATGCCCAATTGGATCATAGCTTCAAACTCCTTTTTTGCTGCCTTGAGTTTATCAGGTGCTAAGCGTCGTGGTTTACAAGATACTGGGGGTCCTGGTGTCGTTTGAATATAGTGTTTGGTGCTGTGCCTAATGTCTTTAGGCGCTCCATACGGTCGAGTGATCTCGGGAAATTTCCGTAGTAAGCCGTCGTATTTCGTTTCTCCCACGACGATCTTTATGGATGGTATGGAGGATTCAGCAGCGTGACCATGAGCGGTAAGTCGTGTAACACCATCTAAAAGACATTGATTACGCACGTCTACCAAAAGATTGTAATGACTTAAGAAGTCCACACCAATGATGGGTTTGGATACTTCCGCTATCACAAATCTCCAAATGAAATCTCGACGAAGTCCGAAGTTGAGACTGAGCGTGATAGTACCGTAGGTGTTAATGGGCGTGCCATTGGCTGCTGATAGGACGTAATCGGATTTTACTCGTCGGTCTGGAACAGCACTACGTGGATAAACACATAAGTCGGCACCCGTGTCGATGAGAAATTGAGTTTGAGAAGTTCGATCAGTAATGAATAGACGGCGTGGGGACGGACTGGGCTCACTGGCCGTCATCAGTGATGACCCGTCACGTTTCCCGAATTATAGGTACAAGGTTCCTTACATTTTCGTGACTGAGATCCATAACGCCAATGATACCAGCATAATCCATCTGCGCCATGGAGAGTACGGCTCCGAGATCGAGATCTTGAGCGGTAAGTACTTGGTCTTGAGTCCGGGTTACGCGAGGGACGAGTATTGATCGCTGACACTTCACTTCTCAACGCCGCAATTTCCTGATTTATACTCAAGGTAAGTTGAGACATTTTAAGATTGAACATGGCTTCAAGAGTGTCACTTCTCGTTGTCTCGGCTATTTGAGGTAGCAAAGGACCAGATGCATCCGCGATGTTGTCTGCATGGACAGCGAGTTCTTCAAGCTTACTATCTTTAACTATTGCTAACGCCACTTGTATACTTTTTGGTAGGCGGCCCATCCAAAGTGTCTTTAATAATGTTTCCGGGACGGAAGAGTCAGCCAGGCTTTGGAGGTGGCGTAAAAATTGTGACGGTTTACGGTCACCAATCTCAACGCGCTCCAGAAGTTGACGTGTTTTTTCCTCTTGGGAGGCACTAAGACGTTTTATTAATTCATGTTTTATTTTGACATACTTACTGTCCGAGGGCGGCGTCATAATTATGTCTTTGACTTCAACTGCATATTTCGGCGGTAATGCTCCAACCACATACCCGAATTTTGTACTATCAGCTGTGACTCCCGCGCTGGCGAAACTACCTTCGACCATAGCAAACCAAAGTTCGGGATCTGACGAAATGAAATCTGGTATTTTGACAGCCACTCGAGCAATCGTTGCGTCTGTCTCTGCCATCACGTCGAGGTCACCAATTTGTGGGTAGTTCGTAAATGGTACACACAATTATTTTGAATAATAATTTATTAATTACTATTTATACAATTACAACACTCGCAAAGAAGGAAAAACTAAAAGTAAAAATTTATAATACGTGTATTAGAAATAGTAACGAAATCAATGTTGATACAAAAAGAAATAATAATAATACATTAAATATTAAATGATCGTTTCGGCGGCGGTTATAATACAATTAGCGATAACGCGGCGAGTACGGCGATAACGTATGTGTGTGACCGCGGCGTCGGATACTGAACGACTGTTGTTGTTGTCGGCTATCTCTCCCGTATATAATTAGGCGATAGCTTTCTTGATTATTCCGGAACATTCTCGATATGATATGTGATTAATATATTTAGTCTCGAATATTCTCGAAATATATAGATAATTCGATAGCGTCGCGCGTTATTGATTGTCGCCACAACTTATTAGATTCTGAACGGAGCGAAGAATGAATTGATTTTACAATGATGTGTTTTATTTTTTATTTTTATGTCTGTCGACACGATTTGGGGCAGTAAAAATGCTTCGATTTGCTTATGTAGCAACTTTTCTGAAAGTAAAGTGAATCTAGTTGGTACTTCGGAGGGTCAAAAGTAAAAAATTTTCAATATTTCTTAAATGCGACGGGAAAAACCCTAAAAAATAAAGGGAAAAACGGGAGTTTTTACGCAAAACCAGTTTTCGACGTAATCAAATTTTTTATTTTGCTATAACTCAAAAACTAATCAATGTAAATACTTGAAATTTTCACCAAATATTTAGATTAGCGTTCTCTATACACCATTAAATTTTCAAAGTATTTTGACTTTTATTGAGCTATTTATAGACAATTGAAATTTTCAATTTTTTTAAGTATTTTTTTTTTAAATAACGATAAAATTTTTTTGGCTGCCCAGAAAATCTTGAAAATTTAATACAAGGTTTCTTATAAGTTATTCCTTAACTGATAAAAAAAAATCTAAAATCGTTAGTCACAATTTTTTTTTATAAGTGCTCAAAGTTCCAATTTATACGAAATATGTAAAAATCACGATAATTTGCAAGTTATTTTGTAGATAAAAATTCATAAAATTTTTTTTGTTCATACTTAAGGTTCAAAATTTTAACACTAGGTTATCTATGAGCTACTCTTCAAAAATCTTTAAAAAAATTTCTACCGGACTAAGAGGAAAAAATTGTATGACTATTTGAAATTTAAATATTTACGAAATTGCATAAAATAGCGATTTATTCTCAGACGATTTTAAATATTTGTTATAATTCAAAAAGTATAAGTCGCAGATTTTTGAAATTTCTACCAGTTGTTAAGATTGGTATTTCTTTTATGCAATATTATATTGATTTTTAAGCCACTTATAGGCATTTAAAATATTCGATTTTTTTACATTTTAATTTTATAATCGGTGATAAAAAAAATTTGGCTACTACAAAATACTTGAAAATTTAATCGAAGATTCCACAGAAGTAGTTCTTAAAGTCATTCAAAAATTATTAAAATCCATAGGCACAATTTTTTTTGTGTCCACCGAATATTAAATAAAGAATTGAATAAAGTTTGAGTCATATAGAGTTGGTATATTTAACGAGCAACGAAAAGCACGGGATCAGCTAGTACAATATAATATTTACAGAATTTTATTTATTTAATTTGATTATTCATAAATATTTCCTATATAATTTAAAGAGGTGAATTAGGGGGTGTAGGGTCGTAGCCCCCATGGTTTTGTAACGTTTGACAAATGATGGGGACGCTCTTTTTTTAAATGTTAACAGAGTTCCCTACTTTAATTTTATCAAGTCGAGCACTGGTTATGATTAATAAATATTATATTCTTTGTATAATATACTTGTGCCGTGGGCATGAACAAATCTCTAACTAAGTCGAACTGGCCATCTATTGGTTCGGGATGTACGGTGTGGTGTTTTCTTTTTTGCGAGGCATCTCTGATCACCTGTATCGTTTTCACACCGTCTTCGTACACGCTTCTCCAGTTCAATACCCAAACTTGGTCTAGATGCGCAACGTAGTGTAAAGCCACGGGATATTTGTCCGTGATAACGACCTAAGCATATATTGAGAAACGTGTGATTATTGCAGTGCAGAAATGCAGCACATAAACGTTTAGTATAATATATTTATTCGAACGATATGTCGTAACACGGAAGTTATTGCAACTGATTCTCTTAAATGTTAAAACATTTTTTTTATTCTTCGAATATAAAATCAAATGTGATAATATGTTTAGTTAGAAGAGTAATATAGATCTGGGCAGTATGTTGACAAAGGTTGTTAGACATTTTTAGTAAACAATATTTTTGCTAAAAGTGTATGTTATTTTTCACAAAAATTAATGGTGCTTTTTCTAACTATCAAATAGCAATTGTAGGTATTTCTAAAGACAGTGGTATAGCCTTTTTCCTGTTTAATGTATTTACTGGTGACTTACTTTTAAAAGAATACTCTACTAGATTTATTTGCGAATGATACAGCCATCCTTGTTTTCAACAAAAATCCAATCCAAAACGTCTATAATTACCTATCTGTGCTAAACACTTAACACTAAAAACTGGAAAATACAAGTCAAACTATCAAATTTTACTCAAATAACTTTCACCCTATGCTCCTTGTAACTCTTCTCAACCTTTATTGACAATATATAAATCTCATATTTTACGCAAACTAAATATTTGAGTTTAATACTGGATAAACGTCTTACTTGGGATCCTTACATAAAAAACAATCGTGAATTCGAGACTTCAACTTCTCATACCTTTACTTCACTCTAGGCTTTTCTTGCATACTAAAAGAACAATTTATATAATTCTTTTAATATAATACTTCGGTATTCAACTTTGGGGTTCAGTAAAACCTTCCTATACTAAAATAATACAGGGATTTCAGTCTAAATGCCTACGTTTAATATCAGGTATCTGGTATAACACTACCGAATCAATTCATAAAGACATTTGCATTCCAATTTTAAGTAAACTTGCTATGGTTACCTACAAAATAACACATACAACTTTCAAGTCTCACTCAAATCCTATTATAACTCATCTTTCATCCAAACAAATTTCAAGTAACCCACAGTGACGTCTTAAAAGAAATTAGTATAGGGACCGATTCTCTTCTTAAAAACTTTCTACTGGATGTCACCAATAGGCAACTTCTCCTTCCCATTTTTCAAAAATCATCAAATGCACTTATGATATAATAAATAAATACAAATTATAAATAAAAAATATATATATGTTTGATCAAAAAAAAATAAAAAAATTAAAATAAATGTATACGTCAATATAAACTTTAATTTATATTTAATCAATATCTATAATATAATAAAAATAAGATTTTGAAAACAGGGAATTAAATGCAAAAGCCCTGGTTCACACCCCGTTATTGGTGGTTTCGTTTTTAAGCGGGATAACTATCTTGAGAGAAGGAAGAAATGTGTTTATATTTTCAATCACCCAGTTGTAAAAAATTACCGTAACAAATAAATATGATAACAACCTATATAATTGGTGCTGTAAATAAAAAAAAAAGCGCATACATAAGAGGGGGTTTTAGTCTCCCCTCCCCTCAATTCCAGGAAAATTATTAAGTATTATATTTTTAACGAGTATTCTTCTTCTTCTTCTTCTACTTCGCCTTCCTCCCAACTATTTGGGGTCGGCCACCCTTGTCCTACACCTCCACTATACTCGGTCAATCACATCTCCTCTGCACACACCGACAGCCCTCATGTCATTCTCCAAAGTCTCCAACCATCTCTTTTTTGGTCTTCCTCTTCCTCTTTTCCCTTCAACGTCCATCTTCATAACCACTCTTACTGCATTCGTTTCCTCTCGCCTCATCACATGCCCAAACCATCTCAGCCTATTTTCTCTCATCTTGTCCACAATTGGCGCTACACCAACACTACCTCTCACGCATTCATTCCTTATTCTATCTTCTCTTGTCACTCCACTCAACCATCTAAGCATTCTCATTTCCGCGACACTCATACTTTGTTCTATTCTCCTGTTAACCGCCCAACACTCTGAACCATACAACATAGTTGGTCTCACTACACTTTTATAAAATTTACCTTTCAGCCTAATTGGAATTCTCTTATCGCATAACACGCCCGATGCTTCTCTCCATTTCATCCACCCGCACTTTATCCTATGTTTTACATCAATGTCAAAGCCCCCGTCCTTTTGAACAAAAGATCCTAAATATTTAAAGCTCTCAACTTCACCTATCACATCACCATCTATTGTCAGTTGTCTCCTCATTCCTTCAACTTCTTGGTCTCTTTGTCCAAAATCATACTCAATATACCTACTCAGTTTTATTTCTACTAATTCTCAATCCCTTTTCTTCGAGGGCTAACCTCCACTCATTTAACCTATTATTGACAACTTCTAGGTTTTCTCCTATCAGAACTATATCATCCGCAAACATCATACACCATGGTATCTTACTCTGTATCTCCTTTGAAACCTCATCCATTACCACTGAGAACAGGTAGGGGCTTAGAGCTGACCCCTGGTGCACACCTACTCCTATACTGAAACCTTCTGACACTCCACACCGACTCTTGACACTAGTACTCGACCCTTCATACATATCCTGGATCAAATTAACATACATTTTTGGGACATTTTTCCTCATTAATGCCCACCTTAAAACTTCCCTTGGCACCCTGTCATACGCCTTTTCTAAATCTATAAACACCATGCATAGTTTTTTATTCTTTTCTCTGTACTTCTCTACTAATTGCCTAACACAAAATAATGGCTCCATTGTCGATTTTCCTGGCATAAAACCAAACTGGTTTCCTGATATCGAGGTCTCACTTCTTATCCTCTTCTCTATAATCTTTTCCCAGATCTTCATACTATGACTCATGAGCTTTATTCCTCTATAGTTCCCACATTCTTGTATGTCTCCTTTTCCTTTAAATATTTAAAAGAATATATATAATATATTGATATATTGATATATATATATATATTGATTATATATAATCCTTTTAACGAGTATTATTGAGTAAAATTGGTTTATTTATTTATCTATTTACAGGCTGAGACCTATACAACAGTTAAACATGACACAATATATAACTTGAATAACTAAGCCCACTGTGTAATTTTTCAAAAATAAAACTTGTTCTCTCTAAATAAAACACAAAAGTTTATATAAGATAATAATTACTATAATAGTATAATTTCCTGGTTATCTTACTGGTTTTGATATGTGGTGCTCTTATTGGTCAACTACAACATATCTAACGGATTATTTTTGCTGTAATGTGATGGTGGCTGTAACACGATTGCCCGTCCTACCTTTTTATCTGAAAAAAACGCAACATCATTGTGCCCAGCAAATTAGCACAATAACGCTCCGTGAAATATAAGATCTTGCTTTTCAAACAATTTTCAAATATACTATTTAAAAATATAGTCGGAGTGTAAAACTCAAAAATAAATTTGGTTAGATTATCATTTTAACAATTTTCCTTCCCAACAGGCTTTATGTCCTATAGGAATGACAACACGTTTTTATTTATTTACATACAATTATTGTATGAACTGTAGGTTGCGGGTGTTAAAAACAAAAACAAACAACGTTTGAGCGAAATGACAGTGAATTGGGTTATTTTTATGATTTTGAAATATAATATGTATAAACAATAAAAAAAAAGAATAACAAAACAACGGACGAGATCGTGACAACGTAGAGAAGGGGAACCGAGTCGGACGGTCAAAAATATCGGGATAGATTCGGATAGTGCCCTACTGACTGTGGTGTGATGCGGCGGCTGATACAATGCCGGAATAATTCCAACTATTGCATCATTGGTCGCCACATAAACCGTTCGACTGGTCCGAATTGTCCGTTTACCTGTACTGCGTGAGTCAGCCCGGGTGGGTCTCATTTAGTGGTGGAAATTATCGTTCCAATCGGTACAGTTACAATTAAGTATCTATTCAAAAATACTCGTTACATCGGTACACATTTTTTTCAGTTACACCTGTACTTGATTCGTATCAATGTACTTGTTCTTATTCGTTCCACCTATGTAATCGTTACAATTGTACATCGTACCGAATACAGCAGTAACGACCTACCACTAAGTCAGAAAAGAAGCCTTTAACCAAATTACCTTTGAGACATTGAATTTGTGTTGTATTAGAGTCAAAACGTACTACAATATAACTACATTAATTTAATTCTCTTTGAAGTATTTGAAAATCTTTTGATAACTTCTTCAGTGTCAAAAAAAATTTCGGGAGGTCTGAACCCTGAACCCCCGTCCCCCATGGCTACAGCCTTGACAATATCTACTATAGTAAAATTATTTTTTTCTACATTTTTTAATCCTAAATGATTATGAATATGTTCTTTAGATGATTGATGTATTTAAATACTCCTAGATAAATTTTTTAAATCATAATAACCAATCGTATTCCAAACAGACTGAATTTTACCCAATAACAAACATGGCCAACAAAACAAATTCTGTAAATAATGATTTCCACATAACCAAGAGTGTTGTTGATATACATTTGGATTAAACGATGTACAGAATACCTTACTTGACTTTTTTTCAGCAGTCAAAACTGACAAAATCGGAATAGGCCTACCTACTTTCATTAAATTGTTTTTATTATCAGACTTTCAACGTCAAAATGGCGTTTCCAACAACATGACAACTTCGTCTGTAACTCAAATATGTTAAATGTTAAAACTCAAATAAAAAGCACGACACGCGTGGACAAATTTAAACGAAACAACACAAATGACTATTCGGATAAGACAGAAACAGAAATATAAACCAATATTGAAATCGGTTTCATTAGGCGCCGTGTCAATAATACGGGTATATGTCGTTTGTGATTATCTTATATCTATATTTTGTTGTTGATCGTGCCGCTGTCACGGCTGCGGGCTGACCATAGTTACCATATCTATTTTTAGCACTCAGAGGCGATGAAAAACGAGCCTCACGATGATCATTGCGCATGCGCAACTCTGCTTATTTAACAGTCGTGTGCATTCGCGTACATACGCTTGAGTGTGTAATTAATGTACACCAGGCCCGTGCGCAGGATTTCATAATGGGGTGGGTTTTGAAAAAAAATTGTATTTAATAAATATACATCAATAATTAGTAAATAGTATTATAAACAAATTTATCCAATCAACAAAATTAAAATGTCAGTTCCTAATGATCTTGCGGAGTAGATAAAGATAGATAAGGTGAGCAGCGCTATGCGTGGGCAGGTGGTGCACGAATTGAATTTTATGGATTCTACTAATCTGTGGTCTGCGCCACACATTTAACTTTGATTGTTGGAATTTACCAGCTAATAAATTCACTGATATCGCATCGGCTATACAATATACATAATTATGCCTAATCTAGTCTAATCTAATATAAAAAATATCGTACAATATTGAACAACAATAAAAAATTATTTAGTTAGGTATTTTAGAGTGGCGCAAATTACAATTTAAATAAGGTGAATAATAGCGTAAATTACAATATTTAAAGGTTCAAGATGGTTCCTAAACTAACCTTTAATTTAGTTTTATGTGGCGCAAACTACAACCTTAAAAAGTAATGCAAATTACAAACGCCCATCGGATCGGCATTATTTTTCACTGGTACCTATCACGGGGCCCACTTAAGAGGACGCTACACAGAAAGTGAAATACAATGACCGGTATACAATGACCGAGAGAACGCGCAGTTAGATGTTTTCGTGCGGCGCAAGCACGCGATGTGCGTCGTTGACACGCCCATTACTCGTAATCGGCGACCGCGGACCGGTCCGTCAAAAGTTTATTAGGAAGTGTGGTTTATTTAATCATGAACAGTCGTCGTTATAGATTCTTATCTATGATTCGATATGTACGGTATAGGTACGCGTCGTTATAAAATTCGTCCGCGTAAATGCTGCCACAATATTGGAGCGTACCCACGAACTAATTATCAATTAAAACAACTGTTTGTGTAATTTTAAATACTAATATATTTATTCAAAGGTTAGGTGCTTACAGTCCATTACCATTTATTTTAAAAAGTGATGAGCAATAGCAAGTGTAAAATCATTGTGAATAATTTTGTAAATTTAAAGTGTATATTTGTAATAATTTAAAGTTTTTTACTATAAGTGTAGATACATTTTCATGTTCCCGTATATCACTTTTCAACATTCTTGTTGGATAAAGTGGTTAAACTATCTCGGGTAATAAACATTGAAAATAAAATAAATACATTTTTATTAGTATATAATACCAACCTAAATATTTATGTAATCAAACATAAACCAATTTAAAAATCGTTATTTCTATTAAGACGAAATTTTATACTATTATTTAATGACTAATTTTTATTTAAATTGCTTATGACATAGTTGTGTCATAACTCCCTATTACTTAGCGTTTTAAGTTTTTGAACAATCTTAGACCCTCAAAAAACTGAATCATAGACATCTTGTTAAGTCCTTATTCCAAAGGCGGAATTAAGGTGACCCTTGAATTAATATTAGCAACAATATCTTTCAGAAATATTGTTTCGGATCCGTATAGCATTACTGAAAATGTAAGTGTCCTGTGTAAGACAGTAATAAACTATAATAAAAATATAAATACACTGCAAATTAGATCAATATTAATTTTTATATTATTCTTTTTTTTTTTTTTTTTTTTTTTTTATTTTTAGAAAATTTACAATCTGTATACAATATGACACAATAAGTAAAATGGATAAATGATATAACACTATATACATAAAATAATAAAAATACACTTGAGGCACATGATGAGGGAAATCATCCAGCGATGGTACCCTCTAGTAATTTATTTTTTTTTTGTTCATTAATTTAATTCATTAATTTAATAGGTCGCGGCACCAATTTCTTTTAAGTCGGCGTGGTGGGTTGTCAGGAAGAGTACGTGATGCAAGGTGAGTGACTAAAGGATTGGGATGGTGTTGTAGTTTGGAGTGAAATCTTTTGTAGTATGATTTAGCTAGTTGGTCAACTGTTGGAATTCTTAAGTCATTGTGTAGGGTTTCATTTGTTACATACCATGGGGCCGAGGCTATTAGCCGGAGAGTGATGGACTGGGAGGCTTGGATAGTGCGGACTTGGGAGGGTTTGGCACATCCCCAGATTTGCATACCATACGCCCAAATGGGCCTGAGTAGAGACTTGTACAATGTGGACTTTGTGTGTATCGATAGTTTGGATTTAAGAATCGGCCTGAGTAGATGAAGGCGGTAGTTAAGAATTTTACGTTTGGACTTAAGATGAGGTCCCCATGTCAATCTTTTGTCTAGTAAAATGCCTAAGTATTTTACCTGATTTGATGAAGGAATCTCGACTCCTTGAAGTTGGAGCGAGGGTAGGTTGTGTTTGCGCAGTGTAAATGGCACTTGGAAAGATTTATCGGGATTTATTAGGATTTTCCACTTGGTTGCCCAGGTGTTTATTAAATTGAGGTGATTTTGGAGATAGTTTGAGGATAAAATAGGGTCTGGATTGGAGGAGAGTATAGCTGTATCATCTGCATAAGTTGCTATGGTTGTGTTTGCTGTTTTTGGAATATCTGATGTATATATGTTAAATAAATCGGGTGATAAGTCACTTCCTTGTGGAACACCGGCAGAGATTGGAAAGTAGGAGGATATTGAGTCGCCCTGCCGAACTGCAAATGTACGATCATAGAGGTAGGATTGGATTATTAGATAGTAGGGAGCTGGGAGGAATAATTTTAACTTGTATAGGAGGCCGACGTGCCAAACCCTATCAAAGGCTTGGGCCACATCTAGAAAAACTCCTGGGCAGTACTCTTTATTTTCGAATGAAGTTTGAATTTTATCAGTAATTCTGTGTATTTGATGTATTGTCGAGTGAGATGTCCTGAAGCCAAATTGTGTGTGGGGTATTATATTGTTTGAATGAATGAGTGGTCTAATTCTTTTGATGATAATTTTCTCGAATAGTTTAGCTAAAACTGGTAGTAGACTTATAGGTCTATAGGATGACGGTAGGTGTTTGGGTTTACCAGGTTTATGTATAAGTATTACTATAGAAAATTTCCAGATTGGAGGGAAGTGAGAGAGTCTTAACATGGAGTTATAAATAAATGTGAGAAGTAATAAAGTTTTATTGGGTAAGTGTTGTAATATTTTGTTTGTAATTAAGTCGTATCCGGGTGACTTCCTTGGCTTTAGTTTGCTAATTAAGTGTTTGATTTCATTTGGGGATGTGTGTTTTGCTGGGAGAGACATTGGTAAAGGACTATCAATAAATCTGGCAATATTGTCGAGGTGAGTAGATTCAGGATTAACATTAGGATGTGGCATAAATATATTTGAAAGATGGGTTCCAAAAAGTTCAGCTTTATCTTTGTCAGAGATCGCTAGCTCTCCATTTGGACCATTGAGCGGTGTAGCTTGTTCTTTGATTTTGAGAATATTTTTGGTAGTTCTCCATAGAGAACCGTCATTAGAGTTAAGTGATTGAAATTTTTCTTGGAAAAAGTTGGATTTATGTTTTATTATGAGTTTTTTGATTAAATTTGATAGATTATTTAATAGTCGTTTGTCAGAAGGCAGGTTGGATCTTTGCCACAACGAGCGGACCCTTCTTTTTTTTACTATTAATTTTTGGATTTGGGGAGTAAGGATATTATGTTTTGAAATGTCAGGTGTATTTGTGACATACGATGCTTTGAAAACGGCGGTTTGGATTGAGGTGGTTAGGTTTTGCGCTGCTTCGTCGATTTGGTCGTTTGATTTAAGTGAGATTTTAAGATTAGTGTCATTTTCTAGATTTTTTGAAAAGGAACTCCAATTGACTGGTCCTTTCGCTAAGGAAGGACGGGGAGGATTGTGGTAAATCTCACAATTCAGATTAAGAAGAACTGGACTGTGGTCACATGCTGGATCTGCTAGATTTTTTATGGAATGAGTAATGTGTCTTGGGATTGTGGTGAGAAAATAATCTAAAATATCGGGGTGCCGGTTTTGGTGGGAAGGCCAGTAAGTAGGCCCCGGAGGAGATATGAATGTAATTCTTGTGTTCAATATAATATTTTGAAGCAACCGACCCCTAGTGTTATCGGTCCGACAGCCCCATTGCGAGTGTTTGGCATTGAAGTCACCGCCTATAAGAAATGAGCGGCCAAGTGAGTTCAGAAATTGGGAGAGATGTTCAGATGATATTGCAGGCCTTGGAGGACAATAGACTGCGGATATAGTTGTGGGAATATGATTCAGAGTAATTAAGATGTTTGTAGCTTGAATAGTGTTAGTTTTGTAATTAAGTAACGGTTGGCATTGTATTTTTTTTGAAATTATAATGGCCGAGCCCCCATGGGCAGAGCCATCAGGGTGGTCGGTTCGATAAATGTTGTACCCGGGGAAAAAATTTTTAGAGTTTGAAGTGCAGTGAGTTTCTGAGATAAGTGCAATATCTATATGTTTTTCTGTGAATAGGTTGAGTAGTTCAGGTTCATGACGTTTAAGACCATTTGCGTTCCAAAGAAAAATTCTAAGGGAGTTTACGTTCGATTGTCTATTTATCATCTTTTAGGACTAGTTTGTTTATAACAGTAGTGAGAAGTTGGATTAAAGGATTTACCACTAATTTTAATTCTGATAAGAATGAGGAAAATTGAGAGGTTAGATTGTTATCGGGTTGAGTATTAAACATATTTGAATTGAAATGATTTTTTTTGTAGTAATTTGGTTTGTTTTTGCTATCTTGTGGGTGGGAAGCGTTTGTCGGAAGGCTTGGGAATTCCTTGGTATTGTTTAAATTGATATTAGGTTGATCAGAGAGTGTTCCATCGCTAGCAGTTTTACCCCCATTTACATTATTATTTAAATTAACATTTTGTTTAGTTGTAGCTTTGGAATTATTGTGAAATTTCTGTAGGTCCTTGTGAACGGTACATCCGCGGTAATTTGCCGGATGACTTCCTCCACAGAGAGCGCACGTTGGAGGTTGCTCTATGGATTTGGTGCAAGATGAAGATGTGTGAAGTTCAGCGCAGCGGACGCAGCGAGGTGGGTGTGAGCAATAGCTTTTGGAGTGGCCATATTTCTGGCAGTTTTGGCATTGTATTACTTCCCTACGTTTATATGGCTCTTCGATACGAACTTTGGTGTGAAGAATGGACGTTACGTGGAATATATCTTTGTTGATCTCAGCTGGTTCCAGATCGACAAAGAAGAGAGGCAAATTTGTTTTTGTAATTTTGTGACGGACATTAGCAACTTGACGCACTGTGAAGCCAATTTCTTGAATGGCGATTCCAATCTCATTTAATGGGGTAGAAGGATGAATATTACGTATAACAACACGAAAAGCTTTGTTTTCACGTTGTTGGTATGTGTGATATTCGGCTTTATTTGCATTTAAATACTTTATCACAGCTCTATAAGAGTCGGAATTTTTAGTGAGGATTTTTAAATCATTAGTGGATGATTTGAATAAGAAATTTTCGGCACCAAGCAGTTTGAGAAAATCGTTGCGAAGCGCAACAAAGTCAAGTAACCCTTGAACCATAATAGGTGGTGGAGATGGTGGAGGTTTGACGGGTTCACTAGCATCGTCTGATACTTCGTTTGATAGATTCTGAGATGGGAACGCTATCTCTGGGTTGTCATCAGCAGCAAGGCAGGAGTACCTATTTGTTGTTGAAAATATACTTTTTTGGGTCGTCTTAGCTATTTTGCTTGTGGAAGGTTCGACAGAGGAAGAAAGATTCCTACCGGTTTTGCTAGACTTTTTTACGGTTACGTCTATGTCCATATCAGAATTTTCGAACACATCACTTGATGCACTCTGTATACGACTGGACGACGCTGAGTTTGTTTTATTTCTATTTGAGGTTTTATTTTTCGAATCAGTTATATTAACATTGTTATTGCGGTTCATTGTGCGTACTGTCGTTATCGCGACTTGGATTAGATTAGATAAATAGCTGCCGCCGGCGATGCCGGGGAGCGCGGACGGCAATTAATTAAGTAGATACCGTATAGACGTACGAGTATAGCAATTATAATTACCAGTTTTTGGATGATTTAGACTTGAGATGCTGAAATTCCGTGGCGATGACGGAAGTGGGATACACAGGCCGATATCCGGATTTTTTTGACACCATTCACAATTAATTTGATTAGGTAAGACTTGAGAAACAAATGAATATGCGTGCATGTAACTGATACGTGTGTTGCGGACAACAGTCACGGAGCGAGTAATGATATTATTCTATATCGAAAATTTAAATAATCTTTAAATAAATAAGTCAAAATAAGTTAAAATACTTTGAAAAATTAACCATGTATAGAAAAATCCAATATAAAGATTTAGTGAACATTTCAAGTGTTTACGGTTTTTCGTTTTTGAGTTAGAGCATTTAAAAAATATTTTGTCAAAACGTGAATTTGCGTAAAATTTCCCTTTTTTTCGACGCTTTTAAAAAGTACTGTAAAAGTTTGATTTTTGACTTGCCAAAGTACCATCTGCAATCACTTTCCTTTCAGAAAAGTTGCAGTTTGAGAAAATCGAAGAACTATTACTGCTCCAAATTTTGTACATAGACACAAAAATAAAAAAATAAAAAACAACACACATCATTGTAAAATCAATACATTCATCACTCCGTTCAGAATCTAAAATATAATATAAAATGGTTATCAATTGTACTTATACAATTTAAGTTATCTATTTACGATTACATTTTCAAAATATTTTGACTTTTTTTAAGCTATTTAATATTTATAGACAATTTAAATTTTCGATTTTTCTAATTTTTTTTTTTTTTTAAAGCCTATAAAAAAACTGGCACTCTAAAAAATATTTAAAATTTAATAGAATGTTTATTATAAGTTATACTTATTGTAGTAAAAATTTCGTAGCAAATTTTTGTTGATAAGCATTTGCGAAATAATGTTTACGAAATATGTTCAAAGCGTGAAAATTTGAAAATAATATTGAAATTGAAAATTCATAAAATGTTTGTATTTTATTAGGTATACCTAAGATTGAAAACCCAATACAAGGTTATATATTCTAAAACAATTTACAATATTTGCTGTTATTCAAAAAATATAAGTCGTAGAAACTTGAAACTTTCACTAATAGTTGAGAAAAAAAAATTAAAAAAAAAAAATTCATAAATTCATAAACAAATAATACATATCGCTGTAATGATAATCAGTGGTTGAATTGGAGGGGGACGCAGGAGGACTGAGCTACTCTTCATTTTTCTTCATATTATTGCGTACCCCTTTATTCTATTCATCAAAGAACGCAGGGGACGCAGCGTCCTTCGACATTTTTATGAAAATAAATTTGTTTCTTAAAAAAATTAAATAATTACAATAAAATATTGGAAACGACTAATATTCAATTTAATTTTTGGTATTATATTTTAAATCTGTATATTAGCATATATTAGGAATGCAATAATAGAATATTATATAATATTATACTTATACAGTTATACAACACGTTTCAAATGTTATCACCACATATTAAAGGCAAAAGGATTCTACCGCCACCGCTGCAGTGTGTGTGGACCTTGATTCGTGGTATAAGTACTTACCACGACGGCCTCTTAAGAGCTAAAAATATAATATAACGTTTAGGAAAATTCCCGAGTGTGCCGGCGATAACGATCTATTATAGTAGATCACTGACAATATCTAATAAATAATAATATAATATAGAGTCCGTATTTCGAGAATCGACGACGATTGACGAATGACGATCGTTTTCTACAAAAATTAAATATTATTTATATTTAATTTGGAAACAGCCATTAATCGGTATGACGGTATTATGATATATATATGGTATTATTACGGTATTATTACGTTAGCTTGTTACTGTTGTAACGTTCCTGCACGTCACGTCGACGCTAAAGAGTTAAACATTAAACTACTTATACAGTTATACAGCTATACTTTATTTTATAAAATTATAAACAAGTGAAGTGATGAATAAACGTCAAAAATTCTCCATATTGGATTTCTTCAATAAAAAGAAGAAAAATGACCAAGGTAATCTAAACATTTTAATTAAACAATAATTATAATGATCATTATAATAATATAATATATTTAATAAATGCCCAAACTCCAAAGGCATTATAGTAATATTATTATTATTATATCTCAATGCACTAATATAATATTTAAAACTATAGATATTAATGATAATCAATACATCGAACACAACGAACAGAATGTTGATGATCCAGATATCCCCAAGACTGCAGGTATGTAATAATATTTTAATTTTTAAATAAAAATTAAGATCAACATGATTTTTAAATGAAAGTTTAGAATCAAAATTAACTCCCAAGTCATTAATAATATTTATATGTGACAAGTATAAGTTATTAATGCAGATAGTAGTTAATAAAATAATAAATAATGAGTTTCTTTTAAAGAAAATTAAACAGTTGCATATTTATCAATATTTAATATCATACCATTGTCATTCATCATATAAATAAATTATTTAGATTTCTTAGCATTATTTAAACATTCAATTTTTTTTATAAATGTTGGTATCATCTGCTAATAGCAAACAGTTTGACTTTTTAATATTTTAGCTAGTTTATTAATAAAAAGAGAGAATAATAGTGGTGTACTGGTGTCATTTTTTTATTTTACAATTTGAGATTACTAGACAACACAACTATACAATTATATAATTACCTTTGATCATTATAATAATATAATATATATTTTAATAAATGCCCAAACTCCAAAGGCATTATAGTAATATTATTATTATTATATCTCATATCAGTGTGAGAAAACCAAATAATGTCTACCTATGATAATGATTTATTAATTAATGTACTAATATAATATTTAAAACTATAGATATTAATGATAATCAATACAACGAACACAACGAACAGAATGTCGATGATCCAGATATCCCCAAGACTGCAGGTATGTAATAATATTTTAATTTTTAAATAAAAATTAAGATTAACATGATTTTTAAATGAAAGTTTAGAATCAAAGTCATATTTAACTTTAACATTATAATTATTGACTTAAATGTAATCAGCATGTATTTTTTTTCAGTAAATAATGAAGACTCCATTGCTGTTAACAACAGTTTATATCAACCAATTGAATTTACAAGAGATGATGACACTCCTGAATGTTGGGACTCAAAACAAGCAAAATACTTTTGTGAAGAGTATCCATGGCTGTATTTCAAAAACAAAAAGTTGGGTTGTAATATATGTTGTAATGTAAATTTAAATCTTAATAAGAATCAAGTATCTCATGTGCATGTTTCATCAAACTGGATTCAATGTGACATTGTTCCATCTGGAAATAGTATATCCAAACAACAAGCTAGTTTGAGGAAAAAGATCTCCAAGCATAAGTGTAGTCAATCACATATCAGTGCAGAGAACATAATTCATCGCAGGAAGCTAGAAACTATGGATCTACAAATTATAAAAAATAATAAATTACAATATGAAAAGTACAATATGAGAAGTACAGGGAAAAGAATAAAAAACTATGCATGGTTTTTATAGATTTAGAAAAGGCGTATGACAGGGTGCCAAGAGAAGTTTTAAGGTGGGCATTAATGAGAAAAAATGTCCCAAAAATGTATGTTAATTTGATCCAGGATATGTATGAAGGGTCGAGTACTAGTGTCAAGAGTAGGTGTGGAGTATCAGAAGGTTTCAGTATAGGAGTAGGTGTGCACCAGGGGTCAGCTTTAAGCCCCTACCTGTTCTCAGTGGTTATGGATGAGGTTTCAAAGGAGATACAGGGTGAGATACCATGGTGTATGATGTTTGCGGATGATATAGTTCTGATAGGAGAAAACCTAGAAGTTGTCAATAATAGGTTAAATGAGTGGAGGTTAGCCCTCGAAGAAAAGGGATTGAGAATTAGTAGAAATAAAACTGAGTATATTGAGTATGATTTTGGACAAAGAGACCAAGAAGTTGAAGGAATGAGGAGACAACTGACAATAGATGGTGATGTGATAGGTGAAGTTGAGAGCTTTAAATATTTAGGATCTTTTGTTCAAAAGGACGGGGGCTTTGACATTGATGTAAAACATAGGATTAAGTGCGGGTGGATGAAATGGAGAGAAGCATCGGGCGTGTTATGCGATAAGAGAATTCCAATTAGGCTGAAAGGTAAATTTTATAAAAGTGTAGTGAGACCAACTATGCTGTATGGTTCAGAGTGTTGGGCGGTTAACAGGAGAATAGAACAAAGTATGAGTGTCGCGGAAATGAGAATGCTTAGATGGTTGAGTGGAGTGACAAGAGAAGATAGAATAAGGAATGAATACGTGAGAGGTAGTGTTGGTATAGCGCCAATTGTGGACAAGATGAGAGAAAATAGGCTGAGATGGTTTGGGCATGTGATGAGGCGAGAGGAAACGAATGCAGTAAGAGTGGTTATGAAGATGGACGTTGAAGGGAAAAGAGGAAGAGGAAGACCAAAAAAGAGATGGTTGGAGACTTTGGAGAATGACATGAGGGCTGTCGGTATGTGCAGAGGAGATGTGATTGACCGAGTAAAGTGGAGGTGTAGGACAAGGGTGGCCGACCCCAAATAGTTGGGAGGAAGGCGAAGTAGAAGAAGAAGAAGAAGAGAAGAATAAATTACAATATGAAAGTACAGATAAAATATTTAGAACAGCTTACTTCATTGCCAAAAATCAACGTCCATTTCTAGATATGCCTAAATTAATAGACCTACAAGTTCTCAATGGAGTTAATATGGGTCGAGTGTTACAAACCAATAAATCTTGTGCTAATATTGTTGACCATATTTCTAATGAAATGAGGCTTAAAATTTGCAAAGATATTATTGAAAATAATAGAAAATTATGTATTGTTGTTGATGAGTCAACTACATTGAGCAAAAAAACAATGTTAGTTATTTGCTTAAGATGTGCTAATGGTGATTCTCAAGACATTAATATTTTTTTTTTTGATATTATTGAGTTAGACTGTACTTCAGCTGAATCAATTAAAACTGCTATAATCAACAATATGTTAAAACATGGAATCAAATTAGATTTTTTAAAACAGAATCTAGTTGGATTTGTTAGTGATGGAGCTTCTAACATGCTGGGAAGAAAATCTGGAGTTGGTGTTTTACTACAAAAAATTTTTCCTGACCTCATTATCTGGCATTGTTGTAACCATAGATTGGAACTTGCGGTAAGTGATACTATTAAAGAAGTTCAAGGTCTCAATCACTTCCAATGTTTTTTTGAAAAACTTTATTCATTGTATCACCAATCTCCCAAAAATATGACAGAACTTAATGCATGTGCTGCATCTTTAGAAAGCAGAATTTTAAATATAGGAAAGATATTTACAATTCGGTGGGTGGCATCCAGCTTTAGAACAGTACGTGCAGTTTGGAATAACTATGTTGCTCTCCATAAACATTTTCAGGAATCTTCTATTGACTATAAAAGAGATGGAAAAGAAAGATCTAAATATTTAGGTCTAAATAATATGTTAACATTAAAAGACTTTGTATTCAATTTAGGTATGTTATATGATGTATTAAATGAATTATCTGATTTGTCATTACAACTGCAAAAAAGAGATTTAGGTTTGGCAAAAGCTCATACTATGATCGACCGAACAGTTAGAATTTTGGATAGTATGATTGAAATACATGGACCCAAACTAACAGAAGTAAATTTAGCAAATGAAGAAATGGTTTTTAAAGGCATCCAACTTCATATCCACAAAAGCGTGCAAAAGATTAATCCTAGACAATTTTTCAGAAGTATTTCAAATAATCTAAAAAGTTGATTATTTACTACTCAGTCATCACATGTTTCAAATGCTTCCTCTAACTTATTTAAAGAAACCTATGATCAATTATTAGCTGATTTAAATGTGTTTGATTCAAATACTTGGCCAGACAATTTCAACATTCAGTATGGCGATGATAGCATTCGTCGCTTGTCACAAAAATTCAAAGTTGATGAAATTAGTGCTGTTAGAGGTTTTCGTGAATTTAAAGACACTCGGGATAAAAATATAGAAGACCTCAAAAATTTGACCTCTGCAATTAAAACAATTGCAGTATCTTCATCCGAATGCGAACGGGCCTTCAGTTCTATGAATGAAATAGTATCTCCAAAAAGGAATACTCTAAGTTCTGAACATATTTCATCATTAATATTCATAAATGCTGTTGGTCCACCAGTTGAAAAAATAAATACAACAAAATGGATTGAATCTTGGATAAAAAAAGGAAAAAGACTTGCAACTGAAGAAAACTGTCCTAAAAGAATAAAAATAGCAGAAGAAAATTCTTATGAATCATTATGGAATCTAATAAAAGATTAAAAATGTTTGTTATTTTTAATTTTTAAATAATAATTTTAATAAATACAATTTAAAAGTTCCTTATATTTTTTTTAGTCATACATTTTAAAGTAATACATATACTTTTATATTTTATACATACCTATGATAAAAATAATAATTATTCAACTTGCAGCACATCTAAGAATATAGTCTCAGCCACTCACAGGATGAAATAAATTATTTAACTAAAATTAAACTTCAAATATTTAAATTAATATTGAAAAAAAAAATAACATACTAATAAGAGAGGAATATTTCTATACATTTAAATTTTTCTGTAGGTAATTGTAAAATACCTGAGTTATTTTTAATTCAAATTAATCGAGTAAGTAATTTTATCATGTGGCAAAACATTTACAGTTTTTTTAGTTTTTAAATTTGCTGTGTTGATAGATTAATAGATAATAACATTAATAAAAAAAAATAAAAATAATAATACAAAAAAAAATAAATAAATAAAATACCTTTAGTATTGTTTATTATTTGTAATAGATATTTCAGATATCTGTGTTAGTCATTGGATATATTTCATATATTTATATAATAAATAATATTATTTAAATATAATATTATATTTTAAATGAATTTAGGGGGTGTGGGGGACGAAGTCCCCCACGGGTTACTTTTAGATTTATTTGCTCTGGAACGCTAATTGTTCAACTATATTTAGAGTCCACCTTTATTTTTTTTTCCAATTCAACCACTGATGATAATTAATTCTTTTATTCCAAAATAAGAGATTAAATATTAATGACATATTATTATTGTTCTATTCAGTAACATTTATGCATCTTATTATAAAATAAAACTAATTATACGCAATATATTTTTAATTTTTAAAACTTTAAAGTTTTTACCATATATCTGTGCGATCAACAAATTCTTAACACATTTACAATATATGTATATATTATTACATATTATAAAGGACTGTCTTCGCTTTAAATATATACATAAAATACCTAATAATTTAGTTTAATTTTGGTTTATTCCTTGACCAATAACATAATCAATTGTATTCAATTTAAATTGGAAAATCAGTCTAGCCTCGAATTAATCGTAATTAATCAATTTCAGAAGACTTTTAATTTTTTATGCTAATAAATACAATTTTAAGCACATCTGCAGCCGATTTGACTTTTTAATATTAACAAGACTTGAATACCTTTTAACTATAGTCAGAAATAGAACATTTCAAAATAAAAGTAATTTCAAGTTCCAAGAAACTTTTTTTAACGCTTTACATTTTGAAATTTATGATTTTATTACTAAACGTGAGCTTCCCAAGGCGTGTTCGAACATTGCAATAGCAATACGAATTTTTTTTATGTTTTCTTATAAGTGTTGAAAAACTTGAAACCTGTAAACGTAGTTTTAGCAGATTAAAACTTGTAAAAAACTTTATGCGTTTGACTATTATTTCAATAGAAAACCGTTGAAATATCAGTTAACTACTGCCCTGTAGATTTATTAAAAAATATTTCGAAAAACATAAGAATTTAGTATTGAAGTATATTATTTATTACAATTTTCTAGATTGTATGAATTAAGTGTGATCTCATATTTTTTGAATATCAGAATAATAGCATATTATAATGGCGGCTAAAATCGTGTGAATAATATAAAAACAACTAATGATAATCGATAAGATCTAAGATTATCTGGCTGTATACCTGGCTTCTGGTTGTTTCTTCGAATTGCAATAATTATTATTTATATAATATCACTGTTTACCGATAACGGCGATGCGTCGTCGTCGTACCGGTTACAATTGTTTCGGCAGTGGAGTGGGGGTTTTAGTTTACCAAACGAACGCTAGCAATGGGAACAGCGCAAAAATCAATGACTAATATTTGTATTTACCATAAAACATTGTTAAAAACTGTTTTACGTGAACATAAAATACACTGGCTAAATTCATAATAAATTCATGAAATTTTCACCATGTATTGGGGAGAATTTTATCTGTGATGTAGTGTTTTTATTTTTTTCATATTTTGACTCAATGTAGTTTTATAAGCTTATTAAAAACATATGATATCATGCATATTTGAGCCTTTAATAACTCCTTTTCTAATTATTTTAATAAAAAAATAAAAACACTACGTCATAGAAATAGTTGTCTTCTATATTGTGTAAAAATGTTGAATCCCTAGGGTGATAACCTAGCTCTGATAAAACATGTTCACATGAACCTTGTTTTTGGTCTCAATATTTACGTGTGTGGCGTCCTCTTAATAGGGAATCACTTAATCACTATCCACCCGGTTGTTACCTACAGATATTTTGAATAATATAATAATGTCAGAATGATGAAATAATTATCGATTTAAAAAAAATGTATATTGTAAATAATAATTACATTCTGTTGGTTGGATGTAATAAGATTTATCAAACTTTCAACTTTTTGTCAGGTTGATAAAAAAATCACAACATTATATGACAAATTTTTTATTAATTTATCAATAATTATATCACCACGATAAAATATTGTCAGCGTAATACATGTTAGATTTGTCAATTATCTACAAAACGCGTTTGTCAATGTTACAAGTACATTTTTTTCAGTGTACTTGTTATATTGTTTTCAAGCCTGCCTACAGTTCGAATAATTAATCCTATAAATAGTAATTGTAATTAATTTTAATGTACTTACTATCTCATCATTTTCTAACCGAGGTTTTTTGAAAAATTTTCGAATGTCCATTTTGTTGTTATTTCTAACGGCGTGTCGGGATTTATAACGTCTCACTGTGAGCTCACAATCGTTATAATAAAACGATCATATATCATATATTATATGATTATGAACAAATTATAAAATACCCGAAATCCGTTATCGTATAATCTCGTGTTCTACTAATTGTCACGACTCACCGAGTTTTACTCGGTAACTCGCTGGGCCAATTCCGCCCTGTGTATGTTGTATACTTCTATATTTATACCTACATTTTATTGTCTTTATATTTTGTCGATAACGACAACGACAACGACGAAAGTCGATAAACAGCAAACGTGAAGATAACAGTATATAATATTATATGAGTAGTATCGTACTATGATGTTATGCATTATTACAAATAAGATTATAAAATATTACATATAATAGATCAAAAATGAAAATACGATTTTTTCGGTTATGGGGGGGGGGGTTTGACCCCCTCCCCTTGCGCACGGGCCTGATGTACACAAGTAACAATTCAGAGGCGACGGTTAACGGTGCCTCTCGACGTCATCGGAATATTGCCGCCGACTGAAATATGAGGGTTTGTTTACGTCATAATTACTTCATGCATTTCTCATCGTTATTTTTAGTAATAAACACAGAATAAAATTATACAATTGAATTGGGAATTTCGAAAAGGGCCCATCTCGAGTTTTGATCAAAACAGATTTTTCCACGTTATTTTCATTTACACATATAGACCAATATTTTTTTGAGCGAAAAGGGCCCAAATCTGTTTTCTATTGTGACGAAAAAAACATCTTATTTTTAGAAAAATTTCGAAAAGGACTTATCTCGGTAAAATAAGTCCTTTTCGAAATTGTTTGATCTTAATTTTAATTTTCAGATATGAGCCCTTTTCGAAATTCCCAATTCAATTATAAAAAAAGAATATTTCATATTATAAAATTTCACGAAGATGAATTTTTTTTCAAATAAAATCATAAATACGTTAAAAATTATTAGCGAAATGTGTGCTATCGGTCAGCCAAGAACTATACTTTTAGAGTATTATTTCCTACAAAATTTTAGGTGAGGCGCCGCTCAGAACCGCCACTGGCAAGACCTTATATTTCACGGAACGCTATCGAGCTAATTTGCTGGGCGCAATCGTGTTGTGTTTTTTTCATGTAAAAAGGTAGGACGGGCGCAATTGCGTTTCACCGGTAGATGGTAATGTGTGCAGTAAAAACGAAAGGAACATGGTATTTAGTATTACGAAACAAAACTTTGAATTAACTAGTGAGAGAAGTGTGGGAGCATCAATATAACCATCCACAGTTTTTTTTTCAAAAATTCTACATTGGCGATAACTCACATTAGCCAATGAGACGAGACTGAGTTCTTGCAGAAGTTACATTTCAACCATCGATAGAGTAAATATAATTTATAGGAAAGTAGTGCTTTAAAAATGACATAGAATTACATTTCTTTACATTAAACTGTAGTCCTAATACTATAAACCCCGAGATCAAATTTTTAAGATCATTTTGGAGCACAAAGTAGTAAGATAAGTTTTCAATTTTCCTAAAGAGTTATAAGTCGTTGGCAAATATTAGTAGTTCACAGTTTTTGACAACTCTCTTAATGTCATTTACAAACAAAGAAAACCGAATAGGGGATAAATGTCCTCCCTGAGGAACTCCAGAAAAGACCTTAGAGATGGAGGGTTTGCATCCGAATACTTTAACCCATTGAATTCTGTCTGACAGATAGGATTGAACCACGACAATAAAGGCTTATCAATCCAGATTTGTATAAAGTATATAGATTATATAAATATAAAAATATTAAACCTAAAATCTAAAATAAATAGAAAATAATTTTTTTCCAAAATGTTAAACCTAATACAAGTGTGCTTTCGACGTAAACTTAACGTCGACTTTACCACATCGCAGTACTTCTGATAAGTGGATCGTTAGTCAATCTGATTGCGAACGAAATACTCACATCAACGACGACCATTTGGATCTTGCTGATAACCAACACCCTATCTTTGAGCGGCTGCGAAACATAGACATAACGATTGGCCACATTTATGGCTTGGCCCCAACTGCAGTTGACACCTTTATTACCGCAAACATATTCCTATATATATGTACACATCGGACAGTAATACATTGTGACCGAACACTATTATAATATACAATGCATTTTTCTAATCTTTTCGTACTTGGGTTCCCGGTATGATATCTGTTGATTGGATTTGGTGGTAGAGTCGGCAAGCAGTGGGTTCGTAGACGGACATACCCCAATCGTGGAAGGCGAAAAATCGGCGTTCTTCTTTTGGCGCGGCTATTCAATAAAGCACAAATAATATTATATATAGTAAATACTCGTATTATACATATCAATCTTTTTGATAAACGTGATGAAGCATATCGATGATACTTTATTGCAATCGCATGATTTCCGGAAAGAAAAACTTACTAGGTGTTAAAATTTCTTGGACGATTAGCGACGAAATGTCTCTGGTGACTCCACCCGTGTTAGAAGCTTGACACATGTACGCACCCGTGTCCGCGTAATCGATGTTGTTTATACTCAATTCCGTCCCGTTACCGACCACTTTATACTTAAGCACCAAATCCAATTTCAGACGATCTTCATTTTTCAACCAAACCACCTGCGCAAACAAACAAACGGTCATCGAATGTACTAAATCCTATGTAAACTACTCTCAGGGGTAATATATATCGCAGGTCTTACCTCAGGGAAAGGTTCTCCGATTACATGACAAAACATTGAAGTCTTTTCACCGGGTCTTCGTGATTGTATTCTAGGCGTGACTTTGACTTCCGGTAAAGCTGAAATAAATAAATAAATAAATTATAAAAAAGAACTGTTTAAATATATATTGGTATATAGTTAAGGTTGAGTTTTGATTTTTTTTTTATCCCTGGCGATGGTTTTTTAAATTAAGAATATTTTTATTAAAATCTGAGTTTAAAAAACTAATTTGTATTTTGAATCATTATCCACCACAAAAAAATGAAAAACTATAATTGACAATTCGTTTTATTCATAATTATTAGGCGTAGCCTGGATTTTTATGTGTGTAATGGATTCAAATGACCATTTTCAAACTAAAAACTCATTATCAAACACACAATCATGATTTTATTTATTTATTTGTTTTATTTTTTACAATGTAATGAGCATTTTTTTCGAATACTTCGAGTATTTTTTTGTGAGATTTTAATTATTAAAATGTAATTTTTGTGACTTTTAGAATATATATAAATTTTCATACAATTCTAAAGTACTTGTGGTACCCATCATTCCATTGATTATGATTAGGGCTAGGATTTATATGTATTTATGAAACCAAAATATGAGTTAAAAAATTAAAAATATGTATTTTACTAATATGATTTATTTATTAATATTTAATTACATAATATATACATTTGAGTTCCTAATGGAACAAATGATATTTTAAATATTATTAAAAAAAAAGTATTAAGAATTATAAAATATAAATAAAAAAAGCTAAAAAAAAATATTGATTATCTTTGTTACAATTTATAATAATATGCATTTTTAAATTTTCAAATTCAAAAGATCTTCGATTTGGTCGTAAAAATACTTTATACCGACTAAATAATCTTTAGAATTCCATTGATGTTATTGGACAGTATTGCATTTAGACTATATTTGAAAGAGTAAGTTCTATATCCAATGAAATTTCAGAATTATCAATGAGAATCCTTTTGATATCTTTCATTTATGCAAAACCAGAATTTTTTGTAGAATATTTTTTACTTTGGTATTTATAATTTCCCCAATTTTTCCTTGTACTTTTTCAAGTTTTGTTTACTGTTTCCTCCATAATAATTTAGATAAAGAGAAAAATATATCAATAAGAAAACACATATGAGAAATACAATCGTGTATTAATAATCGTATACTAATAAATTGTCTAAATATGTAGGAAAAAATGGAATTGTTGCGAAATATATAAAAACATGTAATTATGACCAAATACTCGTATTTATAAATATATATAATTAAATATAATTAATTTGATTGAAAATCATTGGAAAAGAATTTATCACTTATCTAAATTAATTTATCATGTCACTGTAAAAACATGTATTTACATATAAGTCCGAGCCCTAATTATAATATATTTTAAGAACTAACTATGGACGGTCAAGATGTGAGTCTGAGTAACTTCCGAGTTTCTCAATGCTCTGCACGTGTAATTCCCGGCGTGGACCAATTGAATTTTAGTGAGATATAATGACCCATCACTGAAAACCCTCACGTCTTCGTCTCCTAAAGTCGTGAGATCAGCGGAGTACCGTTTCCATACGATTGGAGGAGGTGGATTGCCGCTAACGTCACAACGGATCTCTACGTTGTCACCCACTTTTGCAGATATTCTGTTTATTTCAAGTGCTTTCTCTAAAGTGACCACTGACAAACCTATACAGCGTGAGAAAATAAAAATTACTATGGCAGTGAGAATTCAGTAATTCCTATTGGTAAGTATACTCCATTAGAGGACAGAGATCCAAGTAACATATATATGTATTTATAATAAATAATAAATATACACTTACTGTACAATTTACTAAAAGCTGCATAAAATTCGTTCAAACCCAAGTGACCATCTTTGTCCATGTCTTCAAAGCGAATCATATCAGACATAACACAAACATCTGATATATCTTTGAGTTTATCTTGTTTGGTTATCTAGACATTTTAGAATGTATTTTTATATTTATATAATTGCACCTTGTTCATGTAAAATTTGAAACGTAATTCATATTTTTGTTACACGGACTAAAAAGTATTTATTTTTGCAATAAAACAAGTACCTATAAATAACTGTACCTACACTGAGTACGATATATTTTATGGTTATTACAGTAAAATGTTTTAAATTACAGTTATTTTACGTTAAATTATATGACGAATGAATATTTCCGTTTGTTTCTAAATTAAACAAAATGAAACATCAAACATGTAACAAATTTGAAAATAAATAATAACTTTCCTATCGTAAAATATAAGCACAGCTTGTTTATAATATTACTATATTACTATTTAAAAGAAAAATACTTCTGTTTATATATTCTATATTATAGTATAAGAGGAGAGCAGAGAATACGAATTCAAAGAAAATAGTTTGTATTCTAAGAAATTTATGTTCCGAATTTTTTAAAGTAGTTATTACACGTATATAGGTACCGACCATAATAATCAACATTTAAAATCTAAGCTGTTTGTATTATAATGAATGGTATATACATAAATATATCTATATAAATGTTTTTATTATTATCAATAATGTTAGCAATTTGTAGGTAGTACTGAATCATTTGTTTAGAAAATAAATATACCCAGTTAGAAATCTGTTGTTTATTCAACACGTGTTGGTGTCAATGTTTAAAACTATTTTACAATAACAGAATAAAAAAAAATAAAAATAAAAAACATAAAAATATTAATATAGTATTATTTAAAACCTTTTTATGCACCTGACCTCAATGAGGCATAAAGTTTACCATTGCCTAGAACTCTGGCAATAGTTGGTGTTGAATCAGGTAATTTATACATATAACATCCAATCAGTTTTGAGTTTAAATTATTTTTTATTTCATAGGCACAAAAATGTTCATCAAAACCAACAGTCAACATTGGCTTTATTATAAAATAAGGAACTCTGGTTTCATTGACTAACATTTTATAGATTTCCCCAAATAAAAATCCTCCAGCAGCAGAATTTATTTCTTAAACTAAACGCATATCTTTTTTATACATCAAACCTTTATATTCCAACCAAACTGGAGAGAATGAATCATATTTGAATTCTGGTGGTAGATTGAAAATTATATTTGATGGAAACTCAATAAAAGAGGATACTAAATTGGAACCAGAAGAATAATTTAATTCTGGTTTTAAACCAGAATTTGATAAAAAGCGACTGATCATTTGCAATTGTATTTTAGTAGATAATATATGACCCAAATTAATTCGATCGATTGGATACAGAATTTGCAATTGGTTTTACTGTTTTATGTTTTGCTTCAAATCTAATTGAAGAAGTCAGGTTAATCGTTGGTAAATCTATATATACAGTGTGTTTCACTCAAATGGTAACACGTAATATTTCAGTTCAGGGGCCTCAGATTGAATTGGAGTTTTATCGAGGAGCTAGGTAATACTAAAATACACATTTTGTGATCATTTTCGAATTTTTAAGCCTTTATTTGTGCGCATGCGCAACAAAACTTACATTATTTTAAATGGCAACACCTATTTTCAACACCAGATTTCAATATAACTATTTTTTTTAATCAACTTTGATAAATAAACTTTTTTTCTATCTCAAAAATTTACTGAATTTCTAAACTTTTCAATGTTCTTTATTTTATCATTATATGTACTATTATTTTTGGTTGGAAGCAATATAAATGGAAGGACATGCGTTTAGAGGTTATTTAATTAATGTAAAACATTTTATTTTTATAATTAAGTTTAAATTTAGTATAAATTAACGATTTCCAACCAACAATAATAGTATAGTGATAAAATACAGAACATTGAAAAGTTTAGAAATTTTTATTTTTTGTTAAAACTTAGGATTGCCGTAATTCAGTCAATTTTTGAGATAGAAAAAAAGTTTATTTATCAAAGTTGATTAAAAAAAATAGTTCTATTGAAATCTGGTGTTGAAAATAGGTGTTGCTATTTAAAAAAATGTAAGTTTTGTTGCGCATGCGCACAAATAAAGGCTTAAAAATTTGAAAATGATCACAAAATGTGTATTTTAGTATTACCTAGCTCCTTGAAAAAACTCCAATTTAATCTGAGGTCCCTGAACTGAAATATTACGTGTTACCATTTGAGTGAAACACACTGTATACTCAAAACACCATTTATACAAGAGTGTATTTTTAATCGTAGAAATAAATAATAATGTATTTAATTCAACAATATACTGCTGTTATTTTAACTATAAACTATATGTAACATTCAACTATTCTGAGTTAACTTAACTCCTATACTGAATGCTGTATTGAGTAAACGTTTGGTGTTAAATCACGTGTATTTCATTCTACGTTCACTGTTGTTATTACTCCAAAGTATATAGTTTACAATTTAGCTGATTGACAAATTTAGTAAAATGTTAAATCAACTACAGATTTCTAACTGTGTAACCACGCACTTAAATAAAGATTTAAAAATCTTTACACTTACGAAAATTAATTATAAGGTATTCAAAATAATTTTATAACTGGCTTAATACCCACTACTGATTTAATGCCAAGGTATCGAAATGTTTTTTTTTTTTGCACAAATAAAATAACGGAAAAGGGTGTTTCAATAATTTTGACTAAATGTAAGAAAGCAATAATAAATGTCATACTTTTTCCAATTCTGCCTGTTGCAAGAATCCGTCGCTATCTAGATCCAAGTAACGAAACAATGCGCTGACCATGTATTCCTTACCGCCGTTCCAACTTTTTTGGTACATAAGTTTGGCGTGATTAATCAGCAACAAATTGTCCTGGAAAACCACAGTGAGGTATTGTGTAGTTCAAAACATAATTATAATTTTGTATTTATCGTTTTACGAATAAATTGTTATCATTGTTGAAGGAGGTGAGCCAACAACAAAAGAAAAAAGCCCTACCTTTATTATTGTAGTTTTCATTTTGATGGTTCTTATTATCATACAATTTCTCATGATCCTTTCTCCGCCTCTTTAACTCATAAGACGGGCTCAAAAGCTGAGCGAGATGGAAAGAGCTTTTTGTAAACATAATTTATATACGACCAAAGAGGGATACGCGCACGTTCCCAGAAGTACGATAAATTCTGACCGCAGGCATTAATTTCTGTGGTTGTGCACCCTCTTTTAATTGAACAAGAAACATTTATTACCATTTTATGCGTTTTACGTCAAAAAACAACGCACCAAGCAAGTATTAGAAAAAACGTTTATTAGGACAACATATCATCAAGGGCGGTCTTTCGCTATGACGTTGCAGTTGTCTATTTGGGTTTAGTATGATATTATATTTATCTAATTAAGGTCCAATATGACAGTATATTGTTTCTCCCCAATCATGACTTTACATACGTTATTTGTAGTATTATAGGCCGATTCAACTACATTTTATGGCTGAATATAAATTTCTCTGCCTGTTATTTATTAATTTTCTTGCGCTAGAATGTTTAATATTTTGCCTTTTTGAATTGATAAATCAGTCGATTCAGTGGGTGGAGGTGGTCCACTAAATAAGCGTTTAATTAATTATTTTTATTTACGAACTGATACGAATTCACAGGTTCTAAATAAACCAATTTTCTATTACCAGCAAAATGTACACTTCCAATTATTTATCATTGCTGCTACCGATGTGCAGGGCCGGCGAGAGGGTGGGCCAGTGAGGGCTAGAGCTCCGGGGCCCGTACCACTGAAAAGGTCCGTCGTCTTAGCTTTTTGTTCAAAATAATTGTATAATATCATTCGCCGTGGCATAAGATGCAAATCTTAATATTTTTATTGTACTAAAGTATGTACAAATAGTATGTATCTTGGCCGAACAAGTGTAAGCTTTCGACGGCCCTGCCATGTGGAAAGACAAAAAATATAACAGATGTCTGAGAACAGACGCCGGATTCAAAATGTTTGACCTCAAAGCATATCTTTCGACTTTGCCATTAGTGAGATACACGTATACACTCGACTTACTGAACGTCCGTAAAGTATGTACAATACCCTATAATATAATGTTATCGTATGGTTCACCTAAGTGCCATCAAACCTGCCACTCATATTTTATGATAATAATCACTATCACTATTTTTATTATATATTACACCGTTCACCGTTATTATTATGGTTACTATTTTATAACAATTTTAAGCATAAATATTTATGACAATAATAAAGTAAATGAGATAAACTCGATAAACCTTATATACAAGTATTATAAGTAGTGGTGGGATCGATGACGGCAAGTAACGAATCAAAATGCCTGGTGATGGATGTGATGTTGTATGCTTTTATGCATTGTTTATTGTTATTCGACACTTAAATTATGGAATTTTTAAAGTTTTGCATTTTACCTTGTTTCTTGTGTAAATTATAAGTATTTTTCATACGGCACAATATATAGGTATATATGTATATACTCGTATACTCGTGTATATACTCGTATAAATAGAGAATTACGATTTTATATAACGAATGTATATGGTGTTTATAAAAGTAATGTTAGTGTGGTACTATACGCGTTATAATTATTAAATGGACATTTTAAATTTAATAATATTTTGAAAAAGGAAAATTAATATTAATGTATTTATTCTTATGGAAATAATTGCTTTTTATTTAAGTTTTTAAAATACATTGTAAATGCTTTATTTTACTAAATACTTTATATTAATGCTTTGGAGTAAATATAAAAAAAAATGATTATAAAGTATTTCACCAAAAAATGTACCTAATTTAGTATCGTATGTTTAAAAAGAGGTAGCAGTGGAATTTTATCTTGAAAGCTATTTCAGAAAATTTTGTTTCATATTTTAAATTCTATTTTAGCTCATAAAATATCCTAAACGTACTTTATAGATCCATTCAAAAATAAGAAACTATTGGATTTTTTTTTGTGAATTATTAACTATTGAGATATAATTAAACTAATTTTCTCTATTTTATACAGAAATATTATTATAATGTCTAATCATAAACTAAAAGTAAATATTTCAATGTAAAATTTATTAGCCAGAACTCACAAATGTCGTGAGTGAAAATATAGTTGTGAAAAAAAAATTGATGTCTTAGACGATTAAAATCTTTAATTTGTTTAATATTACCATAGAATATAAATATGTATGTTAAACTATATTACTTAACCACTGGCGTGCAGATAAAATATATCAGAAAATACAGCGTTATTGTTATGGTATTATAGTTCTATAAACTTAATTCTTATATTGAACGGAGTAGAAACACAGACTTTCTATTAAAATCAAAAATAGAAATTGTATACATTTGTGTTTTTATATGCTTTATACTATTCAAATAATAATAATATTATTTTAAGTGAATTTAAATTTTAAGATTTGAAGAGAATATCTTTAAGCCTTTTTGGGGCATTATAATCTGAAATTATACTTTGTAATTTGTAGCATATAACTTTTCTTTTTTAATTGAAGAGTTAAATAAATTTGAAATTGTTATAACGAGTGATATGTATTATACCTATTTATTTATAAGGAATTAGTATTGTCATCAAATCAAAGTGAAATAAATCAAAAATAACTGATTATCTTTTAGGGTGTATTTTGCTCTTTGAAGGGAGATACATTTTCAAAATTATTGAAAATATGATACGAAGTATTTACCTATGTAATTATTTATATAGAATGACTCCGTTAAAAATAACCGTGGGTCTACCTTATGAAAACATCCATGTTAACGGTCCTTAGTCAGCCACAAATTTTCTCGTACAGGAAAGAAAACACGCGTTGCTATCTTTTCCGACGACAAATTCATTTTATCTATCCGAATTGTGTTGTTATAATATATTGAACGCAAGGCGAACCAGGACGATTGCCAAAATAGTTCACAATCTACATAACAACGGCGCCAGGCATGTCTAGACCAGGCATGTAAAACTTAAAGTATCAACAGGGCCAAATATATTGAGTACCTATTTTACTATGTGGATCGCACAAAAAAGTTATTGAAAAAAACATTTTAAATCAATTTTTAATCTTATTCAACACGAAAACAACAGATAAATTAAAATATTTGTAAGCACTTTGAGGAGATAGTTAAAATGTAAATGAATTGCAAATAAAGATATAATTATAAAATTATTATTTATAAGATGTGTCATCTAAATTTCGAAAAAATACCATTTTAATCCGTGGTCTGAAATATTTCGTTGTGATAACCATTTAGACGTGAACCGTTCGCCGTTGTCGTATCGGCATATAAAAATCTTTCAATTTTTTTTAAAACAAACCTAAATATATACCTATATATTTTTCAAATTTATTTTCATTCAATTTTATTCATAGGTTATAATATAAAATGGTGTTTACTTACAAGAATATAAAGAAAAAATAGAATATTACTAGCTGAATACCCGGCTTCGCACGTGTATAGTTTTTGTTTTATCAAAATAAAATTCTTAAATCAACCCAAATTGTTGTGTTTTAATAAAATGTATTTAACTTAATACTATCAAGTGCTAAATAGTAGTAGTTACTGAATTTTAAAGACAAAAAAAAAAGAACCTGATGAGCCTCGCTCTGCTGTACAGTTGGGGATGGAGTGCACCTCGTTTTTAGGATAGGTCATTATTACAATGGATTTGTTAAATTTGAATGCAATGATAGATATAATTGTATACGAATAACGATTCTGAACGGAGTTAATATGTTTGTCTAGGATATAATACATTTTTTCGTGTTGCGACACCGTACAGTCCATATACACGCATATTCGTACTGTGACCCGCTTTTATCTGCTCCCGATAGCAAGTCTAGTGCTCGTCGCGGTGCCACACACACATCGCGTGTCATCTGTAATCGCCGGTAATGTATAATTATCTTACCCGAGGCAAATTAAATAATTCCCTATCTACATCATTATCATACCTTTGTTATTATGAGTAGCTCTCATAATAATCCAATAAGTCCAAAGTATAAAAACAACAATGAAAAGAAAACGGTATCCCCGTTAAAAATATCTAAAATATCTAAACCATTAAATCAAACGAGTATTAACTCCCCAATCGAACCCTCAGACAATGAAAACGAATGGCAAATATCTTCTCATCAAAAACGTTTAAACTCTCCTGGATTGTCACCCAAGCCAAAAATATCAAACCATCAAAATAATTCTCAAACTATATTTTCTACTCCAAACCGCTTTAGCCCTTTGTACAGCGATACGACCAACACGAAAACAAGATTAAACAATACTTCAAATGATAACGAAATTGTTGATGACGAAATGGTCGATAATGACGTTATCAATATAAAAGCTCCGCCACCAATTTTTATTAAATCAACTATTAATAACTATCAAGCTTTTTGCGAAGAAATTAGTAACCTACAAGCTCCACCCTTGGAATTCTCATGTAAAACTTCATCAAACAGCTTAAAACTCAACACATCAAATCCCAATTCATATAGAACGGTAATAAAGTACCTCAAACAAATAAATGTAAATTTCTATACATTCCAACTACACGATGATAAACCTTATCGTGTAGTTATAAGAAATATCCACCCCACCACTGCAGTTGATTTTATCAAAGAAGAATTGGGTAACCATGGGTTCTTAACTCGGAATATAACAAATGTACTTCATTACCAATCCAAAGCTCCTTTACCACTATCCTCGAACCAGCCACCAACAATAAAGATATTTTCGAATTACAATATATTTGTTACACAAAAATCAAAGTCGAAGCTCCTAAACCAAAAAAGCAAATACCTCAATGTATGAACTGCCAAGATTACGGCCATACGTGTTCCTACTGTCACAGTACACCTAGATGCGTTCGTTGTGGTGATCATCACAGTTCAACCACTTGTACGAAAAGCAAGGACCTTCCAGCAAAATGCGCCCTTTGTTTCGGCGATCATCCAGCAAATTATCGGGGATGTCCAGCTCTTAAAAATATTCAAACTCATCGCAACCGTCACTCCAAAGTAAACATCATTCACCGTCTCAACAACAACAACAAATTCTACGAAAATAACACTAATGTAATTACCCACCCCAGTCCAAACAGTACCTCAGAAAATCAAAGCATCCCTATTACTACTAATTTATCCTATGCTCAGGCAACTCAAAATAAAAACCATATTGCAAATAATAATCAACCGCAATTAGATTCTACTTCCTCACTAACTGCCCAACTTACATCATTTATAAATGACCTAAAAACATTAATCACCCCTCTCATAACACTTCTTACAAAAGTAATTGACAAAGTCTTAGAAAAAAAATGACTCCCAACTCAATAAATCATGCCTCTTCCTTATCAATTTTCCTATGGAACGCCAATGGATTAAAACAACATTCCAATGAACTTTTTTACCTTCTTCACCATAAAAACATTGATATTGCCCTTATAACTGAGACTCACCTATCCACTACTTCCAATATTAGCTTCAATGGTTACTCAATTATTAGAGCTGATCACCCTGATAGAACTTTCCATGGTGGGGCTGCGATAATTATAAAATCCTCACTCTTTTATAACGAAATGCTTAGCACAAATGAATCATACCTACAAGCTGCTAATATCAAAATTAAAATAAATAATTTCAACATCACAATATCTTCAGCCTACTTCCCTCCAAACCAACCCATTTCCGAACCTAAAATTCATTCTTTTTTCCATAGCCTAGGCAACCTTCTTATAATAGGTGGTGATTTTAATGCCAAACATTCTCAATGGGGCAGTAGATATACTAATACAAGGGGCAGGCTATAACATACTTCAATTCTAAAACATAAATTATCATTCATCTCCCCTGATGAACCAACTTACTGGCCATCACATGCAAATAGATCCCTTGACATTCTCGACTTTTTTATTACACGGTTACCAAATAGTTTAAACAAATTTATATCAAACCTTAACCACCTATCAAGCGATCATTCTCCTGTTTTATTAACATTAGACGCCGAAATTGCCTCTACCACTAATAACCCGTTTCTCTCATCCGGCCCTGTAGACTGGAAACTTTTTCAAGCTAAATTAGACGAATCTTTGTCCCTAAATACTCCTCTAAAATGCCCTCTCGATATTGACCTAGCAATCTCCAAATTAACAAAAACTATCCAAAATGCAGTTTCTCATTCTTCCTTGACCACCCCAAAAAAAAAACCAATCTAAATCCCACATCTCGCTCCCCTCATACTTAGTCAACCTTATTAAAGCCAAACGTCGTGCTCGATCCTTGTGGCAACGATCGAAATACCCTGAACACAAAACTGCCTACAATCATCTATCAAACGATCTTAAATCTCAATTAGCGAAATATAGATCTGAACAATTTAGTCAATACCTAAGCACTCTGTCTCCAAATAACGGCTCCCTCTGGAAAATAACCAAAAAGCTAACGAATCAACGTGAAAATATCCCTCCTCTTGAACGTCCCGACAAATCATTAGCTATCACTAATTTAGAGAAAGCCAACCTCTTTGGTGCCCACTTATTTTCAACTTTCTCTCCTCATCCTGAAATAATCCCTAGCCCTGACCACACTGACCTAGTAAACTCATTCTTGTCTTCTCCCTTGCCCATGTCCCTTCCTGCCAAACCGATTTCCCCATCTGAAATCGTAACAGTCATTCATAAGCTTCGACCTAACAAAGCTCCTGGTCATGATCAAATCACAAATAAAATAGCAAAGAATTTATCTAAAAAGTCAATTTTGTTCCTTACCCATATATATAATTCTATGTTACGCTTGTCATACTTCCCCCCAACCTGGAAGCATTCAGTTATTATCATGATCTCAAAACCAAACAAGCCTAAACATCTCACAAGTTCTTATCGCCCAATCAGCTTACTACCTACATTTGCAAAACTTTTCGAAAAACTAATTTTACATAGAATCTCGTCATTAATTGACCAACAAAATATTTTACCTAAATCTCAGTTTGGATTTCGTCGTAAACATAATACAACTCAACAAATCCACCGAATCGTAGATAAAATGTCATCCTCCTTCGAGTCAAAACAATTTTGCCCTGCGGTATTCCTCGATATATCACAGGCCTTTGATCGCGTTTGGCATGACGGACTTCTTTACAAACTTAAGCACTTTCTCCCTTCACCTTATTTTCTTTTAATTAAATCTTATCTTGATAATCGGTTTTTTTCAGTACGCCACAAAAATGAATTTTCTACTATCCAAAAAATTAAGGCAGGTGTTCCTCAGGGCAGTGATCTCTCTCCTTTACTTTACAATATCTATACCTCTGATATGCCCACTTCTAATCAAACTCTCCTCGCCACATTTGCTGACGACACAGCTATATTTGCTTCAAATAATGACTCAGACACCGCTTCACACAACTTACAATTGCACTTAAATTTAATTGAGTCTTGGGCAAATAACTGGAAAATTAAAATTAATGACAATAAATCCGCTCAGGTAAAATTTTTCTCTCCTCTAATCCTAAGAAAAGAATGTCCCTCACTCAAATTTAATAACAAACCAATTCCTCTTCATCAATCAACTAAATACCTAGGTATCACTTTAGACAAAAGACTAACCTGGGCAAATCATACAAAAAATAAACGTAAACAACTTAACTCCCGCCTCCATTTACTCCGACCTCTTCTAAAATCAAAAATAAATCTCAAAAATAAAATATTAATTTACAAATCTATCATAAGACCAATATGGACCTATGGTATTCAAATATGGGGCCCAGCGAAACCTGCTAACATCCGTCCCATCCAAGCCTTTCAATCCATCTCTTTAAGACTCTTAACCGGTGCTCCGTGGTATATCACAAATTCAGCTCTCCATAACGACTTAAAACTTCTAACAGTAAATGAACTTGCAAAAACTACTATAAAAAATTCCATTCCAAATTAATTAACCATTCTAACCCCTTTATCAAAAACATGTCTTCTCTCACACTACCTCTTAATATTCCTCGACGGTTAAAAAGAAATTGGGCTAGAGACCTTCTAATCCAAATCTAAAATTAATTTAAAAAAAAAAAAATAATAATAATAATAAATTAATTAATAAATTAATTAATAAAATAAAATCAATGCCCGAACTCAAATTTTCTGAGGTTCTGTCACTGGACAGTCTCCTCTTCATGTGTTTCATGTCTTCTTTAATCTTATCATCATTGTTACTTATTGTTTTATGAGTAAACAGATTGTAATATATTTTAATAAAAAAAAAAAAAAAAAAAAAAAAAAGGATATAATACATTGTTATTTATAAATATTGCAAAAAGTATATTTTATTTTGAAACGATAAATATATTTTTCAATTAGGATGGGTTGGCAGTTGCATACAGCGACATAGTTAAATTATTTAAAAATAATGCATGTATTTATTATAATAATACCTTATATTAACATATAGTATATATATAACAATTTTTTAGGGTATGTTTGGTTTTTGAAACACTGTTAACAACACAGATATATACGTGTATATGTATATACACCATAGGTGTATTGATAACACGGCTAAAGGTATAGATATAGTTTCTATAGCCGTGATTTATAAAAAAAAAAATTGAAATATAATGCAATAGTATGCAATTTCGTAAAAATTTAAATTTCAAACAGTCATAAACTTTTTTCTTTTAAGTTTGGTAGAATTTGTTTTAAATATTTTTGAAGATTAGCTTATGGACAACATAGTGTTAAAATTTTGAATCTTAAGTATGAACAGAAAACATTTTATGAACTTTTATCTACCAAATAACTTGCAAATTATCGTGATTTTTACACATTTTATACAAATTTGAACATTAACGGCTTATAAAAAAAATTTGAGTTAACCGATCACCGATATTTTTTAGTTACGATAAGTTTAACTTATTATAAACCTTGTATTAAATTTTCAAAAGTTTTTGGTCTGCCAATTAAATTTTATAAATGTTTAAAAACAAAAATTTTACAAAAATCGAAAATTTAAATTGTCTATAAATAAGTCAAAATATGTCAAAATACTTTGAAAACTTAACCATGTATAAAAAACGTCAATATAAAGATTTGGTGAAAATTTCAAGTTGTTGCGATTTTTGGTTTTTGAGTTAGAGCATTTTAAAAATATATAATTTGTAAAAACGTGATTTTGCGTAAAATTTCCCGTTTTTTCGTAATTTTTTTATCGTTTTTTTCGATTTTTTTAAAAAGTATTGAAAAGTTAAATTTTTGACTAGCCAAAGTACCATCTACATTCACTTTCCTTTCAGAAAAGTTGCTGCTTAAGCAAATTGAAGCATTTTTATTGCCAAAAATGGTGTCGTCAGACACAAAAAAAAAAAAAAAAAATTAAATAAATTAAAAATTAAAAATTAAAAAAAATTAAAAAAAATAAAATAAAAAAAAACACACATCATTGTAAAACCAATAGATTCCATCACTCCGTTCAGAATCTAAAATAATAATAATATTAAAAAATGATTCCTTAAATCCTTGAATATTTACAAATGATACGTAATTGCTCAATTCTAATATGGCTTAAGTCAAAACCTCTTGGTATACCACATTTAGAGTTTTATTTTGTGGTGCATAAACGTACAAATGGTAAATAAAATATAATATTTGTGATTAAATTATTTAGGGTAACACCATACAAATGTGCACAGTTTACACTGATGAACCAACAATCGGCGCGTGTTCGACGTCTGGTGGATCGTTAGTCGTAACACGTTTATCGCATTTCGGTAAGAAATGTATTATTATTTTTAGTCGGTGTTTTCTATTCAAATCATAAATTTAATATTATATAGCCTCAGAATAATTCATAACACACAGAAAAAAAATGTCAGAGTCCAGGTAGGCGGAAACCCTTGGACTGCCGTTCCGAATTTCCCGACTGCTATTGTTACTATTATATGAAAATAGATATACAAATTACACGTAAAAATTAATTTTTGCCGATTTCAACCCTTTAAAAACAAAATTTTGAAAATCGGGCGACGTGGTGACACTTAGGAAGGTATTTGAAACAACTCTGTGAAAAAAAATTGGAAAAATGTTAAATATTGTCGTCACAAAATTGGTACATAAAAAAGTCCTGTTCTTTTATATATATATATATATATAGAAGATAAGGATAAGAATAAGGATAAGGATAAGGATTATTTGAAACTTGTATAATGGGCTACGTTCCTTAAATCACTCATTGTATCGCGATTTTTATAATAAACAAGTTGATCCCGTGCACTTCGTTGCTCGTTAAATATACCAACTCTATATGACTCAAACTGTTCAACTCGTTATTTAATATTCGGTGGACGATGTTCTAGATTATTTTAAGTTTTCTGTTGCCCGGAATAAAAATTCTGATTCGCAGCAGTATATTCGATAGATCGCGGACCTAGTGCTGTTTGAACGTAAGTTTATGATTTAACTTTAATAAAGTATCAAAGTTATACCAAGTTTGACATAATACGGGTGGATTAATATAATCAATTAGTACATAATCCTAACCTAACCTTAGTGTCCTAAAATCCGATGAATAAAAAAACCAAATTTAACCTTTTTTAAATTAGCCTATCTTCTTCCCATAGATCTGCTCACAAACATTCATTTATATATAATATAGCTAATCCTGAGCACTTCGTGGCCCGAAAAAATTACAAAAAAATGATGATTGTTCAACTCCTTTTTGGTCTAACTCACTGCAGTAAGTGCAACTCAGCCATGGAAGCCAATATCATGGGAGCCAAGTTGCCATGAGAGCCAATTAACAAATAACAAAACACCAAATAATTATTATATTAATTTTATTTATCACCAATGGCAACCACTAATAAATAAATATTATTCTCAAATCTTATAACCCCCATAGCAACCATTAATAAACAAAAATTTCTATCGTAAATCTCAAAATTCCTGTTTAAGCACCACCCGGGGGTGATCAATCCCCTTTTTAAATTAGCCTTAAACTTACTCTCAGACCTACCAAATATACACAGAAAATTTCATGAAAATCGGTCAAGTTGTTTCGGAGGAGTTCGATAACCAACACATTTTGCGATTGGTAGCGGGGGTTTAGGTGGGGGAGTAGGCTATCAATTACTTCGATAAAAACATGCCTATAACCTTCGGAGGCACGTGAGCAAGCATTGTGCAAAATTTCAGGACGATCGGTGCAGTAGTTCTGGAGTTATTAACGCACAAATTACAGACGTTGACTTTTATATATATATATATATATATATATTATAAAAACATCAAACGATAAATATTGACATTTTTTACCATAATATTGACGTATCGATAATATCGAGATTATTTGCGCATTATTATTAGCAGATGATCCTTAATATCTAATAATACCAAAATGTTTACAATTTTTGTAACAATTATAACTACAAGATATGAACCAGGCTAGTGTTTAACAAATTTGTTCCATACGAATGTGATCTAATCTTACTATAATTTCGTATTTAATTTACGTTTTAAATTTATACCACAAAAATTGCCCAATTCCGCAAGTTGTATAAATTGTATTTAATATCAATAGTCCATTGCAACTATAAAGTATATACCTTCATGATTTCATATTCTGGAGAGCCACACGACTTTGTTTCTTTTGATTTAGTTTCGAACTCTACAGTATTGTCTTCAATTTTCGGTAGTAATCGAACGTTCTTGGCCTTTGATGCTAAAAATGTATAATATTATATTTTGTTAGTTATGATAACATTATAAAAGTTTTCAGAAGACGTATGCAGAGTTGAGTAGAAAACTCATTGGACAGAAATACCACCTGAAAAGAGTGATATGGAAAACTCGTTTATCATCGGTTTATAAAACTGAAAATTTTATTTAGTTCTATCTAATTTGGTCTTAGATAGTTTTCACTATAAATTTTAATAATACATGGTGTCATTTTTTGTTTTCAAATACAGAAAAAAATAAAATATAATTAATAAAATTTAAAAATATATAAAATATAAAATAAAATAAAAAAATAGATCCTAGTTGGCTATCTTCCCGTTATTTTGAATTTTAGAAATTGAAAAATTTCTTATTAAGATTTGGATCATAAATTAATTATTTTATCAACATGATTTTGGGAATCATAACCCGTTTATATACTTAAATGTCAAAACATTTCATTGTTAATCGGAATAACAAAACATGCATATATTCTACAAGATTTTTTTGATATTATTTCTGAGTTATGGTAAAAAAAAAAAAAAAAATGCTTTAAGCTTAAGAGCTATAATCATAATAATTTTTTTTTAAATATTTAAAACTTAAAATTTAATTCATCAAGCAGTCTGATATAGAACACTATATTATAACATGATAATATGGGTAAGTACAATATGAATTCAAAAATATTGACTTAGATGAGCACCGAAGTGAGGATAATTGATAAGAACCAAATAATTTTTCTGGTTCACTATTCTATTTAGAACCTGGGATAGGACGAGTTTATATTTATATAGCTCCAACAACTATGTATAAGTATAAGTCGAAATATAACGATTTCCATTTGATGTTTATTTTTGATTTTGAACTCACCTGAAGGTATGAAACATTTTAAAGAATGGTCTATCTCTATGTTAACTCCAGTCAAACAGCTAGCTTTGTGCAGTTCACATCTATTGCCATACAATTGTCCGTTCGTGCCACATACTCTGCGTTTAGCTTGACCACATTTCCTTACACATATGCAACGAGCAACACCACCTAGTGCTACGCACTCTTCACCTTGGCCGCAGTAATGTACAAGACAAGGATCTAAAAAAAAAAAATTATTAAACTCGTCATAACTCAATGATCAACCGTCAAGGAAATTTCAATTTTCGTTTTAATTTAATTTTTAATTTTGTGATTCGAAAAATGGTCTAGTCATGATTACTCAAATTGCATATTAAGCCCTTTCAAAATTTGTATTTATTATCTTGATAACTCGCGTACTTGGTTTTTTCGATTCGAGTTATCGTAACTTGATTGTACCAAATAAAATAGCGATTGATCGAAATTGTAATCCTTCAGTTTAGATCACAAAAGTTAAATTATGAACATAATTATCATAATTTATTATGATAATAATTAATTATTATTATTACAATAAATATAAAACATCGAATAAGTAATTAATAAAAAAATGATTTGAATTGTTTTGAATAAAATCGATTAAATTCAATAAACAATAATTATAGAGACTTAAAATTTAAAAATATTAGATAGGTATTAATACATAATATATTATATATGAATTATTTTCAAACTGGTTTCTCATTAATTTAATAATTATAGTTACTATAGTTATATTATAGTTAGTTATTATAGAGTATTACTCTTAGTTCTGCTCATCTCAAACAAAACTAATATTTTAATAAAATTGAATTTAACTGACACCTTATTATACATATATATATTTTAAAAATTAGTTATATTCTGGCTAACACATAGTTTCTGAAAACGAGAGCGCAAACGTAAACAATAATTTATGACGAAAAAAATTACTATAATTTTATACATTTATCGGGGGGGAGTGTGCTGTACCTTCTCGTGGTCCTCCCTGTAAGTAGTGGTATTCCTAAGGTGCTTTCTAATCTATGAGATCGAAATTAACTTAACATGCCACGAAACCAAACAGCACAAAACCGACTGCCAGACGTCACATGTAGACCTCCTGGCATACTCGGTATAAACAGCCCTTCTCAGGGCTACCCTGACCCAAACTAAATTTCAAAAACAAAAACAAAAACAAAAATAAACAGAATTTTCATGATAGGTCAAGAGCCTTAAACATAACCAACAAAGAACATTACTCCCCAGATTGTAATGATTCACAGAAAAACATAAGAATCATACACCTTAACATAGAAGGTTAAACACTCGGTAAAACCTTTAGCAACGCCGACGACTAGCCCTACAAGAGACTCACATCCCAGACGGACAAACAAGGCGTCTGAGGATCCCTGGATTCAGGTTGATCGACTACATTCGGCACCCAAAGCATGGTCTGGCCACCTATGTTAACCATAAGGTGGAGGATCGCCTTGCCAATCCAGTTACTGGTAACGAACATACAGTTGGTATTCGTTTGGATAACCTCATCATCTACAATGTATATAAGCCTCCTTCAACCAACTGGTCCCACTACATGCTTCCAACACCTCAATGTCCTACAGTATACGTCGGAGATTTCAATTCTCATAGCACCAACTGGGGCTACACAACTGAAAATGAAGATGGAGAACGGCTATGTAGCTGGGCGACACTCAACCGCCTGCACCTATTATACGACGCCAAACAAGGCGGCACCTTCGTTTCTGGCAGATGGGGCACAGCAACAACTCCTGACCTTTGTTTTGTAACAACAGACTTCCATGATCAACCCTTAAGAGCTTCCCGCAATATTTTACATAACTTCCCTAGAACACAACACAAACCAGTAGCAATAGACATAGGTTTACACCTACCAAGAATAGAGAAACCATTTATGCCAAGGTGGAACCTACGCAAGGCAAAGTGGGAAGACTACACAAGCTATATGGAGAAGAACATCAACCGTATACCTCCTTTGCCGGAGAATTACCCTAGGTTTGTCAAACTAGTTAAAAAAGCAGCGAGTACCGCCATTCCAAGAGGCCACAGGCAAAATTATATTCCGTGCTGGAACAGGGAGTGTGATTCTTTACTGAAGGAATATGAACATACAGGAGATGAGACCATCGCAAACTAGCTAATTAAGTCTTTAGACAACGAAAGAAGGAACAGATGGATTACGGCAATGGATAATATGGATTTCACCCACTCAAGTAGAAAGAGCTGGGAACTCCTGAGGAAACTGGGGGCCGCCCAACCCTCAAGGAAAAACGGCAATGTCACAGCAAATGCCATATCAAGCATCATATACAAGACGTCCAATATTAAGCCAAATAAACATGAAAAATCCGAAGTAAAGAGGAAATTCAAGGAGACACTCGAGGAGTGCGAAGATAGATCAGAGCTGGCGTCAGATTTTACTCCGGACGAGGTACAAGCCGCCTTAAAATTAGTTAAAAATGGAAAAGCAGCAGGGGCGGATGGAATCCTCCCAGAGTTTCTCAAAAACGTTGGTCCCAAATGCATCAACTGGATTGCAAAACTCGCCACCGAGATTGGGAATTATGGTAAGATACCGAAACTCTGGCTTGAGTCTAAAGTAATTGCAGTACTGAAACCAAACAAAGACACTTCTGATCCCAACAATTACAGACCAATATCCCTATTGTCTACAATGTATAAACTCTTTGAAAGACTACTGCTGGCTTGTTTGCAACCAATAGTAGAGAAGTCCTTACCGTTGGAACAAGTTGGGTTCAGACAAAATAGAAACTGCTGTGATCAAGTACTGGTGATTACTACGCACGTGGAAAATGGCTTCCAGCAAAAAGCAAAATCGGGCGCACTTTTTCTTGACCTATCGTCAGCCTATGATACAGTCTGGACTAGAGGTCTCCTTCTTAAAACAGCAAAGATCATAAGATGTAAAGCCACTATACTACTCCTAGAGAAAATGATATCAAATCGAAAATTCAGAGTAACACATGGAGGGAAAACGAGCCGATAAAAAATTCTACAAAATGGTCTTCCACAAGGAGCCGTTCTTTCCCCAATGCTTTTTAACATATACACAGCAGATATGACTGACACAGTGTCGAGGAAATTTATATACGCGGATGATGTAGCACTAGTTACACAAGCCACATCCTTTGAAGAAATCGAAAGTGTATTGAACGCAGACGTGGCAAAAGTAAAAAAGTACTTTCAGAAATGGCACCACAAGTTGAACCCAAATAAATCAGTAACATGCGCTTTCCACTTAAACAACCGAGAAGCCAGTAGAACACTAAACATAGTAATCGAAGACCAAAAAATCACCACTGAAGAAGCACCAAAATATCTAGGGGTAAGAATGGACAGAACTTTAACCTTCAGACAGCACCTAGAAAGCGTGAAAGATAAAATAAAAACACGTAATAACATTATTGCCAAGCTAGCAGGCACAAGCTGGGGCTGCCACGCAAACGTGCTCCGCACTTCTGCTCTAGCCCTAGTGTACAGCGTGGCAGACTACTGTGCCCCTGTGTGGGCCAGAAGCGCGCATTGCAAGAAGGTCGACGTACAGTTGAATAACACCATGAGAATCATAACAGGCACCGTGAGATCAACCCAACTAGATTGGTTGCCGGTCCTGTCTAATATTGCCCCTCCATACCTACGCAGGCAAGTCCAGACTGAGTCAATGATACTGAAACTGAGCAACTATCCAGAATCACCTGTACAAATAGACATAGCAAACCACCCACCCAAGAGACTTAGTTCCAGAAAACCTATATGGGGCATGGCACGATCAAATAAATCAATAGAGGAGATGTGGGCAAACAAATGGACAAACACTAACGTCCGAAACCATTTCTTAGTTAGCGTCCCTGATAGCAGAGTACCTGGTTTCGAGCTCAGTCGAGCACAATTGACGGCCCTAAACCGAATAAGAACTGGGCAAGGTAGGTGTAACTATCAATTACACAAATGGGGCATGACTGATTCCCCGTTGTGCGAGTGCGGTCTAATACAGACTACAAGCCATATTGTTGAGGAATGTCAAAGAAGAAGATTTGAAGGAGGGATAGCAACTCTACACATCTGCGGACCAATGGCGATCAAATGGCTAGAGGAATTTGATATTTGACTCTAACAACCATGTTTGAAGAACATGTCCTATAATATTTTAGTCTGCTTTGATTTATTTGTTGTTGTTATTGTTATTAGTCTGTTATATTTTATCTAATATTCTATATATGTATATCTTTTAATTCTGTTAAATTTAAATCTAAATAAGAGCTCACGCCGAGTGTCATATGCATAATAATAATAATACATTTATCAGATTAGTTTTGATCATGCACAGCATTGCTCTGAAACGTGATCTCTGGTACTGCTCTGAGGATAATATTAAATTTTCTTTATCGCATAATAATAATAATAATAATAATAATAATAATAATACAATGTAAATACTATAGCGGAAAGACGGAAGATGTTCACAGTTTTTGGATAATTCGATCCTATTCAAAATATAAGGCGACTTGCACGTTTCAAAAACCAACTGAATCGACGGAATGTGCGGTGGCAGCGTTCCACATGAAACTGAAATATTCCTAAAGAATATTAAAAGCGATTTTTACACGTACTTTGGAGACGTGTAAACTTCATTATCTCGATCTGACGAGAGATAGAGTCCAAGCGGTAATGGTATTGGAATACTATGTATAATCGTAAGTACATGACACGTACTTGTACACATATACATAAATTACCCACCACTACCTCTACACGCTGGGTAGCACACGCAATTCATTTTTTTTTTTTATTTCACTCTAATGCACACACACACTGTTATTATATACAATAATATCATCTCATTTAATTTTTCTTGTTTGAACCATACATTCCACTGTTATTATTAATTTTTTTTTTGTGATAATTAAACACAAAAAATAGTGTTTTATTATATTGTAAATAATTAAATATACGTAAGTGATATTGTAGTTACGGCTTATTCATTTCAATACAATATAATACAATTAATAAACAGTACGTTTTCGTGCTTAAAATATATATATATGGCCATGTAGATTTATTTTTGACTAATTTCGATTGATTTATAATTTTGATAAATGAAACACACAGTATACTTTTTATGTTCGAAGCGATATTCACATTAATTGACGATTATTCGTTTAACGATAAATACACAAGTAAATTTATTAAATCACGTCTGGGTTGTTAAATCGCTAATAATATCCATTAAAAACTCCTGGTTTCTCCTTATTTTAACCATCTCTAACGTCATTGGAAAAAAATAATTTAAAAATGTACAAAAAAAAAAGGTTATCAAATAAATTAATATTATTGTCCATTATTTTAATATGTGGTGAATATATAAATACCAATACTTTATTATAATTTTTTTTTTGTGTTCATGCATTCATTAATTCCTAATTATAGTAGGGAGTAATTGTAATAATAAAAAAAAATGGTGAATACCGAACGCATGAATCATTTCTTTATTGGATTATTATATTGTTTATTTTATAATATATAAATATATAATTTTATAATTATTTTTCTATAATATAGAGTCCAAATAATATAAAGTTTATATTATTGTCGTGGACTATATCTAAATATATAAAAATGGAGCCAAAATGTATAACAATTCATCAATTGAGAACGGCTGGGCCGATTTGGCTCATATTTTTTTTTAATTGTTCGTAATTATCAGGACAAGGTTCTTGTAAGAAAAAATGAAGAAAGTTGCACGGAAAATTAAAAACTAATATAACCGTGTAAATTGTATATCTATATAGCTAACTGCAACCTGACCATTTTTTGTGTGTGTTTTATCGACGTGTATAAATAAGTATGCATTCCCTTGGTTACGGAATCACGTAATTACAGTTTATCGTATAAAACAGATACAACCGTCAAAATTCCACAGTACGAGTACAGTAAGTTTATTGAAAAGTGTTAATCATTATTTAAAGAGTATTGGTATGGTTATTTTTAAAAATACTAGCAATTAAACGTAAAAACTTAAGTCGCAAAACTTGCAATTCTGCGAGTCAAAAATATAAAAGAGCAAGTCAAACTGACGAGCAATGCGAAGCGTGGAATGAAGTTGAACAGAATCGATGGAATCGAAATCAACAACATAGTATTATATATAATTTGGTATAGAGATATATTAGATCTGCCTACTGGGAGAAGATAGGCTAAGTTAAATAGTGATACTAACCCTGGGAGGTGCTCAAGCAGACATTTTGATATTTACAATGGAAATTTTAATCATTTATTATTTATATTTTATTTATTTTAATAATAATAATTAGAGCGAAATAAATTATTAACGAATTTAACACACAGTTTGAGACATATAAGAGGTAGGATTTTTAACGAGCTACAAAGTGCACGGGTGGTTCAGCTAGTACGTTATATATATTTGTAATATATAAGCTTGATTAATGTATAGTACTACAAAATATGGTGATCATGAGTTCAAAGAAAACAAACAAAACTTCGCGAAAAGACTATATTACGTCAATTATTTTGGTTTATTCATACATGGATTATGACATTTGTAGTTTAACTGTGGACAAGATTTCCACACATTTTATTATATTTCACTATGAAGTTTTTTATTATTAAATTATGTGTCAAAATTATTTGAGTGCACCAACTATGAATTAATTGCCTATCGAATTTTTCTACATCCCAACAAAACTGAATTTAAACAAAAATCAAATAATTATTAAGCTTTTTATAATAAAAATGTATTAGTTGCTGTTAGGTTTCAAAAAAGTATAAATAATTCATAAGTGACTCACTCCTCCAACTATTTCCAACAATTATACACACATGGCAAATAAGTATTTTAATATTAGTATTACATTTTATTCCAAATATATTATATTGTACATCACTGAATGTATATATTATATTATGCACAAATAAAGTTTTACGATTTGAGAGAGTGTGTAATAAAAAAAAAAAAATGAGCTGAAAAAGGGAAAATAATCTCGATAAAGTTCTTCTATCTCTTCGTTTTCAGGTCCCTCGAGACGTGGCCTCGGAAAATCGTTCGTTTTATATATATATATATATATATATATATATATTCACCACTGCTGTTCAACACCGTTTAACAAAATAGTGCACCGCGTCCGTTTCATTGTATCGATTACAGCGCTCAGTCCATCGATACAATTCCTCACCTTCACAATCCCCCTCCATCACTTCACGAGACACCTCCCTTCCACAAGTCATGGTTCAATTGCCATCCCAATCACCATTATTATTTATGACGGACAACTCCCAAGCACTCACTCATGGCAAATTGAATTAGCATGCAATATTTATAAATAAATTATAATCTTAAATAATAGTTTGATGGTAGACACGACACCAGTGTTGGTGGGTATTATATACGAGTTGAATGTATTGATTTTACAATGATGTGTTTTTTTTTTTTTTTTTTTTTGTGTCTGTCGACACGATTTGGGGCAGTAAAAAGGCTTCGATTGCCTTATGTAGCAACTTTTCTGAAAGAAAAGTGAATCTATTTGGTACTTTGGGGGGTCAAAAGTAAAAAATTTCCAAAATTTTTGAAATGCGACGGGAAAAACCATAAAAAAATTTGGGAAAAACGGGAGTTTTTACGCAAAACCAGTTTTCAACATAATCAAATTTTAGATTCTGAACGGAGTGAAGAATGTATTCATTTTACAATGATGTGTGTTTTTTTTTTTTTAGATTCTGAACGGAGTGAAGAATGTATTGATTTTACAATGATGTGTGTTTTTTTTTTTTTTTTTTTTTTTTTTGTGTCTGTCGACACGATTTGGGGCAGTAAAAATGCTTCGATTGCCTTATGTAGCAACTTTTCTAAAAGAAAAGTGAATCTAGTTGGTACTTTTGAGGGTCAAAAGTAAAAAATTTTCAATATTTCTTAAATGTGACGGGAAAAACCCTAAAAAATAAAGGGAAAAACGGGAGTTTTTACGCAAAACCAGTTTTCGACATAATCAAATTTTTTATTTTGCTATAACTCAAAAACTAATCGATGTAAATACTTGAAATTTTCACCAAATGTTAAGATTAGCATTTTCTATACACCGTTAAATTTTTGACTTTTATTAAGCTATTTATAGACAATTGAAATTTTCAATTTTTTTAAGTATTTTTTTTTTAAATAACGATAAAATTTTTTTGGCTGCCCAGAAAATCTTGAAAATTTAATACAAGGTTTCTTATAAGTTGTTCCTTAACAGATAAAAAAAAATCTAAACTCGTAATTCACAATTTTTTTTTATAAGTGCTCAAAGTTCCAATTTATACGAAATATGTAAAAATCACGATAATTTGCAAGTTATTTTGTAGATAAAAATTCATGAAATTTTTTCTGTTCATACTTAAGGTTCAAAATTTTAACAATAATCGGTGATAAAAAAAATTTGGCTCGTACAAAATACTTGAAAATTTAATAGAAAATTCCACAGAAGTAGTTCTTAAAGTCATTAAAAAATTATTAAAATCCATAGGCACAATTTTTTTTTATAAGCGTTTGAACAGCGAATATTGACAAAAAATTACATGTAAAATATAATATAATGTATAATATTCTAGACTGACAAAGATATCGGTTTTTTTTTAAATGCTCTAACTCAAAAACAAAAAACCACAACAACTTGAAATTTTCACCAAATCTTTATATTGACGTTTTCTATACATGGTTAAGTTTTCAAAGTATTTTGACATATTTTGACTTATTTATAGACAATTTAAATTTTCGATTTTTCTACATTTTTCCTTTTTAAACATCTATAAAATTTAATTGGCAGACCGAAAACTCTTGAAAATTTAATACAAGGTTTATAATAAGTTAAACTTATCGTAACTAAAAAATATCGGTGATCGGTTTACTCAAATTTTTTTTATATACCCTTAAAGCTCAAATTTGTATAAAATGTGTAAAAATCACGATAATTTGCAAGTTATTTTGTAGATAAAAATTCATAAAATTTTTTCTGTTCATACTTAAGGTTCAAAATGTTAACACTATGTTGTCCATAAGCTAATCTTCAAAAATCTTTAAAAAAATTTCTACCGGAATTAGAGGAAAAAATTTTGTGACTGTTTGAAATTTAAATATTTACGAAATTGCATAAAACAGCGATTTATTCTCAAACGATTTTAAATAGTTGTTATAATTCAAAAAGTATAAGTCGAAGATTTTTGAAATTTCTACCAGCTGTTAAGATTGGTATTTCTTTTATGTCATATTTTTTTCAAAATATTATATTGATTTTTAAGCCACTTATAGGCATTTAAAATATTCGATTTTTTTATAATCGGTGATAAAAAAAATTTGGCTCGTACAAAATACTTGAAAATTTAATAGACGATTCCACAGAAGTAGTTCTTAAAGTCATTAAAAAATTATTAAAATCCATAGGCACAATTTTTTTTTTATAAGCGTTTGAACAGCGAATATTGACAAAAAATTACATGTAAAATATAATATAATGTATAATATTCTAGACTGACAAAGATATCGGTTTTTTTTAAAATGCTCTAACTCAAAAACAAAAAACCACAACAACTTGAAATTTTCACCAAATCTTTATATTGACGTTTTCTATACATGGTTAAATTTTCAAAGTATTTTGACATATTTTGACTTATTTATAGACAATTTTTTTAAATTTTTCATTTCAAAATAAAATATACTTATTACAATATTGATAAATAACAATGTATTATATTCTAGACTAACATATCATCTCCGTTCACAATCGTTGTTCGTATACAATGATACCTATCATTGAATTCAAATTTAACAAATCCATTTTAATGACCTATCCTATGAAGAGTCGCACTCCATCCCCAAGTGTACAGCAGAGCGAGGCCCATCCGGTTGTTTTTTATTATTATACTAGTGTATAACGATACTATAGATTGAAGAAAAAGATACCATAAATTGTATTTATTATAAAATTAAAAGTCTTACTTTTATCTGATATAATATTGTCGTAATTGATAAGGCATATTTATACTATTTACTGATTAAATAAAAATTTAATTTTTATTTTTAATTTACTCATTAAAGTATTCGAGTATACTCGTATTTGCGCGGTAGCCTATGTACAATTTCATTCTGTTTTCAGTTTTCAATTAAGTTTAGGAAAAGTCCATCAGGGCATATTTTATTATTACACTGTATTACTATGTATTTTTTTAAGTAATTAAACTATACATTTTGTTATGTTTTAAACGATATTGACACAGATTATACTACGAGTCATTGTTGAAAAATAAAAGCCAAAGAAGAACAGAAAAAAAAATATAATTAAAAAATATATTTTATGTTTAATTCGGAAATAAGATTATTTTTATCAAACAAACCAGGTAAAATTTTAAATACCTGATATGCTATGATTAATAATATTTTAATTATATTTGTTGTGTACAACTAGTAGGCATGGTGAAATTCGTTGTAAATGGATTTTCGAATAGAAAAGCAATTATCATGGTTTTCAAATTTAAAAATATTTTTAACAATAAATATGAACTACGAGTAAGACACTAACTTTATTTTTCACTCATACAGATTATCTAAATAATTATTGTTTTGTTAATAGAAATATTAACGTTTTTATTATTTATTTATATGATTTATATTGACGATTTAAAGTTTTACCATGTATTACCATCCTATATCGGACTAATGGTATATCAATTATTATAACTTATAACACTAGATGCAGTCTTGATTACACATAATGATAATCTAAAATTATATAATACTTTATTTCTCCGGTTTAAATTTCAAATAATTATAATTAATAAATCATTAGTTTGACATTAAACTTTAGATACGAATTAGAACATACAGAAAATATTTGGAAAATTGTTAATCTCAAAGTTTAAAACCGCTAAAAGGATCGAGGTAAAAGAGGACAACATTTTGGAAATGAATGTAAAAAAAATAAAACTAAAATATAAGATAGCAGTTAGTTAGTTAAGATATATACTGTTTAGACATAAAATAAAATACATTACTGTTATGTTATATAAGGAAAAATGTATACAGAAATAGCTATGGAGATAAGGAAGTTTTGGGGATTAATGTGTGTAGGACTGAAGAGAGGAGAGTAATTAGAGGATTGATTAGAGAGTTGAGGTTGGTTATAAAGTTAGATAATAGGACAGGAAAATTATCTGTGGAAAAATCTGTGGTCCGGGTGGCTTCTGCGTATGATTTTGGTCTGGAATGACGGTTTAACGCCGGAAATTTGGTTGGAGAAGCCTTGAGAAGTCTTGAGTTTTTTTGAGCGCTTATGAAAGCAGGGTAGCCCCTGAAGTTGGCGGTGTGAACCCCGGAGCACAGGGCACATTTGACCGGGCTATTTCGATCTTTGGAACATTCTTTACGTACATGTCCCCAGCACCCCCACATACGAAATTCGAATTTTTTTTTTGCTAAATATTTAGTATGCAATTTGTATGAATTTGTATGACTATTCCCCAAATTTGTACGAACTTTGTTGAAGTACTACGAACAAAAAACCGGGGCGGTGCTGGGGACACGTGTCTCCAGCACCCCCCAAATAGAACCGTTAAGGGTATTGCGGTTTTTTTGGTCTCAAAATTTAGTACTTATTTTGTACGTATTTGTATGACTATTCCCCAAATTTGTACGAACTTTGTTGAAGCACTACGAACGAAAATCCGGGGCGGTGCTGGGGATACGTCTTCTTCTTCTTCTTCTTCTACTTCGCCTTCCTCCCAACTATTTGGGGTCGGCCACCCTTGTCCTACACCTCCACTCTACTCGGTCAATCACATCTCCTCTGCACACACCGACAGCCCTCATGTCATTCTCCAAAGTCTCCAACCATCTCTTTTTTGGTCTTCCTCTTCCTCTTTTCCCTTCAACGTCCATCTTCATAACCACTCTTACTGGATTCGTTTCCTCTCGCCTCATCACATGCCCAAACCATCTCAGCCTATTTTCTCTCATCTTGTCCACAATTGGCGCTACACCAACACTACCTCTCACGTATTCATTCCTTATTCTATCTTCTCTTGTCACTCCACTCAACCATCTAAGCATTCTCATTTCCGCGACACTCATACTTTGTTCTATTCTCCTGTTAACCGCCCAACACTCTGAACCATACAGCATAGTTGGTCTCACTACACTTTTATAAAATTTACCTTTCAGCCTAATTGGAATTCTCTTATCGCATAACACGCCCGATGCTTCTCTCCATTTCATCCACCCGCACTTAATCCTATGTTTTACATCAATGTCAAAGCCCCCGTCCTTTTGAACAAAAGATCCTAAATATTTAAAGCTCTCAACTTCACCTATCACATCACCATCTATTGTCAGTTGTCTCCTCATTCCTTCAACTTCTTGGTCTCTTTGTCCAAAATCATACTCAATATACTCAGTTTTATTTCTACTTATTCTCAATCCTTTTTCTTCGAGGGCTAACCTCCACTCATTTAACCTATTATTGACAACTTCTAGGTTTTCTCCTATCAGAACTATATCATCCGCAAACATCATACACCATGGTATCTCACCCTGTATCTCCTTTGAAATCTCATCCATTACCACTGAGAACAGGTAGGGGCTTAGAGCTGACCCCTGGTGCACACCTACTCCTATACTGAAACCTTCTGATACTCCACACCGACTCTTGACACTAGTACTCGACCCTTCATACATATCCTGGATCAAATTAACATACATTTTTGGGACATTTTTCCTCATTAATGCCCACCTTAAAACTTCCCTTGGCACCCTGTCATACGCCTTTTCTAAATCTATAAACACCATGCATAGTTTTTTATTCTTTTCTCTGTACTTCTCTACTAATTGCCTAACACAAAATAATGGCTCCATTGTCGATTTTCCTGGCATAAAACCAAACTGGTTTCCTGATATCGAGGTCTCACTTCTTATCCTCTTCTCTATAATCTTTTCCCAGATCTTCATACTATGACTCATGAGCTTTATTCCTCTATAGTTCCCACATTCTTGTATGTCTCCTTTTCCTTTAAATATTGGTACAATAAAACTCTTTCTCCAATCTTCTGGCATTTTTCCCTCTATCAGTATCTTATTAAAAAGATTTTTCAACCACCCAATGCTACGTGTCTTTGTATAATGATTTTTGTCATCCGTAATGTAGGATATTAATTTAACATCGACTTTTATTGTATAATAGTCAATAATATACGTTAAATACCTGAGTAAAAATAGAATAGTTTTCATGAAATTATTTAAGTCATAGTTTATACAAATACATTTAACTTTAAATAAGTCAAAACAAATGTTAGCCAAATCAATTTTATTTAATATACAGTATAGCAAAAAAAAAAAAAGTCAAATGTATAAAATGCACAGCTCTGGTAATTAGATATTTCCTGTACTATACATTATAATAATCTTTGATTTTACATGAATCTTTACTCAAGCAATTCAATTCCAATTTGTTAATTATCTTTATTATTATGGGACTGAGTTCATGTATTTATTAGTTTTTATTCATTAAAGTGATCCAATCAGTGTTGTGATTAGATAAAAATAAAATATCTAGATTTAGTGGTATGCGTTGTCGGATAACACTAATACAATTTGTATTCTTTCAGAAGGGTAATAAATAAATATAAACGCAGTTGATTAAGAGAATAAATGTATTATGCTCGACGAGACAAAAATAATAAAATGGAAATAACAAATAGTATCGCTCGACAAAGCGTAAAAGACGACAAAAAATGGCGGCGTGCAAAAAACCAAAACGTACGGACATGGGTCTGGTTCGATGGATCGGAGGCCAGAGCGAGCCGAGCTTGATCGAACCATCGAAGTAACCGTCGAACGGCGTATAAAGCAAGTTAACAACATAAATGGTAAAAGTATACAATATAAAATATAAATCACGGTTGGTATTACATATAAGTGGGGCTATGAGCCGTGTCCTACATTACTCCCCCCGGGAAAACAAAAAACGAACTCGTTTTTTGGTGGCATCGACTGCCTGGGCTGCGTAGCTGTGGTCGATGATTGGATCTTCGCGTTGAATGAAGGCTGGTTTTAGTCGGTCGATGGAAATCCAGGCCGTGGTCCTGTTCCGTTGAATCCTGAATGTTTTCTCGCGGCGCTCGAGCACTGCATGCGGACCCTCATAACGTGGTTGAAGTGGCTGCTTGGTCGCGTCGATTCGAACGAAGACGTGACTGACCTGACTCAGGTCGGTCGGTTTAAACGTGGAGTGTCGCGTATTGTGATTCGTCCCGGGCGTATGTCGAAGTCGACCCATGGCGTCCCGTAGTATCGCTACCAACTCGGGAGGTCGAAGTTCGGCTTGAGCAGGGTGAAAATACTCGCCTGGGAGTCGTAGCGACGTACCGTAAACTAGAGCGGCTGGGGTCTGTCCGATGTTGGCCTTCACTGTATTGCGTAATGCGAGAAGCACGATGGGTAGCGTCGTTGCCCAGTGCGGTGATTCGTGTGCGGTGAGCGCGAACTTCAGCGTTCGATGAAAACGTTCCACCAAGCCATTGGACTGCGGGTGGTATGGAGATGTTCTCGTGTGCACTATGCCGAATGTCGAAGCAAGTGACTGGAACAACTCGGACTCGAACTGTCGACCCTGATCGGTGGTGATGGTGTCAGGTACACCGAAACGTGCTATCCAATTTGTGGTAAGAAGGTGAGCGACAGCGTATGCGGAAATATTTTCCAATGGCCATGCTTCCGGCCACCGAGTGAATCTGTCGACGACAGTGAGAAGATACTTAAAACCCTTGGACGGAGGTAGCGGACCGACTAGGTCGATGTGGATGTGCCCGAAACGTCGCTCGGGCGGAGCGAAAGGCGTTATTCCAGTCAACGTATGTCTGTGTACCTTAGCGCGTTGACATGATTCGCAGCATCGAGTCCAGTGAGTAATATCGCGATTCATGTGCGGCCAGCAGTATCTCGACTTGATGAGCGAGAACTCCACCGTGGGCTTGATTGTGCAACGCGTTAAATACATTGCGTCGATGTATCAACGGTACGTACATGCGTGCTTCGCCAGTCGAATAGTCCGCGTTCAGTATACCGTCGTGTGTGACGCGAGACTGCAGTCGCAATGAACTCCGAGTGCTGTCAGCGATAAGCGACTGAAGTTGCTGATCGGCTGCCTGGTCGACGGACCACTGTCGTAAAGTGGGCAGTTGCTGTGTTTGAGCGATCTCGAGTCTTGATAGGGCATCAGGTATGATGCTGTCCTTCCCCTGAATGTGCTCGACGTCGTTAAGGTATTGAGACATGAATGAGATCTGTCGGACCTGTCGATCGTTTATTCTTTCGGACTTGAGTGTAAACATGTACGTGAGCGGTTTGTGGTCGGTTCGAAGTATCGTACGTCGCCCTTCGATCAAGTGGATGAAATGGCGAGTGCCCAGGTACGTAGCGAGGAGTTCTCGATCATAAGTACTGTACCTTCGTTCAGTGGGGGACAGCTTTTTGGAAAAGAACCCGAGTGGTTGCCATTCGTCATTGACGTTTTGTTCGAGTACGGCCCGTACGGCGTTGCTTGACCGTCCGTGTTGAGACGTAGCGCTGCGTCGGTGCTCGGGTGCATAAGTTGTGCGGTATCGGCGAGAGCTCGACGGCAGGTATCGAAAGTTGCTCGAGTCGTGTCTGACCATTGGAGCGTTCCGTCTCGTTTTTTGATTTCGGCGACCATGTTGTAGAGGGGTGCTTGAACCTCGGCGGCGTTGGGGATGAATCGATGATAAAAATTCAATGAGCCCAAAAAACGTTGCAGTTGTTTCTTTGTCGTAGGCAACGGCCACTCGTGTATGGCGGCAACGCGTTCGGCGTTCGGTCGACACGACTTACCGTCGAAGACGTGTCCGAGAAAAGACATGGTGTCCCTCGTGAAGATGCACTTGGCCGGGTTGATCGCGATGCCGTATGTTTGAAACCGTCCGAGAACGTCGCGGACGTGTTTTTCGTGCTCGTTTTCGTTACGAGAAAAAATTAAGACGTCGTCAATATACGCGAAAACGAAATCCAGTCCGCGTAGAATGTCGTTTATCAGTCGTTGAAACGTTTGGGCGGCGTTGCGTAACCCGAAGCACATGACGGGGAACTCGAAAAGTCAGAACGGTGTCGTAACCGCAGTCTTATGAACGTCATCCGATTTGATTGGTACCTGGTGGTATGCTCGTACAAGGTCCAATTTCGTGAAAATGCTTTTTCCTGCCAAGTTCACGGTGAAATCGTGCAGGTGCGGTAATGGGTAACGGTCGGCTTTAGTGACTGCGTTGAGACGTCGGTAATCTCCGCATGGTCGAAATGTGCCTGAAATTGCTGACGAGTAATAGTGGGCTGGCCCAAGAACTCAACGATGGTCGACAGATGCCTTTCTGTCGCATGAACTCGAATTCTTGTCGTGCGATTTGTAGTCGCTCGGGCGGCAGACGTCGTGGTCTGGCGAACAGAGCGGGTCCAGTCGTGTTAAGCTCGTGTACTACGTCGTGTAGGAACTTGGCTCGGATCGGTGATTCCCGCGTGACTTCCGGGAAATCGAGTAAGATAGTGGTCCACTTGGTCGGTCTGGAGACTGTGAAAATCGAACTGTCGGTGATGTTGGCTGCGAAAATGGCTTTGATGGACCTTTGGTCCGCGAGGTCGACGAGGCGATTGTTGCGTATGTCGATCAACAAACCATAATAGTGTAAGAAGTCGGCTCCTATGATTGGTCGTGCTACGTCGGCTATCTCGAAAGTCCATGTAAACAGTCGTTTGAATCCAAGATCGATTTGGAGTTGTTTTGGACCATAGGTTTTGATTCGTGTGCCGTTGGCGGCCGTTAATATGGTGTCCGACGGTCGTGGCGTGTTGTTGCCGGGCGGGATCACCGAAATTTCCGCGCCGGAATCAATTAGAAATTGACGTCCGGTGTGGGTGTCCAGGACGAAGAGTCGGTGAGCCACGCGAGTTCGGGCGGCGAGGTGTGCGTACACCGCCGCAGTATTCAATTTTGCTGAGCCGGCTTGAAGGTGCCCGGGGCTCGGCACTTCTCCGCGTTAGGCCCGTACCTCTGGTGGAAGTAGCATCACCCACTGTCGGCGGTGATGGTTCGCGGGTGGATGAAACGCGACTGCGAAGACGTGCGCGACGGTGTGCAAGCGCGACTGTCGCGCGAAACTCGATCCTCGGCCCTGGGACCTGTATCCAGGGTCATGAGCCTGGTGTTGATGGCTAGCAGGGCCGCCCCGGTTTTTCGTTCGTAGTGCCTGAACAAAGTTCGTACAAATTTCGGGAATAGGCATACAAATACGTACAAAATAAGTACTAAATGATGAGACCAAAAAAACTGCAATACCCTAACGGTTCTATTTGGGGGGTGCTGGAGACACGTGTCCCCAGCACCGCCCCGATTTTTCGTGTGTAGTGCCTGAACAAAGTTCCGTCAAATTTCGGGAATAGGCATACAAATTCATACAAATTGCATACTAAATATTTAGCAAAAAAAAAAATTCGAATTTCGCATGTGGGGGTGCTGGGGACATGTACGTACATTCCTTGGTGTGATGATTTGCTCCGCATTTAACGCAGCGTGCGACGTGGTGACAATAATTTTGCATGTCGCCATATGATTGGCATTTAGGGCACTGCGGAGGACCGCGGTTCTTTTTGTGCTGTTTTTCTATAATGACTTTAGTGTTAAGTAAAGACGAAATGTTTGTGATATCCACATTGTTTGCATCTTGGGAAAATTCTATAAAAAATAGAGGTAAGGGGCGTTTGTTTTTATCTGATATGTTTAGAACATGTACGACAGAGTGTCCCAATTCTGATAGAGCAGAAACAATATCTTTTTCAGTAGTAGATAAGTGTAAGTTTCTGATAACAAACCTGACTGAGCGAATTTGACGGGGTTTGAAGGTGTGGAATTTGGCGTCGGTGTCATTTAGATGTTTCACAATTATGTTGAAATTTGACAAACTCGAGGACTGAACAATAAGATATTATGTTGTTACGTGGTACCCAATAATAACAGATACCTATCGTAATGATGATGTTTTCGGGATTTAATATAATGACTTTAAATCATTTAACATAAATTTTTTTAAAGATTTTTGAAGATTAGCTCATAGGTAACCTAGTGTTAAAATTTTGAACCTTAAGTATGAACAGAAAAAATTTGATGAATTTTTATCTACAAAATAACTTGTAAATTTTCGCAATTTTTACATATTTCGTATAAATTGGAACTTTGAGCACTTATAAAAAAAAATTGTGACTTACGATTTTAGATTTTTTTTCTATCAGTTAAGGAACAACTTATAAGAAACCTTGTATTAAATTTTCAAGATTTTCTGGCCGGCCAAAAAAATTTAATCGTTATTTAAAAAAAAAAAAAATTAAAAAAATTGATAATTTCAATTGTCTATAAATAGCTTAATAAAAGCTTAATAAAATTTAACGGTGTGTAGAGAACGCTAATCTTAACATTTGGTGAAAATTTCAAGTATTTACATCGATTAATTTTTGAGTTATAGCAAAATAAAAAATTTGAGTATGTCGAAAACTGGTTTTGCGTAAAAACTCCCGTTTTTCTCTCATTTTTTTAGGGTTTTTTGCGTCGCATTTAAAAAATATTGAAATATTACTTTTGACCCCCCAAAGTGTAAACTAGATTCACTTTCCTTTCAGAAAAGCTGCTACATAAGCAAATCGAAGCATTTTTACTGCCAAAAAAGTTGTCATCAGACACAAAAAAAAAAAAAAAAATAAATAAAAAAAGAAACACACATCATTGTAGAACCAATAGATTCCATCACTCCGTTCAGAATCTAAAATAGTTTGTAAATTGTATAGGTAGTGTACTAATATGCAGTGATTAGTTATTATTACAATTATATTATTCTATAAAATACATAAATCTATGTAGAACGTAGATATTTTTTAGGAATAAATACAATATACTTTTTTTAAATTTATTTTAAACTTCGTTAAGACAAAATAAATGTTACTAAGCGTATTTTACTATAGCAAAAAAAATATATATATTTCATATGTTTAAGTTTTATAAAAAAATGTTAAATTTATTTATTACAACACTGTAAATTAGGATGACATTTTGAATTACAATGAATTTTATTTTTAAAACACATCTGTCAATGACTGAAATGTGAAAATAGTATAAAATTATATGACTACGATGATAAAATTATCGCGTTATCTGTCGGAAATTGGAATTCTACTTTAATTATCGATATTACAGATTACTAATGGATTTATATTAGGTGAAGGTACATTGTCAAATATCAATAGGTACTGATAATATGGATTTAATATGTTACAACCTATACATTGTTTGGCATTTCATATAATGCTTAATTAATTTAAATAATTTTATAGATTGCCGACTGTAGTTGGTGTTAGGTATATATAATTCCTAGGCATTTTATAAAATTACAATATTATACATACTGCCGCTTACATATAGAAATATATTTTATATATATATATATGTATGCATACGGCGAGTGACGTATGGTTTTTAGTTTCAACATTGATAATAATCTCAAGATACTGAGTAAAATTGAAAACCCATTTTGCGTTTTACCAACGCAGAAATTTTAAAGGTCTTTATAATTACTGTTTAATTTAATTTTAAATTTATCTCAATAAAATGTATGTTAAAATATTTTTTGTCTCTCAATCGATTATCTTGATAGTCACATGATTGATGACTTTATTTAGGTCTTATTATCATGTATTATGTACGTATGTGGTTTAATACATTAAAAATCACGAGAAAAAGCTAAAAATCTTTACATTAAACCAATCTCATACTAAAATTAATTTGTCATCATGATTACAATTAAATTAATCGTTTGATAAAGTGATTAAGTACTGAATAAAACTATCAGTGTACATAAAATTAAATTTAAACAGAATCAACCATAATTATAGAATAAATTATTCTAAAATCAGTGGTATGAATAATATTGGAATGTATAGTGTTAAATAAGATATTTACCGTAAGTGTTTTTAAAAGTTCCGTACTAACAAAATGTAAACATTTTTCGATTCTACCCTATAAAACGAGATTTGTAAGAGAACCGCTAAAATACTCGGTACATGAGTTATTTCAACTATCTAAACGGTTTTATTGCTCATGAGTTAGTATGATAAAAGTAACAGCCTAATGGATGGGGGATGGGGGAGAGTAGTAGTAAAAAAGTTCAATCACGAAAGAGTATATGTGAAATAAAAACTGGAATAGGTTCTGAATCAAACATTTTGTCCGAGATTGTGAAGTTTAGAATAAGAGAAGGACCGCATGTCGCCATCGGCGGCGCAAAGGGTGGCAAGCTTTCATCGTTTATCAACCAGCTGCGCCAAAGGGCCTTTTGTAGCACTTATCTGGTTGTTTTTCTTGCTTGAATTAATTCCGTGCATCTCGCGCTGCGATAAAATGAAGGTAGGAAAAGATAAAAATGGAATAAAAGCAACAAAGTTTTTTTCCTTTTTTAGCGCAAACGTCGTCTCGCATTTTATTTAAGGTTTATATCTAGAGTGGCGCGGGTGAGCGACAACCGTGTAAAATTACCCATCTAGAGCGCATTATTCTACAGACTTCTTTTTCAAAGACGTATTTTACTTTAAACGGAACACGCTTTGCTTCTCTCTCTTTCTCATTCTCTCTCTTCCTCAGTACCTAGCACGTATATATACACACTATATATACCGTCTAGGGCTGCGCGGTTATTTTAAATAATCGATTATTAAAATCGATTAATCGATTAATCGGTTATTTTCCAAGCCATAAAAATAATTGATATAATCGAAATTCGATTATTCAATTAATAATCGAAAGACAATTATTAATTGATTATTCAATTAATAATCGACAGACGATTATTAAATTAATAATCGAAAGGCGATTATTAATTGATTATTCAATTAATAATCGAAAGACTATTATTTGATTATTAATTGATTAAATTATTGAGATGGTTTAATAATTTAAATTATATCAGATTATTTCGATTTTATATTTATACATTATATATTTATGAAAAAGAAATTATGAATGAAAGATATCTAAATATAACATGTAGAATTTATCATTAAGCCAGGTTTACACGCAACGACAAACCGTAACGATGTGATTGACAATTCACGTCGTTTTTATTGTTCCAATTAATCGAAAGAGTGAATACTGTTTACACACTACGATTTCTTGTCCAATATTCTTTGTTGATCGCGATTTACTCAGGCTAAATTTAAGTTTTACTAATTCTATATTTCTATAATCCTATCATTCCTATCACAATTTATTGTAAAATATAATCAATTATAATTGATTATAATTTATGTAAAACAAATAACCGATTAAAATTTAAGTATCGATTATAATTTATATAAATTATAACAATTATAACCGATTATAATTTAATAACTGATAATAATCGATTATAATTTAAGTATCGATAACAACCGATTATAATAAATCATAATTTATGTATCGATAACAAACGACTATAATCGAAATAATTTTCTACATATCGATTATATTAATATATAAATTAATTAGTTTTTTATTTCATCAGTTTTAATTTATTTTTATAAAATCTGTGTCTATAAAATAAATATTAATTAATTAAAGTTTGAATTGAATTTCTATAGAAATTATATATATATATATAAACCTATCATAATATTGTATTCAAGAAACCATGAATAATCAATTTTTCAGTATCTAGTTTAAATTAAAAACTTAGAATGAAGTAGAATAATTTGCTATCAACAATTTAATAATAACCGATATTTACACAAAAATTAAGTCTCCCCGTAAATTTCATTCACGCACCGCTACTGGACCTAAGCATGTAACTAACGTATTAATACCACCACTAAGCGCTAATACCCAGCAATTCAAATCAACGCTATTGTCAGCGATGACAAATAAAGACGGTCCTTTAAGGACCACCTTATGCTAAATATTAGTGATGACTAGAGCGAGGATTTGTATGCATTTGCATATTTCTTCTGGTTGTTCGTATGATATGCTAAGTGAGCACGACATTTGTTATATGACATAACGATTTAAAAAATTAAACTTTGTTAGTGCATATTTTTGCATATTTCATCATTTTTCTATTTTCAGGGCTTATTTTACAATTTTAATTGCATATTTCATCTTTTAGTGCATATTTCGTTGTTTTTTTGTTTTTTTTGGAAATTTTTTAAATTTATACTATTTTCAATTATAATATAAAAAAAAATATTATATTTTTATAGTTTAGAATGTTTCGATTAATATCAAAATATCGTATAAATATAATAAATATATTGTTATACAATGCAATTCACATTTAGGTAAGTACATTTATTTTAGGAGACATTTTTGATATAAATTGATTCCTTTTTTTTATATATAGATTAAAGCTACCTGAAAATAATGAAAGTGAAAAAAATGAAGAAAAGTATTTTTAATATTGTCCCATAATTTTTTTTATTAAATTCTGTATTAATTAAATGTTCCAAAAATACATTTTTTTATGCATATTTTTAACATTTTACTGCATATATTTATGCATATTTAAGATTTTTTAGCGCATATTCAATTGATTTTTAATGCATATAAATCCGCGCTCTAGTGATGACCTTAGGGTGTGCCACTTCAATATTGAAGGAATTTCAGATTCAAAATATGTAGTTTTGTCAAAAATCATAAATAAAGAAAGATCCTTAAAGATCAGTTCTAGTCCCAACAATATTCAATCTATACATGCACGATATTCCAAAGACAGGACTAAAGCTCCAATTTACGGATGACACTGCAATAACGTTACAAAGTAAAAATGTAATAGATGACAGTGCTATCTTAACCAAAGATATAGAGTTAATGAACACCTATTTTCACATTTGATGCTTAAAGCAAACCCCTACGAATATAGAGGCTTGTGCATTTCACCTCAACAACAGACAAGTTAATGACAAACTTAAGGTTGAATTTAACGGAATAAGTGTAAAGCAATATTCTCTCCTTAAATATTTGGGTAATACGCTAGACTGCTCGTTCACATTTAACGAGCCTTTAAGTAGTCTCAATAAAATGATTTGGTCCCGGGTTAACTTGGTACAGATGCTTGCCGGAATGAACTGGGATACCGATTCTAAGATCTTAAGGATAGCAGCGTTTAACCTAGTTTATAGTACAGCAGAGTATGGATCTCAAGTTTGGTGTAATAGAACACACGTAAGAAAAATAGACATAGCTCAATAGTATAATGAGAGTAATAAACAAGAAAGTTAAATCTACACCACTACAATGGCTACTGGCACTTGCGAACATCAAAATACCATATATACGTAGGAAAGATGCACTTTTAATAATAATCAAAAAATCTGTAGATTTCAAACGTTTACTCTTACATTAGATATGCTTCAAATACCCAATCAACGATTAAAATCCAAAAGTCCATTAGTTGAGTCCGCCAGAACACTAATAAGTGTAGGGTTTGATAGTGCTGAGGAATGGCGAAAGGAGTAGGTAAACTTTATAGTACCAAATAGAAAACTTCTTTGTGATCCTAATAATGGAGTTTTAGGAATAAATGTCTCTCGATGCACCTGATTCACGTTAAATAAATCGCAAGCAGGATATGGTTAGTGTGGTTACCTCCTACATAAGTGAGGGTTCCAAGATAATCCACTATATAACTGTGGAAATGAGAAACAAAATAATATAAAAATTATATAGTAGAAGATTGCCAAAGTAGAAAAGTCAGTCAAGGTTGTGAAAGTTTAGTATCACCAAAAGCAATCACCTGGATTACGAACCTCGACATCTTTCTATGAACCCACACCGCTAGAATGATTTACCTTTAATATTTGTAATTTTTGATTAATCATAATTATATTAAAAGTTATATCATAATATCTTTATATCTATATTATGATATAGGTATGTATTGTTTTGGTTATAGTTTGAAAGTTAAGTTGATTTGTGTTAAAAGCTATACAAAATAAATAAATAAAATATTAAAATTAGATAGAAACTTAATAATCTTTGAGTTATTTCAATAAAATGTGTATTATTTATAGGTATTTGAAAATTTCAATTAAGAGTCAAACTTATCTTATTTAATAATTTGGTTTTTATTCTATACCAACCATCTTAAGAAATATTAATTTATCCATCAGATTTCTTTTACTCAGAATTATTTTTTCAAGAGCATTGGTACTTTAATTTAAAGTTTAAAAGATCAATACAGCAATACTATCCACACCCATCGTTATATATTACCCGACAGTGGAGTCTCATGTATTTTTTATAAATCCGGCATTAATGTTACGTATATTTATTTGTTAGCCGCAATGGTTAAAAATTGTCTTTCAATCAACTATTATTACCATACAAATAAAATGGTCTTGAATCTTAATCGTAATAATGAATAATAATAACACAAATGTAAATAAAATTAAAATAAATAAATATACGGTACTATATACATATATCAAACGGTTACAAATTAAGTTGCCACGCGAATAACATATAGCTTATTTTCAAACAATTTTCATACAAATATAATTTCGATTTAACAAAAATTGTACATTCTCAATAAATTTAACATTCTTACTTATCGTAACAGTACATACAACTGGGATCAATAAAATGAAATATACTCCTAACGTCATGATGTATACATATAGAAACAAGTACGCCTATTGAGTGTGCAATTTAAAATATAATAATATGAACTTTAATTGAAAAATTAAACTATAGAGTTTCATTTTAACCATTTAAATACTAATTAAATAAATAACACTTTTTCAAATAAAGAGTATAAAATGTTTACTTTTTAAAGACATTACAACATTAATAAATTTTTCTAGACTTTTATTACGTATTTGAAAATGTCACTTGATTGAATTTTTGCAGTATTTTTTGGCTTTAATCTACATATTTTTTAACTCAAATAGTCAAATTTACCGAGTTATGAAATAATGATTCAAAATTTCAAATCAGTATTCTATATTTTTTTTTTTCTATAACACAACTAATATGCTTACGAATATACTTATTAAAAGTAAATAAATTATAGTATACGTCATTTATAGTTTTATTGATTATAAACTTAATACTTTTAATATTTTATAATGTTTCTATAGTGAATAAAATAATGATATAACAATCAACGTAAGTATTTTATTTTGATTAAACTCACTCAAAGTAGATTTTTAAAAGTATACTATAAAATATTTTAGAAGAAAATATTTGGGTATAAGTTAAAATATGAACTGTTGAAATTATTTTTAATTACCTAAAATATTTGTAAGTATTATTTATTTAATTATATGTAATATTTAATTTAGTTTATTTTAATAATTTCTCTACGGGGGGAGGGGGGTGCTAAGTAATTAGCACTACGGGTTTTCCGTACCTGGGACTCCGAGCTCTAAGCTGGCCTTAACTGTTTGGCTAAGTCTAGTCCTCCAAGTTGGAGGTTTGGCGACGGGCTAATAACCCGTCACTGTAAAAAACAACTTTGTTCAGGCCACAAACAAAATGCCTCTGATCAGTGGATTACAGGACTCTAGACTGGAAAATTGGAAACCAGCTCTACATTTTGGTATTTGGAATATACGGACTTTATAAAAACCTAGCGCATTTAGAACATTGGTAGATGAGGTGGAGAAGTATAGACTTAGAATTGTTGCACTTCATGAAATAAGATGGAGTGACACTAGCTCAACGCAATTAAAAAAAAAAAAAAAAAACCAATTTAAAATACTACACTCTTCTATGGAGTATTTTCAAAATTGAAATATTATTTTAGACCTATAATAGGTGTTCACAACTTACACGAAGTATCGAATGACAATGGTTTTAAACTAGTAGCTCTTGCTACGGAAAAATACCATAGAATAAAAAACACTATGTTTAAAAACAAAAATATCCATAAAAGTACGTGGAGGTCCCCTAACGAACTATATGTTAATCAAATAGATCATGTGTTAGTAAAATAATAATATACAAACACAGTGTTTGACGCTAAAAGTGCACAAAGAGCTGACTGTGATACAGATCATATATTAGTGGTGGGAAAATTGAAAGTTACACTCAAAAAGATATTAAAGTCTAAGAAAATAGGGACTAAAGGGTGTTTTGATGTTTAAAAATTCTATGACCCAATTATTCGTGATGCTGACCTATCACGAATAGATAGAAAAATAAGTTTCTGACCAGTACCAGTAGGGTGGAAAAATAAAAAAATAGAGGAAAGATGGAAAAATTTGAAGAGTATAATTCAAGATGCTGCCGAAGAGACGATAGGTAGAGAACGTCGAGTAAAGAAACCATGGTTCAATCAAATCTGCGAGGAAGCCATATAGAAGAGAAAAATCGCAAAGAGTAATTGGCTAAATTAAACGGATAATAGGGACACAAATTGTCACTGTACAAGACTAGGCAAAGGGAAGCAAATAATATAATTAGATGCAAGAAAAAAAAAAACACGTACAAATTTAATAAGAGAAGCAGATCATAATTATGCAAATCACAAAACTCGCAACTTCTACAAGAAGATAGACGTTCTGAGTAAAAATTACAAGCGAGCCGAAAAATTTCTAAGAATTGAAGACGGCACTTTAATTACGACTGATGATGAAATATCAGATAAGTGGGTTAAATATTTTGACAAGCTCTTAAATTGTCCAGAACCTGAGGATTCATTCCTGTTCGACGATTCCCCGAGAAACTTAACAAATTGCCTAGCTCCAACAAAAGAAAATATTTTAATGCAAATAAGGTTTTTGAAGAACCACAAAGTCCCGGGAGAAAATGGAATTACCAGGAAACTGTTAAAGAACATGTAAAATTAACTATATAAGTACATATATTTGATGGTGATGGAAATTTGGGAAAAGGTTATTCCGGAAGATAAGAAAACGGCAATTATTTGTCCTATTTACAAGAATGAAGATAGACAATTGTGCAGTAACTTTTGAGGTATAGCCTTACTTAATATCACGTATAAAATATTGTCAAACTGTATTTTAGGCAAAGTCAAACTATGGTCAGATGAATTACTGGGAGACTACCAAGCAGGCTTTAGGAATGATATTTATTGATTTTAAAAAGGCTTACGATTGCATTCATCGTGAATCTTTAATGTCTATATTAGAGCAATAAGGTCTCCTAATAAAATTAGCCAATCTCATAAAGACAAGCGTCATGAATACGGAAATAATAGTACATTTAGAAAACTCCTTATCAACAGCAACCCGAGTAAGAACAGTATTAAGAGAGGGGATGCATTATCGCTCATATTATTTAACTAAGCACTGGAAAAAGTGGCTCAAAGCACAAGATTTGATCAAAGTGGAGTACAGATAGGTGAGACAAAGGTAGGCCTTCTGGCGTACGCGGATGATTTAGTGCTGATAGCAGAAAATAAAAAAAGAGCTCATTGAACAAGCTCAAGAATTACTTGAGGCAGAAAGAGTTGAGTTAGAAATAAACGTAGAAAAAATAAAGTACATAATAGCTCATTTTTGGGCGTTTTTGCTGAAGCATGTATACACTCATTTGAAAGTGGAGGCATATCAATTTAACAGAGTAAAAGTGTTCAAGTACACAGGTACATTTGTAACTCAAAATAATGAAATACAAGAGGATATTAAAGCAAGAATACAGGCAGGCAATAAATGCTATTTTGGATTGAACAGGTTGTTTAAATCTTGAATGTTGTCTAAGAAAACTAAAGGTACAACTGTGTAGAACACTTATTCGACCAGTCGTGATGAATGGATGTGAAACTTTGACGCTTCATAAGATACAATAGAATAACCTCTTAGTATTTGAACGAAAAGTCTTGAAATTGATTTTTGGCACTTGTATGGATAGGAATACAAAAGAGTGGAGAATCAGACATAATGCGGAGATCATGGAACTATATTAGAAACGAAACACAGTCGACGATATAAGAAAAAGACGGTTCTTTTGGGTTGGCCACGCATGGCTGAAAGAAAGAACTATTATACACAAGGTACTATGTAGCTTCCTGAAAGGCGTAAGACCACTTGGTAGACCAAGGTTGAGGTGGGAAGACCCGGTGTCAAAAGATATGGAGTGGGTTGAACCGGATAATGATTAGAGAATCCTAGCAGAAGTTAGAGAGAAATGGCATGGTATATGCTTGTCAGTTTGGTCTTAAAAGCCGACATCTACGAAGAAGAAGACGAAGAAGAAGACGAAGAAGAAGAATTTTAATAATTATCAACTGATTAAGAACGTGATGGAGTATAGTGTTGGAAGTGTGTATTATACATTGTACATTTAACGCTTATTTCACGTTATGAATAACGGTAGTTGAAGTTTTTAAAAATAATTGCTTAATAATACTTAATATAATTATTATTATTATTAAATTATTTATTTTTTTTTTAATTGTATATTTTTCAATGTAATTGTTCAATTATTGTAATTGTCGAGATATAATAATTTCCATGTTAAAATATCAATAAAGAAAAAAAAAACTATTATTATTTCTATAGTTATAAATATAGCTGTAATTATAGCTGTAATTATAATTATAAATATAGCTAAAGTTATGTATTAAAAAACATTAAAAATATATAGCTTGTAAGATAAAAGACTTTGATAATCACTAGCATGTTGTAAACGATTGATTTTAAATCCATAACTTGGTTATTATTTAAGTAATAATATTATGAATTTAGTAATATTAGTGCTCATGTCACGAAATAATGAGATGATTAATTTATAACAACTTGGTTAAATATACAATAATTAATAGGAACTGTAATTATTGAAGAGTTGATTAAGCACTGAAACTAAAAATTGGTAAGTTTTCGTATTTAAATACACTGCCACTGTTTTGAATTAAAAAGAAACTTGTACATTTTCAAAAATACTTTTGAAAATAGACATAATCAAAAATTTGACATAATTCCTATAGATGTTTGATGACTACCTCTTATCACTGAACTAACTAAATCCTCGTCTAAAAAAAAGGTGTTGATTTCACGGGGACAATGGTGCCAATAGTCTCCGTACTTCAATTACAACGAAGGTAAAACATAAAATTAGTATTTTGCTTTTGTGTATAAGACGCCAATCAATCTATCTATATTTAAATTTTTATTTGATCCCATGCTAAAATTTAAAAGTCGGCATCTATGACCTGAATTACTATCTATTTATATTAACTATTCTATATAAACTATTCAGTTTACTAATTTATTTTTCAATTATAGTAATATTTTAGAATATAATAAATTTAGAATTAAAATTATAATTTGAAAAATTAATATTTTATAAAAAAATAAATTGGCATATCACCGACGTGATAAACATGTAATAGGATCACAATACCTATTTGATATACACTAAATAAAATAAATATACACTAAATAAAATAAACATATACGTAGAAGAATATTGCAGTTTTATTTCACAAAAAAAAAATAAAAAATAAAATAAAACCAACTCAAGAGCGATATTTGAATAAAATAAAAATTAAATTTTAAATTATTACAAAACAGCTTATGGAGGACAGAACAAATTTAATAAACACATTAAAAGTAAGTATAAAATTGAAAATCCCTGATAGAATTTTTAATATTACATCTAATTTAAAATTAAATCATATTTATAGTATACAAATAACACGTCTTATAAGAACTCTTGGGAAACTGTTAACTGTTAATTTTCAACAAAATCTTTCAGTGGTAAATAAAATTTCCGTCAACAAATAAAACCATTGATGTTAGTAAGAACTGTTTGGTGAAGGTTTTTGAGTAAAGAAAGAATGATCGGAAAAAGGAAGAGAAAACCGTTAGAAATAAAAGTAATTTTATATTGCAAATAACAAAAAAAATTAATGAGTAGATAGTTATGTATACTACACATAGTTTCTTAAAATTCCCTAAAAAGTCTTATATAATTGAGGAATATATATTTGGTATTAATTTATATAAAATATTGAATGCAAAATAACTTTATAAGCATTAAACTAATTTATTAAAAATATGAATAATAACGCTTTTAAGAGCCTTTAAATGAAAATTTAATCGAATAATGAAGAAGGGAATTATAAAGATATAATTATATCCAATTATAAAATTGGAAAAAAAAAGATATTCGATAAAAAAAACAGTTTAAATAAATGTCATATTAAATCCCGATTCAATAATTTAAAAATTCCTATCGATTAAACTTCTGTATGATTAGCATTTTTTCCTCTGTATTTTTAAAAAAATGTAGATGGAAATAAAAAAAGAACCGGATGGGCCTCGCTCTACTGTACACTTGGGGGTGAAGTGCGATTCTTTATAGGATAGGTCATTTTAATGGATTTGTTAAATTTGAATTCAATGATAGGTATCATTGTATACGAAAAACGATTCTGAACGGAGATGATATGTTTGTCTAGAATATAATACAATGTTATTTAAAAATATTGTAATAAGTATATTTTATTTTGAAACGAAAAATTTAGAAAAAACGAAAATTTAAATTGTCTATAAATAAGTCAAAATACTTTGAAAACTTAACCATGTATAGAAAACGTCAATATAAAGATTTGGTGAAAATTTCAAGTTGTTGCAGTTTTTTGTTTTTGAGTTAGAGCATTTTAAAAAAAAAACCGATATCTTTGTCAGTCTAGAATATTATACATTATATTATATTTTACATGTCATTTTATGTCAATATTCGCTGTTTAAACGCTTATAGAAAAAAAATTGTGCCAATGGATTTTAATAATTTTTGAATGACAATAAGAACTACTTCTTTGGAATTTTCTATTAAATTTTCAAGTATTTTGTACGAGCCAATTATTTTTTATCACCGATTATAAAAATAAAATGTAAAAAAATCGAATATTTTAAATGCCTATAAGTGGCTTAAAAATCAATATTATATTTTGAAAAAAATATGACATAAAGGAAATACCAATCTTAACAGCTGGTAGAAATTTCAAAAATCTGCGACTTATACTTTTTGCATTATAACAAATATTTAAAATCGTTTGAGAATAAATCGCTATTTTAGGCAATTTCGTAAATATTTCAATTTCAAACAGTCAGAAAATTTTTCCTCTAAGTCTGGTAGAAATTTTTTTAAAGATTTTTGAAGATTAGCTTATAGATAACCTAGTGTTAAAATTTTGAATCTTAAGTATAAACAGAAAAAATTTTATGAATTTTTATCTACAAAATAACTTGCAAATTTTCGCAATTTTTACATATTTCGTATAAATTGGAACTTTGAGCACTTATAAAAAAAAATTGTGACTTACGATTTTAGATTTTTTTTTATCTGTTAAGGAACAACTTATAAGAAACCTTGTATTAAATTTTCAAGATTTTCTGACCGGCCAAAAAAATTTAATCGTTATTTTAAAAAAAAAAAAAAAATTAAAAAAATTGATAATTTCAATTGTCTATAAATAGCTCAATAAAAGTAAAAATACTTTGAAAATTTAATGGTGTATAGAGAACTCTAATCTTAACATTTGGTGAAAATTTCAAGTATTTATATCGATTAGTTTTTGAGTTATAGCAAAATAAAAAATTTGATTATGTCGAAAACTGGTTTTGCGTAAAAACTCCCGTTTTTCCCAATTTTTTTTATGGTTTTTCCCGTCGCATTTAAAAAATATTGAAAATTTTTTACTTTTGACCCCCCAAAGTACCAAATAGATTCACTTTCCTTTCAGAAAAGTTGCTACATAAGGCAATCGAAGCATTTTTACTGCCCCAAATAAAAAAAAAAAAAACACACATCATTGTAAAATCAATACATTCTTCACTCCGTTCAGAATCTAAAAATTATATATAATTTAGTTTTCTCTTAATTGTAAAATATATATAAAAATAAACAATTATTGTTTAAATATAAATAAATATATATACTCGTAGTTATTTCCAATCAAGTGTATTGACCGGATTACAAAGGGTAAATTTATTAATTTGTTGTTTTCTTATTATTTTTATAATTACAGATTCTTTGTTAACGGACGGCGTATTAAATAGGCAATTTAATAACACTCTCGGGTATGGGAGCAAAAATATGCCGCAATCACTGCTTAAGGCGGTTGGAAGCAGCGTATTTATTTCACGTTTTAGATCTAAAAGTCTGACAAGATTACGCATACTTAAAATCATCATATTTCAATTCTGTAAAAAGATTTGAGTTTATCAACCTTTTTTCTAGGTTAATGTGGAAATCGATTTTTGATGTTTGTTTAAAAATTCTCTTTAAATCTTATTCGAGTTTCTCAATTTTTTTTTAATTTTTAGATTTAATTTAGTGTCTTTTTTAAGAATGTTAAACAGTTATTCTAAAATCGACTTCCACAATAACCTAGAAAAAAGGTTGATCAACTCAAATCTTTTTACAAAATTGAAATCCGATCATTTGAAGTTGACGTATTTTTGTCAGGCTTTTAAGTCTAAATTTATTAAAATTTGTTTGGTTGTCGGACAAAATATTTCATTTCATCGATTGCAATGACATGTGCATGCGCGTACGAACCATTAATTGTTTCCAAGAAACGTTTAATGCCGGCGCGCAACGTCAGATAACAGCGAACCGATAATACTATATAGATCCCTATATAGACTTATTGTAAACTAAAATAAATATTAGGCCAGGCATTCCCGAAAAATAAGTTCCACAATATTTGTAGTATGATAATTATTATTATATTTATTGTGATAAATTAGATAAGTATAATTATAATAAAACTCTTGTATTTATTTGTTATGAATATAGCACTTTTAGCTTTTTATTCTATTTAACTATTTGTGAATGAATTACTTGTGATATTTATTTTATTATTAGGCTACTGACGACTTATTGACTATTGTTATTGTATTATTTGATAAAGTTAATTGACTAAAACCGGTTTTGTAAATTGTAATGAATATCGCATCGTTGTACAATATGCAGGTAGTAGTGGTAGAGTGCTGGACACTCACACAAATGTTCATTTACTACTCACACAACAGCAGTACGCAATTTCAACTGTTAAACTAAATGCCTATCGTTTACTCCTTAGAATCGGAGCGCTACCGACCCCCTTTAGAGAATTAGTTTTACAATATATTTTTATCTCCTGATTTCTTACCGTGGGGTAGTGATAGGGGAGGGGTAACAGATATTTTTAGATTATTTAAAAAGTAAATAAAATAATGAAGAATAATACAATTTTCATTGCTTATGGATAGTTGTGTCCAGGGTCGGACTGGGCCGGCGAGGTACCGAGCAAAACTCGGTGGGCCGTTCATAATAATTGATTTATAAGCTGATTTATTATAATACCTATATTATATATTTTATTTAATCTTCTAGTTTTTAAATTTTAGTTTTATTAAGCGCGAATGCGCGATTCACATTGTTCAGGCACGACACGAACCGTTACGCGCATACAGGCACAACAAATCAAAACCAAAACTAAATAACTTATAAAAACCTAATCCATAATACTTAATACTCCAGGCTATGTTCTTATTTTATTATATAATTATAAATTTGTTTATATTTTATATAATATATAGTCTTTCCATTAAATTATAGAATACTTAAGTAGGTATTTAATTATTTCCATTTTAACTTAAATAATAACATTTATCTAAGAATTTTTTGTTTTTTTTTTTTTCATTATATTGTGTTGCTTTCTTTGCTTTTTTTTTAGATTTTGTGTTGCTGTTTTAATGTTTAGTTGGTTTATTGAATATTGCTTGTTTTTTTTTTAAATCATTTATTTTTTTTTACATTTCTGTGATATTTTACCTAAAAATAATAATGTTATCTAACCCAGGTTAAAAATGATATTGGAAAAGTTACTGAATCATCTAAATTTCCTGAATTATTAATGATAAATTTGTTTGAAAAACCAACATCTCAAAATATTAATCAATATTTTTTGAATCATCCGAAGCAACCATACTCAAATATTTCATTTAATCCTTTAATTGCATACTTTCGCAAGGAACGAAAAGAAAATTTCAAACGAGAATGGCTAAGTTACTCAGAAGACAGACATAAATTTTACTCTACATTTTGCATTGTTTTTGGGAAAGATGAGAATAGATTTACCTTAGGATGCGATTTAAAGATTGAAAATAACCCATATGAGCGAATACGAGAACATGAAAATAGCTTAAACCATTGTCGTGCAACTGAATCATTTATTCTCCACTCTAACTCGAAAGATATATTTAATCATTTTAAAAAAGGTAAACAAATTGAAGTTGAAAAAAACAGATTGATATTACATAGAGTTATTGATGTAATGAAATTAATTGGTAAACGGGGTCTAAGCTACAGAGGTTCTCGCAACGGTGAAGCTGCTTATACATTGAATAATGATAACGTTGATCATGGTAATTTTCTTGAAATGTTATTGTTAATAGCTAAATTTGATCCAATTTTAAAGCGACATATTGATGAAATCGTTATAAAAAGCAATAAACAACGTGGTAGAGGTAATCTTGTGACTTTAGTTTCTAAGAGTACAGCTGATTATATAATTGATTCCATAGGAGATTTAATGAAAAAATCAATTTTAGAAGAAATCAGTAAAGCTGAATGTTTTTCTATTCAAATAGACTCTACTCAAGACATAAATGTTCATGACCAGTTGTGTGTTATAGTCAGATTTATATCTGATTCATCTATAAAAGAACGACTTATAGCAATGGTTAATAGTAAAATTGGAACTGGTCAAGGTCTCTGTAATACAGTGTGTAAAGTTATTTCAGATTTCGGCCTAGATGTGAACAAGTGTATCGGAAGTTCCACTGATGGAGCATCAAATATGAGAGGTGAGTATAATGGATTTAATGCATGGCTTAGTAAAGAAGCACCACAACAAGTACATGTTTGGTGCTATGCCCATATTTTGAATCTCATTATGACAGACACCACTAAGGTATGTATTGAAAGTGTATCTTTGTTTGGACTTCTTAACTCATGCGCAGTATTTGTACGGGAATCATATGTTAGGATGGCAAAATGGGAAGAGAAAAGTAAATATCAATTCATTTCTGTGATTGGAGAGACCAGATGGTGGTCTAAAGATAAGTGTTTAAGTAAAATGTTTGGAATATTTGGTAATCCAAATATTTCTCTTTATGTTGATGTAATAGACACTTTTCATGAAATTTATACATCTGATAAATTTTCTGTTGAAATAAGACATAAGTCAAAATATTACTTGGATTCTTTGCTACAATATAAAACAATTGCTATTGCACATATTTTTTTGCGTATATTTATTTCTACTACACCACTCTCATTATACCTCCAAACTAAGGGAATGAATTTTATTCAAGCTTTTTCTATG